>JAXLNS010000003.1:3529824-3974824 GCA_037215915.1 Pantherophis vulpinus
GGTGCTGAAGCTGGGATGCTAGACTACAACTCCCATTGTTCAGGCTGGGAATGATGGGAGCTGAAGTCCAAGTTCCTCCCCGCTAAAAAAGGAGAAGATTGGCAGGCTGAGGACCGTGAGTCTTCCTCCTTTGCGTAACCCCAATTGTAATAAAGACAGGATGCTAGACTACAACTCCCATCGTTCAGGCTGGGAATGATGGGAGCTGAAGTCCAAGTTCCTCCCCGCTAAAAAAGGAGAAGATTGGCAGGCTGAGGACCGTGAGTCTTCCTTCTTCGCGTAACCCCAATTGTAATAAAGACAGGATGCTGGACTACAAGTCCCATCGTTCAGGCTGGGAAGGATAGCAGCTGCAGCATAAACCTCACTCTCCCCACCAATGGGGAGATTGCTTGGCTGACGGCCTTGAATCTTCCTCCTTCGCTTAACACCAATCCCTACCAGAGGCAGGGTGCTAGACTACAATTCCCATCGTTCAGGCCAGGAAGGAACGATGGGAGTCGGAGCTCAAGCCCCTCACGCCCCCAAAAAGCGGGGGAGATTGGTGGGCTGGCGGCCTTCTGGCTGAGTTTTGAATCCTTGCAGTGTTTTTTCCCAGGCGGGCTTCCCCATTCACTGGCTGCCCACCACCTTTCTGGGGAGGGGGCTGCAGTGTTCCCACAGGGGCTCTCAAAGCAGCTAATTAGTTCCCATCTGCTGCCGGGCAGCCCCCTCCCCACCATTGGGGTCTTCTTGAGCCTCTTTTCAGCTTTCCTTTGTCTGCAGGAATTTCTGAGCAGGAGAACAATTGGGTCCGTTTGCATCTGGGCCTTCTGCACCCATTAGCCCCGTGTCAAAGCTTGGCCCCGAGGTCAGAGGTCAGGGGACCACTGATGCCCCTTGCAAGCCAGGATGGAGGTGCCCAGCTCACCTGGCGCCGTCTCTGGCCGGGGGGGGGGGGGGTTGGTAGTGGGTGGGAGGGGGGAAAGGGTACAGGAAGACAGTGCTCCTGAGCATGTGCTGAGGGTTCAGGTCATCAGAAGAAGGAGAGAGTTGGGGGAGGGCATCCTTTCAGGTTGGGAGCGTTGTGGAGATCTGGGTTCAAATGTGCCAAGGGAATCCATTGAGTCACCTTGTGCCTGCCACTTCAGTACTTTGAGATATGCAGGCCTTGTCAGCAGGTTAAGCATTTATTTCACTTATCTATACCTATCTATCTATCTATCATTATCTATCTATCTATCTATCATCTATATCTATCTATCTATCATTATCTATCTATCTATCTATCTCTATCTATCTATTATCTATCTATCTATCTCTATCTATCTATCTATCTATCATTATCTATCTATCTATCTATCATTATCTATCTATCATTATCTATCTATCTATCATTATCTATCTATCTATCTATCATCTATATCTATCTATCTATCATTATCTATCTATCTATCTATCTCTATCTATCTATTATCTATCTATCTATCTCTATCTATCTATCATTATCTATCTATCTATCTATCATTATCTATCTATCATTATCTATCTATCTATCATTATCTATCTATCTATCTATCTATCTATCTATCTATCTATCTATCTATCTATCATCTATATCTATCTATCTATCATTATCTATCTATCTATCTATCTCTATCTATCTATTATCTATCTATCTATCTATCATCTATATATATATCATTATCTATCTATTATCTATATCTATCTATATTTATCAATATTTATCTATCATCTATATCTAGCTATCTATCATTATCTATTATCTATATCATTATCTATCTATCATCTATTTCTGTCTATCTATATATCATATCTATTTATCGCTATCTTCTATATCTATCATATCATTATCTATCATCATCATCTCTATCCCTATAGACATCTATGTACACATATTGTATCTATCGCTATCTATCTTCTATATCTATCATTGTCTATATCATTATTTATCTATCATCATTATCTATCATCTCTATCCCTATAGACATCTGTGTCTCTACACATATTGTTTGTATCTATCTATCATCTATCTATCTATCTATCTATCTATCTATCTATCTATCTATCTATCTATCTATCTATCTATATCTACCTCATTATCTATCAATCTATCTGTCTAGCATCTGTCAACCAATCTATCTATCAGTCTATCATCTATATCTATATCATTATCTATCTATTATCTATATCTATTTATCTATCATCTATATCTATCATTATCTATTATCTATATCATTATCTATCATCTATATGTCTATCTCTATATATCTATCATATCTATCTATTGCTATCTATCTTCTATATCTATCATTATCTATATCATTATTTATCTATCATCATTATCTATCATTTCTATCCCTATAGACATCTATGTATCTCTACATATATTCTATCTATCTTATCTATCTATCTATCTATCATCTATCTATCTATCTATCTATCATCTATATATCATTATCTATCTATTATCTATATCTATATTTATCTATCATCTAGATCTATCATCTATTATCTATATCTATCATTATCTATCTATCATCTATATCTGTCTATCTATATATCTATCATATCTATCTATCGCTATCTATCTTCTATATCTATCATTGTCTATATCATTATTTATCTATCATCATCATCTATCATCTCTATCCCTATAGACATCTATGTGTCTCTACACATATTGTATCTATCTATCTATCTATCTATCTATCTATCTATCTATCTATCTATCTATCTATCTATCTATCTATAATTTATCTCAGTCTGTCTAATCACATTCTATCCATCCATCCATCCATTATCTGTCTGTCTGTCTATATTTCTCTCTCTCTCTCTCTCTCTCTTTCTCTCTCCTCCACTCCATTCCCCTTTGAAAGAAGGGGGAGGGATGTCCTGGGGGGAAGCTTTCCTGCCCTGGCCCTCTGTATAATAATCATGCAAACCCCAATGACAGGCCATCCGGACTGTGCAAAGCTCGGCTGGGGTTGTGGTTTCAAATGGGGTTGTGTTGTGTTGTGTTGTCGTGTTGCAGATGTTGCAGCCCAGAAGATCTCTGGAAGAGGGGAGGAATTCAGCCCCACCCGCGGGAGGGGATTTAAGCTCCGCAGAATCCCCTTCCTCCCCCCCACCTCCCACCCTCTGGTGGGAAAACCAAACAGGTGTTTCCCAGGCCATTGAACGCCTGTTGCCTCCTGGCCCATGTTCCCCTGCCGGAGGACCACTTCATTACCATTTGAATTCTGGGAAAGAGCCGGGGGGGGGGGGAGGCTCCAGGACCAGCCTCCCAGCCATATGGCGCCTGGTCTCAGCTAAGCTGGGAATCGCTGCCGGCATCCCGGGGCTTAGCAAAGGTTGCCCAGCAGCAGCCAAGATAAAAGTGGCTGACCTCTAGAAGATTGTGAGAAGACCACACAGGGCAAGGGGAGCCTTCTGGGGGTCTCGCCCTTTGCAGCAGCCGGACCTGCCGAGGGACGGGCTGGACACGTTCGCTCCCATCCCCCCAGGCACTCGAGTCAAAAGGCTTCCTGACGCTGCCCATGTGACAAGCTGGAAGGGACCTTGGAGGTCTTCTAGTCCAGCCCCCTGCTCAGGCAGGAGACCCTTACAGAATTACAGAAGAACAAGAGGTGGAAGGGACCTTGGAGGTCATCTAGTCCAGCCCCCTACTCAGGCAGGAGACCCTTACAGAATTACAGAAGAACAAGAGGTGGAAGGGACTTTGGAGGTCATCTAGTCCAGCCCCCTACTCAAGCGGGAGACCCTTACAGAATTACAGAAGAACAAGAGGTGGAAGGGACCTTGGAGGTCATCTAGTCCAGCCCCCTACTCAGGCAGGAGACCCTTACAGAATTACAGAAGAACAAGAGGTGGAAGGGACCTTGGAGGTCTTCTAGTCCATCCCTCTGCTCAAGCAGGAGACCCTATACTATTTCAGACAAGTGACTGTCCAGTCTCTTCTTTAAAAAGTTCCAGTGATGAAGCACCCACAACCTCTGGTGGCAAGCAGTTCCACGGGTTAATTGTTCTCACTTGTTAGGAAGTTTCTCCTTAATTCCAGGTTACTTCTCTCCTTGATATGCTTCCATCCGTTGCTTCTTGTCCTGCCTTCTGGTGCTTTGGAAAATAGGTTGACCCCCAACTCTTCTTTGTGGCAGCCCCTCAAATATTGGAAGGCTGCGATCATGTCACCCCTAATTCTTCTTTTATCTACACTAGCCAGACCCAAATCCTGCAACCGTTCTTCATATGTTTTATCCTCCAGGCCTTTGATCCTCTTAGTTGCTCTTCTCTGCACTTTTTCCAAAGTCCCAACCTCTTTTTTTTTTTGTGATGTGGGGACCAAAACTGGACGCAGGATTCCAGCTGTGGCCTTACTAAGGCTTTACAAAGCGGTACTAATACTTCACGTGATTTTGATTCTATGCCTCTGTTTATACAACCAAGGATTTTATTAGCTTTTTGGCTGCTGATCTTTCTTTCTTTCTTTCTTTCTTTCTTTCTTTCTTTCTTTCTTTCTTTCTTTCTTTCTTTCTTTCTTTCTTTCTTTCTTTCTTTCTTTCTTTCTTTCTTTCTTTCTTCCTTCCTTCCTTCCTTCCTTCCTTCCTTCCTTCCTTCTTTCCTTCCTTCTCTCTTTCTTTTCTTTCTTCTCTTCTTTCTCCTCCTCCTCCTCCTTCTTCCCCCTCCTCTCTCTTTCTCTTTGGTTGCTCAGTTGCTCTTCTCTGAACTTTTTCCAAACTCTCAACCTCTTTTTTTGGTAATGTGGGGATCAAAACTGGACGTAGGACTCCAGCTGTGGACTTACTAAGGCTTTACAAAGCGGTACTGATACTTCGTGTGATTTTGATTCTATGCCTCTGTTTATACAACCAAGGATTGTATTAGCTTTTTGGCTGCTGATCTTTCTTTCTTTCTTTCTTTCTTTCTTTCTTTCTTTCTTTCTTTCTTTCTTTCTTTCTTTCTTCTTTCTTTCTTTCTTTCTTTCTTTTCTTCTTTCTTTCTTTCTTTCTTTCTTTCTTTCTTTTTCTTTCTTTCTTTCTTTCTCTTTTTTCTTTCTTCCTTCCTTCCTTCCTTCCTTCTCTCTTTCTTTTCTTTCTTTTCTTTCTTCTCCTCCTTCTCCTTCTTCCCCCTCCTCTCTCTTTCTTTTTGGCTGCTCAGTTGCTCTTCTCTGCACTTTTTCCAAACTCTCAACCTCTTTTTTTTTTTTTTTGTAATGTGGAGACCAAAACTGGACGCAGGATTCCAGGTGTGCCCTTACTAAAGCTTTACAAAGCGGTACTGATACTTCACGTGATTTTGATTCTACGCCTCTGTTCATACCACCCAGGATCGTATTAGCATGGTCCCCGATTGAAAGGATGGTTAAAATCTGTCTAATGCATGTTGTGAAATTAAAGCAATTAAAGAGAATTCATTTCATCACCTTTGCAGGCTCTTTCAACTGCAAATATGGGACCCCTTAAGAGTGGGGTGAGTGGGATTGGGGGGGGGGACGCCTCCTGTTTTTGCATCTGTCCCCTGCCATTGGTGCGGGGGGGGGGGTGTCGTGGGGTGGGGGGGTCACAGCTGCTTCCCTCCAAGAGCTGAATAGCCAGGAGAAATATGTCCAGTTTTTTTCCCCCTCCAAAATCCCACAGGCCCCCTTCCTCAAATCCCTGGTTCTTTTCAGGCCACATTTCTGAGAATTGGGAGTGGGGGGGAGTGGAGAATGCTGAGGTTGGGAGTGGGGGGGGGACAGGGAATGAATGGCTAGCCAGCTTTGCTCCAGATGGTGCCCCCTTGGCTGGGATATGGCTGGCTCTTCAAATGCAGATAAAGAGAATGGGAAACTCTTAGCATAACAAAGGGGGGACTCCAGGCCCAGCTGTGGAAGAGATGAGGTGCTCTGGGGTGGGATCATGGCGGGGGGCTGATGGGGGGAGGAGATGAAATTAAATCCACAGATCCGAGAAGAGGGGAATGAGGTTGCACCAAAATAAGTTCTTTTTTGGGCGTGGGGGGGGGGGGTGTCCGCTGCTCCAAATCTGGCAAATCTTTTGACCGAGTTCGCATTTGACTTGATTCTTTCAAAATCTAGAATGTTTAGAACAGGATAGAAGGGGACATTGTGAGGTCATCTAGCTCAACCCCCTGCTCAAGCAGGAGATCCTATATGAGGGATGGCTAACCTTTTCTGGATCGAGTGCCCAAAGGGTGTGCATCGGGATGAAATGCTCCCGGTTCGGACAGGATCGCCCGATCCGGTAGCGATGGAGGCGGGTGGTTCGGAGAACCGGTAGCAAAAATCTCTCCTCATCAACCCCCCCATGCCCACCTGAACCGCACAATCAGAGGCTTTTTTTTAATATTATTTTTAAAAGCATTTTTTCTACAACCTCTTCGGCCTGAAAAAAATGCTTTTAAAAGTAAAAACAAAGCCTCTGCCAATCAGGCAAGTCAGCTGGGATGGTCAGAGGCTTTTAAAAGCATTTTTTTCTACAACCTCTTCAGCCGAAGAGGCTATAGAAAAAAATGTTTTTAAAAGGAAAAAAAGCCTCTGCCGATCAGGCAAGTCAGCTGGGAACATCAGAGGCTTTTAAAAGCATTTTTTTTACAACCTCTTCAGCCGAAGAGGTTGTAGAAAAAATGGTTTTAAGTGTTTTTTTTTAAAGTTGGCCACGCCCACTCAGTCATATTAAACCCCCTGCAAGCCACACCCACAAAACCGGTAGTAACAAATTTTACATTTCACCACTGGTGTGCATGTGCCCAAACCCCCCAAATGCAATGCATGCGCGCCTGTGCATGTGCCCTGCCCCCGTGCATGCATGCATGACCCCCCACATGTGGCCTGCCTGCGCAAACCCCCCCCACAGGCACCCCCCTCTATGCACGTGTCCAGCCCCCCATGCATGCGCGCACGCCCCCCTGCACATGCCCCACCCTCCATGTATGTGCGGCAGAGACCCGTAGACCAGCTGGCCGGCAGGAGGTGCGCGCGCATTCACAGTGGAGCTGAACTGAGCTGACAGTTTACGTGCCCATAGAGAGGGAGAGTGCTGCGTGGTCCTATACCTGTGATGGCGAACCTATGGCACGCGTGCCACAGGTGGCACGCATAGGCATATCAGTGGGCACGCGAGCTCAGCTCCGCCAGCTGATTTTCAGGTCTTCTGGGGCTATCAGAAGTAGGGAAACGGGCTGTTTTCAGCCTCCTGGATGGGGAAGGCTGTTTTTGCCCTCCCCAGATGCCTAGAGAGACCCTGGAGCCA
The DNA here is from genome assembly GCA_037215915.1 of Pantherophis vulpinus. Classification (NCBI taxonomy): domain Eukaryota; kingdom Metazoa; phylum Chordata; class Lepidosauria; order Squamata; family Colubridae; genus Pantherophis; species Pantherophis vulpinus. Next base: position 3,537,075 of record JAXLNS010000003.1, read on the forward strand.
GGTGAGAAAGAAAAACAGGCCTACTGGGCCATCGCGTGCCAGGAGCACGGGGAGGGGGGGGGTCATGCGCACGGGGTTGGGGCGCATAGAATTATGCATGCGACCCCCCCTCCGCTCCCCGCTCCTGGCAAACAATGGCAAAAAGGTTAGCCATCCTTTTGTCCTATACCCGTGATGGAGAACCTATGGCACGCGTGCCACAGGTGGTACTCGGTGCCATATCGGTGGGCACGCAAGCTCAGCTCCCGCCACCTGATTTTTGGGCCTTCTGGGCCACCAGAAGTAGGGAAACAGGCTGTTTCCAGCCTCCGGAGGGCCTCGGGAGGGTGGGAAAGGCCCATTTTTTGCTTTCCCCAGGTTCCAGAGCCTTTCTAGGAGCCTGGGGAGGGCAAAAATGGTCTTCCCTCCTCCCCCTCCTCCGGAGATCCTCCAGAGGCCGGAAATTTGGCAAACGGCCCATTTCCAGCCTCCGGAGGGCCTCCATGGGGGTGGGAAAGGCCATTTTCACCCTCCCCAGGCTCCTAGAAAGACTCTGGAGCCTGGGGAGAGCAAAAAATGGGCCCACCGTGCCATCGCATGCCAAAAGCAGGTGGACCGCGGGGGGGGGGGGCTCATGCGTGCATGTGCAGGGGGCGGGGTGCGTAGAATTATGGCTGTGGGCACGCGGGCGGTCGGCCCCCCCATACTCCCCCTGCTTTTGGCACACAATGGCAAAAAGGTTAGCCATCACTGTCCTATACTATTTCACACAAATGATTATCCAATCTCTTCTTAAAAACCTCTAATGATGAAATACCCACAACTTCTGGTGGCCAGCTGTTCCACTGGTTAATTGTGCATACTGTTAGGAAGTTTCTCCTTAATTCCAGGTAGAATTTACCTGGAATTTACCATAACTTACAACTATTCATTTAATGGCCGTTTTAAAATTACAACGTTTTTCACAGTTACGACCTTGTGCAGCATCCCCATGACAGTCACGTGATCAAAATTTGGACACTTGGCAACGGGTTCCAATTTATGACGGTTCCAGTGTCCTGGGGTCATTTGATCTCCTTTTGTGACCTCCTGACCAGTGGAGAAGCCAGTTACACCCCGTGGGACTAACTTAATCCCTGCCGCGATTCACTTAACAACGGTGGCAAGGAAAGGTCTTAAAATGGGGCAAAACGCACTCGACAGCTGTCTCGCTTAGCAACAGAAATTTCGGGCTCAATTGTGGTTGTTAAGTCAAGGACTACCTGAATTGTTAACCTATTTAACCACACACCAACTTGAAGACGAGCAGACTTCAACTCCCAGAATTCCCCAGCCAGCAGACGTATCTCCAAATACACCACACACATCGTCCGGTGTGGAAGAAGGTTCAGAGAATCGCTAAAGTACAAAAGACAAGGTGAAGATCGGCTCAAGATACAGAAGGATCTGGACAGGACTTGGTCATTGGGCGCTATCTAACAAAATGAAATTCAACAGTGAAAAAAGGAAGGTTCTACATTTAGGGAAGAAAAACAAAACGCACAGGTACCATATACAGAGCCTGGTGGCGCAGCAGACTAATAGCCTGTTATTATCATTCAGCTGCCTGCAATTACCGCTAGTTCGAATCTCCCCAGGCTCAAGGTTGACTCAACCTTTCCATCCTTTCTAAGGTAGGTAAATTGAGGACCCAGTTTGTGGGGACAATAAGCTGACTTTGTATAAATATACAAAAGAATGAAGGCTATTGCTTAGCGCATTGTAAGCCGCCCTGAGTCTCTGGAGAAGGGCGGCATATAAATCAAATCAAGTAAAAAAAATAAAATTAAATTAAAAAAAATGTGATACCACGCTGAATAGTAGTAACAGTGAGAGGGATCTTGGAATCCTGGTGGAGAATCGCTGAAATAAGAGCCAGCCGTGTGCAGCAGCTGCCAAAAAAGCCAATGCAATCCTGGGCTGCATCAACAGAGGGACAGAATCAAGATCACGTGAAGTGTTAATACCACTTTATAAGGCCTTGGTAAGGCCACACTTGGAATCCTGCATCCAGTTTTGGTCGCCATGATATAAAAAAGATGTGGGGACTCTAGAAAGAGTGCAGAGAAGAGCAACAAAGATGATTAGGGGATTGGAGGCTAAAACATATGAAGAACGGTTGTATGAATTGGGTATGTCTAGTTTAATGAAGAAAAGGACTAGGGGAGATGTGATAGCAGTCTTCCAATATCTCAGGGGCTGCCCCAAAGAAGAGGGAGTCAAGCTATTCCCCAAAGCACCAGAAGGCAGGAGAAGAAGCAATGGATGGAAACTAATCAAGGAGAGAAGCAACTTAGAACTAAGGAGGAATTTCCTGACAGTTAGAACCTTAATCAGTGGAACTACTTGCCTGCAGAAGTTGTGAATGCCCCAACACTGGAAATTTTTAAGAAGATGTTGGATAACCATTTGTCTGAAGTGGTGTAAGGTTTCCTGCCTGGGCAGGGGGTTGGACTAGAAGACCTCCAAGGGCCCTTCCAACTCTGTTATCCTATTCTACTTCATCATCCACAAATCCAGCTGTTGCAGATGTAGGCCCTGGACCAGTGTTTCTCATTGTAGAATGGGTGGACTTCAACTCCCAGAAAGCAGCATTTAACATCCAGCTACCTGCAATTACTGTAAGTTCGAATCTCACCAGGCTCATGGTTGACTCAGCCTTCCATCCTTTCTAAGGTAGGTAAATTGAGGACCCAGTTTGTGGGGGCAATAAGCTGACTTTGTATAAATATACAAAAGGATGAAGGCTATTGCTTAGCGCATTGTAAGCCGCCCTGAGTCTCCGGAGAAGGGCGGCATATAAATCAAATTTTTTAAAAAAAAATTCCTGATAGTGAGAATAATCCACTAGAACAGTGTTTCAATCTTGGTAGCTTGAAGATGGGTGGACTTCAACTCCCAGAATCCCCCAGCCAGCAGCGCTGGCTGGGGAATTCTGGGAGTTGAAGTCCACCCATTTTCCAGCAGTCAAGGCTGAGAAACACTGATCCAGAACCCTGTTTGTGACAATCTTGGCCAGTTGAAGACGGGTGGATTACAATTCCCAGCATGTTGGCTGGGGAATTCTGGGAGTTGAAGTCCACAGGTCCTGAAAGGACCATAGTTGACCAATCTAGTGCTAAGGAACTGGTCTCATAAGTCCCATGTACATATGCAGCCAAGTTATGGGAGTTCTATGAATGCAGCTAATTGAACGTCTGACCAGCTCCGTAATATCCTGTACATTTTCGGCTCCAAAAAAAGATCTGGGAATATCCTCTTGACCAGGAAGAAAGACCTGAATTCCAGCAGATTCTTCTCGCCTCCTTCTCCTCCCCCCCCTCCCCGCCCCCCCCCACCCCCATCAGACTAGACCAGTTGGAACCAGAGGCTGGGGCTGGGATTGTGTTCGGATTTCCTGCCCTTCCTCACGTCTGTTTCCGTCTTCACCACCTTCTCCGTCCTCTGGAAAACTCAGGGCTATGCAAAACAAAAAAAAAAAAGCCAGGATCATTATAGGACCATCAGAACACCAGAGTCGGAAGGGACCTTGGAGGTCATCTAGTCCACCCCACCCCCCCTGCTCGGGCAGGAAACCCTACACCAGTTCAGACAAAAGGCAGTTGGTGGGTTTCGCATTATGTTACTACCGGTTCGGGTATGCATGCAACTCAGTGGTGAGTTGCCCCCCCCCCCCGGTTCGCATCGGTTCTATAGAACCGGTAGTAAAACCGGAGAGAGTCTCCGCCCACCGACTCCGACGTCATCAAAATGCTTCTGCGCATGAGCAGAAGTTTCGCGAGCGCATGCACGCGGCCCCGTTGCAAAGCAGTAGTAAAGGTAAGTAGAACCCACCCCTGGCATGCACGCCTCATGCACGTTTCCATGCGTGCCTGCCTTTTATGCATGCACCTGGCCTCAAAAACTTGCCTAAATAGGATGGCATAGAGCTTGGGCGGGGTGTGGGCCCACCCACGATTCAGTCGAACCTGTCTGAACCGGCTGAATAGCACCTCTGTTGTCCAGACTTTTCTTGAAAACCTCCAGTGATGAAGCACCCAGAACTTCTGGTGGCCAGCTGTTCCACCGGTTAATTGTCCTCACTGTTAGGAAGTTTCCCCTTAATTCCAGGTTGCTTCTCTCCTTGATGTGTTTCCATCCGTTCTTTCTTGTCCTGCTTTCAAGTGCTTTGGGGAATAGGTGGATTTCCGTCCCCCCCCCCCCCACAACTCTTCTTTGGGGCAACCTTGAAGTTAAAGTAGAATTCAAACAGGGAGGCGCCTGCCCCACAAAGCTCCTCCGAGATTTAACAATTGTTTAATATGAAAGACAAGTTCTGGATAATGGAGGAGGAGGCAGGATGTGGAGACAGCCGAAGAGAAGAGGAAGAACTGGTGAGGATAACAGAGTTAGGAGGTGATGGGTTTGGGGAGAGGAGGGGGGAGGAGGAGGACGACTGTGGAGTCCTGGATGATCTCTGAGCTTGGTGGTTTCCCTGAAGACATTTCATTACCCAACTAGGAAATATCATCAGTGCTAGAAGGGGGGAGATGGATGTCACTGCGGTCTTGTGAGACATTGGACCACTGCGCATGTCTGCATTCTTTCTTTTCTAACTTCCTGATTTATACTTCTTTTTGTTCGTCTCTGAGACGGGCTGCCGGTAAAAGATGTAGTTATCTAGTTTTGTTTGTTTTCATAATAAAATCCTTATTAGAATATATACTTTGGGTTTTCTTTCTTTGAAAGTATACAGCATGGAAAACAAGATCCATTCACCTCTAATTAATTACAGTTTCCCAAAGGGGGGGAACGAGGCTGATTCACGCTTCGACAGAGGAGGAGGAGGAGGAGGAGGAGGAGGAGGAGGAGGAGGAGGAGGAGGAGGAGGAGGACGACGACTGCGATATCCTTAGTGCTCTCTGAGCTTGGTAGTTTCCTTGAAGACATTTCATTACCCAGCTAGGTAACATCATCAGTGCTAGAAGTGGGGAGGAGGAGGAGGACTGCGATATCCTTAGTGCTCTCTGAGCTTGGTGGTTTCCTTGCGGACGTTTCATGACCCAGCTAGGGAACATCATCAGTGCTAGAAGGGAGTGGGATATGCAGGGAGGAGGAGGACGACTGTGGGGTCCTGGATGCTCTCTAAGGTTCATTGGTTTCCCGCACGCATTTAGCTGCCCAACTAGGTAACCTCATCAGTGCTCAAAGTTTGCACGCTCTATATACAAGTGACTTGCGTTGGCAGTGTGATTTTCTCCTTGAAGGTTCTTTGATTAGAGTGTTGCTATCTGCTTAGCGGTGGCTCAGTGGCTAAGACGCTGAGCTTGTCGATCGAAAGGCCGGCAGTTCATCGGTTCGAATCCCTAGTGCCGCATAACGGGGTGAGCTCCCGTGACTCGTCCCGGCTTCTGCCAACCTAACAGTTCGAAAGCACGTGAATAAATGCAAGTAGAAAAATAGGTACCACTTTTGGTGGGAAGGGAACAGCGTTCCATGCGCCTTTGGCGTTGAGTCACGCCGGCCACATGACCACGGAGACGTCTTCGGACAGCGCTGGCTCTTCGGCTTTGAAACGGAGATGAGCACCGCCCCCTAGAGTCGGGAACGACTAGCACACATGCGCGAGGGGAACCTTTACCTTTTACTTTTATCTGCTTCGTACTTTGTCTGGGGTCAATCCCTGCTTATCTTAATGTTGCTTATTTTGGTCATGTTCCCTTGTTAGCTGCATGGATGGTCTCTTTTCAAAAAACCAATGAAACATCTGCAAGAAAGCCAAGCTCACGAGACCCCCAAGGACCCCCCTTGGGCGACCCAGCGAGGACTGTTGCAAAGGGACAGCGCCCGCATCTCGCTGCCCAGAGGCGGCCACATCTGGCAAGCGAACTCTGGTGAAGGCTGCAGCCGGGGATCCTCCTGGCTCGCTTTTGGGAAAAGGTTGTCGGGATGAGCCTGGATCATCCAGGGGATGGAGGGATCGGGGATGGGGGGTGGGGGGGGAGAGTGCCATCCTGGGTTTGACAGGAAGCGACCCACAGAGGGGTGACCTCCTGGCCAGCTGTCCCAAATGCAACCATCCCGTTCCTGGACTTTTGTGCAAAGGACTTTTTCCTGGCCGGCTGGCCGTTTCCTCCGTGGGAGGGGCCGGCAAAGCTTTTCCCATCTGGAGAGACCCCCACCGTGAGCAGGAAGGTGGCCTGAACAGCTGGCCAGACAGGCTGGAGCCAGGCTTAGTGGGGAGGGGGGGGCGCAGGGGGAGGGAGGGAGGGAAGGAGGGAGGGGGGGGGCAGCGGCGAAGGGAAGGTTATGATTGCATTGGTCCAAGTATTGGGGAAACCGAGGCAGGAGGAGGGGGTGGAGAGGAAAAAAAAGGGGGGCTTCCCTGCAGCCTCGGTGATGCGACCCCCAGACCCACCCACCCCAGGCATTCAGAATAGGAAGTCCTCGTCTTACAGCCACTCGTTTAGTGACTAAAGTTACAAGGGGCCTGAAAAAGGTTTATTTATTTATTTTTATTTATTTTTATTTATTTTTATATGCCGCCCTTCTTCGGAGACTCAGGGCGGCTTACAGTGCGTTAAAAAATAGCCTTCATACTTTTGTATATTTTTATACAAAGTCATCTTATTGCCCCCACAAACCGGGTCCTCATTTTACCCACCTTAGAAAGGATGGAAGGCTGAGTCAACCTTGAGCCTGGTGAGATTTGAACTCGCAGTAATTGCAGACAGCTGGATGTTAAATGCTGCCTTAGTAGGAGGCATTAGCCTCCTACGCCATTCAGGCTTCTAACTGTTAACTTAACAACTGTTTTTTTCCCACACTTACGACCGTTGCAGCATTTCCCGTGATCAAAATTGGCAACCGGTTCGTATTTATGACGGTTGAGGTATCCCGGGGGGGTCACATGGTCCCCTTTTGCGACCATCGGACCACCACAGTCGATAGGGAAGCCGGATTCTCTCTTCACTCACCTGAACGACTGTGGCGAGCCAGGTGGGAAAAGGAGGCCAAACTCTCTTAATGACTGTCTCGCTTAGCAACAGAAATTGTGGGCTCCCTTGTGGTCATAAGTCAAGGACCTGTACAGAGTTGGAAGGGACCTTGCAGTCCTCCTAGTCCAATTGGGCATGGCACGGGCAATCCGCATCCTGGCAGGGGATGATGGGAAATGTTATACAAGCCAGGCAGCCCCAGGCTGGTATGGACTGGCTGAGTATGCCAGAGGGCAGAGTTTTCAGGACAGTTGGCAGGAAAATTTATGCAGGAGTCTCTCTCTCTCCCTCTCTCTCCCTCTCTCTCTCTCTCTCTCTCTCTCTCTCTCTCTCTCTCTCTCTCTCTCTCTCTCTCGTTCTTTCTCTCTCTCTTTCTTTCTTTCTCCTTTTCTTTCTTCCTTCCTTTTTCTTTCTCCTTCTATCTTTTTTCTTTCTCTCTCTCTCATTCTTTCTCTTTTGTTTTCTTTTTCCTTCCTTTCTCTCTCTTTTCTTTCTTTTCTTTCTTTTTCTTTTTTCTCTTTGTTTTTCTTCCTTCCTTTCTTTTTCTCTTTATTTCCTTTCTCTCTGTCCTTCTTTCTTCCTCTTTCTTATTTTCTCTTTCTTTCTTTTTCTTTCTTTCTCTCTTTTTCTCTTTCTCTCCTTTCTCTTTCTTTCTCTTTCTTCTTTCTCTCCTTTCTCCTTTCTTTCTTTCCTTTCTCTATCTCTTTCTTTTTCTTTTTTCCTTTCCTTTCTCTTTTTCTTCCTTTTCTTTCTCTTTCTTTCCTTTCTTTTCCCTTTCTTTCTCTTTCCTTTTCTCATCTTCTCTTTTTTCCTTTCCTTTCCTTTCCTTTCCTTTCCTTTCTTTCTTTCTTTCTTTCTTTCTTTCTTTCTTTCTTTCTTTCTTTCTTTCTTTCTTTCTTTCTTTCTTTCTTTCTTTCTTTCTTTCTTTCTTTCTTTCTTCCTTCCTTCCTTCCTTCCTTCCTTCCTTCCTTCCTTCCTTCCTTCCTTCCTTCCTTCCTTCCTTCCTTTCTTTCTTTCTTTCTTTCTTTTTCTTTCCAATTCTCCCATCCTCTTCTCCGGCCCAGGCTCAGGCGCCCATCCTTGCAGCCGAGGCCACTAGTAGCTGGCGAAATCACATCTGGAGTCTAGACTTGGTGACTCCTCGGAGGGCCGGACTTGTGCGGGGCAGCAGTGCCCGTCCCGGCTGAACCGTGTTTGCTTAGCTGGAGGTATTTAATCGCCACTCCAGCGGCCTCTCTCCTCCTCGCGGTGGGCCGAGGCGGCTGCAAGAAAGGAGGCCGCGAGCCGTGGCGTAACATCTGCGGGAGACAGCAAAGGGTCACCCCATGGCAGGGGAGAGAGGCGCCGGGATTGAGGCTCCTCGCAGCCGGATGACAGCGAGGTTTCAATGCTGTTTTTGTGGATGCTGAAGCCGGCCAGCAAACACCAGTTGTTGACTCTGGCAGCTGGCAGATTCCCCAGCCGTGCCAGCTCCCTGCCAGCAGAGAGGCAGCTCACACAGCAGGGCAGCCGCAGAGCCATCCAGCAGAGGCTCGGCTAACCCGACGGGCAAACAAATAAAACTAAAAATGGTAGATTTTGGTTGGAAGGCAACAGAGACAGGCCCTGGAAGGGTCTGAATTATGGGGGGGAGTCTTAAAGGCATCATTTGTCCCCCCCTTCCTCTAATTCTCCCCGGCCTCTACCGTCCAAACATAAGAGAGAGCTCAGCCTGGGACAATTTACGACCTCTCTGCCAAATTCGGGGAAGGGTTTTAGCTCAAGGATAACAGAATAACAGAGTTGGAAGGACCCTTGGAGGTCTTTCACTCCAACCCCCTGCTCAGGCAGGAAACCCTTTGTCCTTCTTTTCATTAAACTAGCAGAACAGAATAAGAGTATTCGACGGGACCTTGGAGGTCTTCTAGTCCAACCCCCTGCCCAGGCAGGAAACCTTATACCATTTCGGACAAAATGTTGCCCAATCTCTACTTAAAAATTTGCAGTGTTGGAGCATTCACAACTTCTGGTGGCAAGCAGTTCCACTGATGAATTGTCCTCACTGTTAGGAACTTTCTCCTTAGTTCCAGGTTGCTTCTCTCCTTGATGAGTTTCCATCCGTTGCTTCTTGTCCTGCCCTCAGGTGCTTTGGAGAATAGCCTGACTCCCTCTTCTTTGGGGCATCCCCTGAGATATTGGAAGGCTGCTATCCTGTCTCCCCTAGTCCTTCTCTTCATTAAACTAGACATACCCAGTTCTTGCAACCGTTCTTCATATGTTTTTGCCTCCAGTCCCCTAATCCTCTTGGTTGCTCTTCTCTGCACTCTTTCTAGAGTCTCCACATCTTTTTACATCATGACGACCAAAACTGAATGCAAATATTCCAAATATAATGCCTTACCAAGGCCTTATAAAGTGGTATTAACACTTCACGTGATCTTGATTCTATCCCTCTGTTGATGCAGCCTAGGATTGTGTTGGCTTTTTTTTTTTTTTTTTTTAATTAGATTTATATGCCGCCCTTCTCCGGAGACTCAGGGCGGCTTACAATGCATTAAGCAATAGCCTTCATTCTTTTGTATATTTTTATACAAAGTCAGCTTATTGCCCCCACAAACTGGGTCCTCATTTCACCTACCTTAGAAAGGATGGAAGGCTGAGTCAACCTTGAGCCTTGGCGAGATTCGAACCAGCAGAAATTGCAGGCAGCTGTGTTAATGACAGGGTGCACTAAGCCACTAAGCCACTGTACTATCAAGGCTCTTTTTTGGCAACTGCTGCACACGGCTGGCTCCTATTTAAGCGATTCTCCACCAGGATTCCAAGATCCCTGTCCCAGTTACTACTATTCCGCGTGGTATCACATCTAACTAATTTAACAATTGCAGTGATTCACTTCATCACTTAAACAAATGTGGCAAGAACGGTTGTAAAAGGAGGTGAAACTCACTCGACAAATATCTCACTTAACAACACAAATGTTGAGCACAATCGTCATCGTAAAGTGAGGACTACATGGTTGTTAAGTGAATCTGGTTTCCCCATTTGACCTTTTTTTGTTAGAAGGTCGCCAACGGGGATCACATCGTCATAAATACGAGTCAATTGCCAAGCGTCTGACTTTTGATCACATGACCGCAGGAATGCTGCAACGGTCATAAGTGTGAAACAGTCATAAGTCGTTTGTTTCAGTGCCGTTGTAACTTCGGTCACTAAACAAACTGTTGTCTATGGAAATTCTCTGTCATCCAGGTTACGATTGCCCAAAAGTGTTTGTTTTTTTTTCCAAGAGGCAAATGGATTTTCTGGGTTTTCTTTGAAGGCTTTTCGCTTCTCATCCAAGAAGCTTCCTCCGCTCTGACTGGAGTGGGGGTGGGCAGTTGTTAAGGTGAGGACTACCTGGTGAGATTGGCAATCTGGTTTCCACCTGGAGCAAGAGTGAAATCCAGCAGGTTCTGACAGGTTCTAGAGAACCGGTAGCGGAAATTTTGAGCAGTTCGGAGAACCGGCAAATGCCACTTCTGGCTGGCCCGAGTGGGGTGGGAATGGAGATTTTGCAGTATCCTTCCCCCAGGAGTGGGGTGGGAATGGGGATTTTGCAGTATCCTTCCCCCAGGAGTGGGGTGGGAATGGGGATTTTGCAGTATGGGAATGGGGATTTTGCAGTATCCTTACCCCAGGAGTGGGGTGGAAATGGGGATTTTGCAGTATCCTTCCCCTGGAGTGGGGTAGGAATGGAGATTTTGCAGTATCCTTCCCCTGGAGTGGGAAGGGAATGGAGATTTTGCAGTATCCTTCCCCTGGAGTGGGGTAGGAATGGAGATTTTGCAGTATCCTTCCCCTGGAGTGGGAAGGGAATGCAGATTTTGCAGTATCCTTCCTCTGGAGTGGGAAAGGAATGGAGATTTTGCAATATTCTTCCCCCTGGAGTAGGGTAGGAATGGAGACTTTGCAGTATCCTTCCCCTGCCATGCCCACCAAGCCACGCCCACCAAGCCACACCACACCCGCCAAGCCACGCCCACAGAACCGGTGGTAAATAAATTTGGATTTCACCACTGACCTGGAGAGTTACTCCACCCCACCCCACCGTGTGGCTCCAGGACCCTGCTGGGGTCAGTCCATGGCCCTGTCCTCAGTGGAGGTGGCCACGTACGGCCAGCCTCGCTGGACACAAAGCTCTCCCGCGCCCCCAGGCCATCAGCTGGGAGGGTCCCTTGGAAACAGCCCAGCAACAGAGGGTTGCATTGATGTGGTTGGGCTCCGGACCCCCCCCTTCAAGGGGGAGGGGAGGGAAGTGTCCAGAAAGGACCCACCTGCATCTGAACAGAAGGGTCAGTGTGAAAAGAGAGGAGAAAGGCCGGCCGGAGAGGAGGGGAGGGGGGCAATACCCCCGCTGGGTCATTGCTCCAGATGTGAAAACAGCAGCGGTCATCCCCAGCTGCAGATCTGCTCGTCTTTGACTCATCTGGTCCAGCCTTCGGGGTTGGCCGCTACAGAAGTCCTCGACTTATAACGCTTCACTTAGCGACCCTTCGAAGTGACAGCAGCATCGAAAGAAGGGACTTACGGCCGTTTTTCACACTTAGCGACCGTTGCAGCATCTTCCCCCCCTCTCCCCCATGGTCAGGCGATCGAAATTCATACGCTTGGCAATTGAGTCATATTTACGAACGACCGTGTGACTCATTGAACAAGGGAAGTGCGATTCGCTTAACAACCGTGGCAAGAAAGGTCGTAGAATGGGTCAAAACTCACTTGACAGTCGTGTTGTTTTAGCAACAGAACGTTTTGGGGGGGCTCCGTTGCAGCCTTAAAAATTGCCAGGGTTGAACAAACCCAGTTCTAGCCAGGATCGTGCTGAAAGACCCCAGATCTCCAGATTTTTTGAGGGGGGGGGGGGGCTAATCATTTAAACTGTGTTCTTTCGAAAATTATCTTTATATTCCTATTTTTGCCTCCAGCCAGCTGTACCATCTTTGCCATACTAAATAGTAATCAGTATCGTCTTTCTCTTGTATTTCTTTTGTGAGCTTATCCAATTCTGCACATTCTGTAATTTTGGCTATTATTATATATATTATTAATATATTATATATTATTATTTCGATTATTCAATAGAAATGCATAGAAGTAAACAAGGAGTCAATTATATATATACATATATAACCATGTAAACATGTGAATGTAGATATAGATACAAATAGAAATATGAAAATAACCCACCGTTGTAGTACCTTCTAAGAGTCAGTCATTGGACTGAATTGATGTTTGTTCGTTTTGTATGTTGTTTTAATGTATCTATGTTGGTTTTTTTTTTTTATTATTATTAATAAAAATATTATTAAAAAAAATAAATAAACTGTGTTCTTTATCTGGGACGGAATAACGACTCGGTCAGGGGGTTGGACTAGAAGACCTCCAAGGTCCCTTCCGGCCTTTGAAGATTCTTCGCCTGAGTGATTTGCAATTCATCCTGGGGCGAGAGTGTCCGTTTGTGGCTGGAGCAAAGGGTGCCAAAGCTTAAATCGAGCCCTCGTGCCATCCGTCATGAGGTAAACTCGCAAGATTCGTTTTTCTCGCCATGTACATGTATACTGCCGAACTAAACTCTGGTGTCCTCTAATGTAGGTGGGTGTAGGCATAATTTTGTATTGATCGATTGGTTGGTTCTGCCATGTTTATGTAAGTGTGTATTGGAGGTGGCGGCCCTTTTGAGAGCTGGGTGGCAACGAAATTTCGTTTTAATGTATGCAGATTAATGTACATTCAAAGTGACAATAAAGTTATTCTATTCCATTCCATTCCATTCTATTCTAATTCTATTCTATTCTATTGTTATTCTATTTTGTTCTGTTCCGTTCCATATATTGTTGTGTTCTATTTATATTCCATATTTTCTATTCTATATTTTTTTTCTTTTTTTTTCTTTTCTCTTCTCTTCTCTTCTATTCCTTTTTTCTCTTTTCTATTCTATTCTTCATTCCAATGTCTATTCTATTATTCTATTTTATTCTTTTTTTTTCTTTTCTATTCTTTTTTCTATTCTATTCTTCATTCCAGTCTATTCTATTCTTCTATTCTATTCTATTCTATTCTATTCTATTCTATTCTGTTCTATTCTATTCTATTCTATTCTATTTTCTATTCTATTCTTCTATTCTATTCATCCCAATGTCTATTCTATTCTTCTATTTTATTCTTTTCTTTTCTATTCTTTTTTCTATTCTATTATTCTATTCTATTCTTCATTCCGTCTATTCTTCTATTCTATTCTATTCTATTCTATTCTATTCTATTCTATTCTATTCTATTCTATTCTATTCTATTCTATTCTATTCTATTCTTCATTCCAGTCTATTCTATTCTTCTACTCTATTCTCTTCTCCTCTATTCTATTCCATTTCATTCCATTAGTCTATTCTTTTTTTTCTCTTTTCTTTTTCCTTTCCTTCTCTCCTCTCCTCTCCCCTCCCCTATTTCTATTCTATTCTATTCCCTCTTCTCCCCTCTCCCTCCTCTCCTCTCCTCTCCTCTCCTCTCCTCTCCTCTCCTCTCCTCTCCTCCCCTCTTCTCTTATTCTATTCTATTCTATTCTATTCTATTCTATTCTATTCTATTCTATTCTATTCTATTCTATTCTATTCTATTCTATTCTATTCTATTCTATTCCTATTCCTATTCCTATTCCTATTCCTATTCCTATTCCTATTCCTATTCCTATTCCTATTCCTATTCCTATTCCTATTCATATGGTTTGGGCCCAGTGTGGCACGCAAACATAACAATAGAAGCTGGGTTGACAGAATCGCATGCAATTCATTTTCTTGCGTAAATTCCGCACCAAATACAGCTGGTTTCACTGAACGGGATGAGGCTGTTAAGAAGAGATAAAATCGGCCTATTGCGTAGCAAACATGCAGAAACAAGGCCTTTTAACTGACTGGGCTCAGCGTGTTGTGTGAATGTATACAAGCTTCTGGGTGTTCCAGAACTCTTTGAGAGGCTGCGCTGTCAAATGCAAATTGCCATTTAAAGCCAAAATTCTTTCTTTGGCGCTATATGGTCTTGATCTAAAATCCAGGATTGCTTTTCAGCCTCCCAGCTGGTTACACTGCTGGTTTTTGACTAGGGCAAAGCTTAGCCTGGGATGATCAAGACAGATAACCAAATATATATATATAATATATATATAGGTCTTTGGTTATTTGGGTTTTCTCCCGCGTAAAATTGGAGGTGTCTTGGCAACGTTTCGACGAAGTCTCATTCGTCATCTTCAGGCTGGTGTTTTCGGCTTCGTGCTTCTAGGAGCAATGTGTGATCGCAGCTGTTTCTTCCTTTTAAATGCCAATGGGGGTGTGAACTGATTGGGTGGGAGCTTGGCTGTGTTCTGATTGGCTGGGTGTGTGTTCTGTTTAGGTGGGGGCTTGGTTGTGCTCGGGTTAGTCTGAGTAGCAGGGGGATTTGAGCTGGTGAGCTGTGTTGCTGTTGTTTGGCTTTGTGTTCGTGGCCGTGCCACCTCTTCATGGTGGGTGTCAGTCTGCTTCATGTATGGATTGGAGGGGTTTAAAGTGGCTAATGATGCAGCTGTGGTCTGGCTTCTGGTCCGCGGTCGTACCTTATCGTCAGTGTCATATAATATATAGTGTAATATATATAATATATATAATGTTATTTATTATTCATTTAACCGAACCTCAGCTTTCTGCCCAGAGGACCCTAAAGGAATCTCACAGATTATTTTTTTTTAAATGCAAACCATTAAAAAGTTATAATTTTTAAGTAACTGAAACAGAAAAGGTTTGAAAGATGAGGTGGGGGTTATGAAAGGGGGGAAGGTAAACATAATTGGGGCCACAAGGAAGGTCCCTCCTTATGAGCTGGATGGTGGAATTTCTCCTAACCGAACAACTCCAAATCAGTCCTTATCAAGAGAAAAGGACCCTCGGATAGCCAAGTCTAAAGCTGTTAAAATTATCATGGAGTCCTAGGATTGGAAGGGACCTTGGAGGTCTTCTAGTCCAACCCCATATGAGGAACACTGCTTAAATTGTAGCCCCCCCCTCCATGCAAAAAATCTGGCAGTTGGGGGGGGGGTCTTTCAGCATTGATTCCTTCCATGCTTCTAACTGCCCCACAGAATCTTGCAGAGCGGTGTTTCTTAACCTGGCAAATTTTAAAATAGGTGGACTTCCACTCCCAGAATTCCTCATCCAGTGTGCTTTAAAATGGGAGTACCTCAACTCCCAGAATTCCCCAGCCGGCGTGCTTTAGGATGGCTGGACTTCAACTCCCAGAATTCTCCAGTGAGCATACTTTTAAGATGGGTGGACGTTAACCTCAGAACTATCTAGCCAACATCCTTTATGGTGGCTGGACTTCAGCTCCCAGAATTCCCCAGCCAGCGTTGCTGGCTGGGGAATTCTGGGAGTTGAAGTCCATACATCTCAATATGGGCATTAATGTGGCTCCTGTTTATTAGTCCAGAGTCCTACGCTGCCCTCTGCTGTCCAGATCGAGAAATGATCTGGACATCAGGTACAGATTAAAGAACTCGATTTAGGAAAAACACCTGGACAAAAGGTATGCAAGGCCTTCTGAGCAGGTGACACACCTGTTTGGCTTTCCCCAGTGGGTGCCCACCAGCAACGGACCTGCCACTGCCACCAAGGAACGGCCCTAAAGCCGAGCTTTAATTCAACCACGAAAACTGCAGGAGCTGAAAATCTCCACCCCACTATGAACTGAATTGAAAGAGGAGGTGGCAGCACAGAAGACGTTGGTGGCAGGTAGTCCTCGACTTACAACCGCTCGTTTAGCGACCATTTAGGAGCCTTGATAGTACAGTGGTTTAATGCACCCTGTTATTAACACAGCTGCCTGCAATTTCTGCTGGTTCGAATCTCTCCAAGGCTCAAGGTTGACTCAGCCTTCCATCCTTTCTAAGGTAGGTGAAATGAGGACCCAGTTTGTGGGGGCAATAAGCTGACTTTGTATAAAAAAAAAATATACAAAAGAATGAAGGCTATTGCTTAACGCATTGTAAGCCGCCCTGAGTCTCCGGAGAAGGGCGGCATATAAATCAAATTAAAAAATAAATAAATAAAAAATAAATAAAAAATTTGAACTTGCACCAGCACTGAAAAGAAGTGACACGACCGTACTTCCCACCACCACTGCGGCATCCACATGGCCACGTGATCCAAATTACGACGCGTGGCAACGGACTCCTATTTGTGACCTTCGCAACGTCCTGGGGTTTTGTGATCCCCTTTTGAGATAAGCCGAGTCCACGGGGAAGCTGGATTCACTTTAACAACTGTGTGACTAATTTAACAATCTGTATCAGAATAACAGAGTTGGAAGGGACCTTGGAGGTCTTCTAGTCCAACCCCCTGCTTAGGCAGGAAACCCTACACCGCTTCAGACAAATGGCTGTCCAGTCTCCTCTTGAAAACCTCCAGTGATGGAGCACCCACGACTTCTGGTGGCAAGCAGTTCCACTGGTTAACTGTTCTCACTGTTAGGAAATTCCTCCTTAATTCCAGGTTGCTTCTCTCCTTCGTTAGTTTCCCTCCGTTGCTTCTTGTCCTGCCTTCTGGTGCTTTGGAAAATAAGTTGACCCCCAACTCTTCTTTGGGGCAGCCCCTCAAATATTGGAAGTTGCTATCATGTCCCCCCTGGTCCTTCTTTTCATCAAACTAGACATACCCAATTCCTGCAACCATATTTACTATTGATCCTACTGTTGCTATCACAGTCGTTCTATTTCTATTTGCAGGCCTTCGGATTTGGGTGCCTTTCTCCAAGGTTTATTATTTATCAAATCTATTTGAGGACCGTCTCCTGTAACCGATCTCCCCTGAGCTGCCTGTGAAGGCCATGAGACACCCCCCCAAAATCCAGCCCCTCTCCCAAATACCTCCCAGGAGAGATAATTCATTTCCAATAAATTATCCGGTCCGATCTGCTTTTGGCTTTCATCTTTTTTTCCCTTTTAATATGAGAAGAAGCAAATCCACAATACAAAATTTAAAAATCAGCACCCAGGACCCCTCCCTCTACCTCCACCCCCACTCCCCAGGCAACGAAGAAGGGAAGGGGGACTGGTGTCAAAAGCTTCTTTTTTTGGTGGGGGGGGGGGGAAGTGGGGAGGGAGGTGGGGGGGGAGAACTGTTAACTCCACATACATCCCCCTCCCACCTGCCTGTTTCCTCCCCCAGGGAGGGGATTCTAAGTCCAGGAAGGCAGATCTGAGATCCAAACCACTGATCGGCCTCCGGGGCTGCCCCAAGTCCGACAGACAGACAGACAGACGCACAGAGACACAAGCGCACTGCACATACGGCCGTGGCGCCATCCAGTTGGCTTGGAAAACAAAAATGAAAACCATTTGCGATGGGGAAAGGGGTCGGAGGGAGGGGAGGGGAGGGGAGGGGATGGGGGAGAGAAGCCCAGCCTGGCCAGTCGCTCGCCGTTATTTCTCTTTCTTCTCGGGGTCTGTCTCTGTCGTCTCTTCTTTAGGCTCTTCCTTTGCTTCCTTCGTGGCGGTGTTCTCCTCGTAGCTGGGGAGCAAGAGGGAAAGGAGGGTGAGGCCGACTCGTGGCCAGAGGGGGTCAGTTATAGAACCCTTCCCCACCATAATCACAATTTAGGTCATTTTAGGTTAGGTGGGCTTCAAGTCCCAGAATTCCCCAGCCAGCAGGCTTTAAGATGGATGGACCTCAGTTCCCAGAATTCCCCAGTGAGCAGGCTTTAACATGGGTGGACTTCCACTCCCAGAATTCCCCAGCCAGCAGGCTTTAGGATGGATGGACCTCAATTCCCAGAATTCCCCAGTGATCAGGCTTTAAGATGAGTGGAGTTCAATTCCCAGAATTCCCCAGCCAGCAGGCTTTAGGATGAGTGGACTTCAATTCCCAGAATTCCCCAACCTGTCATGTTTTAATATGGGTGGACTTCCACTCCCAGAATTCCCCAGCCAGCAGGCTTTAGGATGGGTGGCCTTCAACATCTTAAAAAATGCTGGCTGGGCAATTCTGGGAGTTGAGGTCCACCTCTCTTAAAGCGGTTGAGAAACACTAATCCAGAGTGAGGCCTCCAACTTGGAGCACCAAACCCTGAAGGAGCCTGGGGAAGACCAGCCCCACCCCCCCCACCCCAAGACCCAAGGCATCACCAGAGACAGAATTCAATTCAGTCTTCTGACTGCGGCAGCGACCCACCACTTAAGACCCCCTCCCCTTCCACAGTTCAACCCACAACAAGGTTGCAGAGCTTGGAGGGGAAACTGGGTTAATCTATGGCTGATGGAAATCTGAAGTGCAGGGATTTATAACTACAATTGAGCCTGTCATGCCCCAGCATACATCTTTTATATACTGTTGTTACTCTCTAGCCCCATCTAGTGGCTGGAGGGACGAATATGCCCCAACATACAATCTTTATATACTGTTGTTGCTCTCTAGTTCCATCTAGTGGCCAGAGGGACAAATATGCCCCAACATACAATATTTATATACTGTTGTTGCTCTCTAGTTCCATCTAGTGGCCGGAGGGACAAATATGCCCCAACATACAATCTTTATATACTGTTGTTGCTCTCTAGTTCCATCTAGTGGCCAGAGGGACAAATATGCCCCAACATACAATATTTATATACTGTTGTTGCTCTCTAGTTCCATCTAGTGGCCGGAGGGACAAATATGCCCCAACATACAATCTTTATATACTGTTGTTGCTCTCTAGTTCCATCTAGTGGCCAGAGGGACAAATATGCCCCAACATACAATATTTATATACTGTTGTTGCTCTCTAGTTCCATCTAGTGGCCGGAGGGACAAATATGCCCCAACTTACAATCTTTATATACTGTTGTTGCTCTCTAGTTCCATCTAGTGGCCAGAGGGACAAATATGCCCCAATTTACAATCTTTATATACTATTGTTGCTCTCTAGTTCCATCTAGTGGCCAGAGAGACAAAATACAGATTAACAGAGTTGGAAGGGACCTTATAGGTCATCTAGTCCAACCCCCTGCTCAAGCAGGAGACCCAACACCATTTCTGACAGATGGCAGTCCAGTCTCTTCTTGAAAGCTTCCAGGGATGAAGCTCCCACAACTTCCGAAAGCAACTTCTGTTCCATCGGTTGATTGATCTCATTGTCAGAAAGTTCCTCCTCATTTCTAGGTTGAATCTCTCCTTGGTCAGTTTCCATCCATTATTCCTTCTCTGGCCTTCAGGTGCTTTGGAAAACAGCTTGACCCCCTTCCTCCTCTCTGTGGCAGCCCCTCCAATAATAGAAGTATGCTCTCCTGTCTCCCCTGGTCCTTCTCTTCACTAGACCAGCCATGCCCAGTTCCTGCAACCGTTCATCGTATGTTTTAGCCTCCAGTGTCCAGTCCCTTAATCATCCTGGTTGCTCTTCTCTGCACTCTTTATAGAGTCTCAACATTTTTTTTTATAGTGTGGTGACCCAAACTGGATGCCGTACTCTAGGTGTGGTCTTACTAAGGCTTTATAGAGTGGTATTAGCACCTCCCTTGATCTTGATTGACTCCCTCTGTTGATGCAATTTAGGATTGCATTGGCTTTTTTGGCTGCCACCGCACACGGCTGGCTCCTATTTAATTGGTTGTCCACTAAGACTCCGAGATCCCTCTCCCGGTTCCTGCTATTAAGCCTGGTTTCCCCCAGTTGATATGTGTACTTTTGGTTTTTTTCTTGCCTAAGTTGTAAGACTTTCCTTTTCTCTACGTTGAATTTCATTTTGTTAGATAGGTCTCAAGTCTGTCAAGATCCATCTGGATCTTGAGCCTATCTTCTATGATGTTGGCTATTCCTGCCAGCTTAGTGTCATCTGCAAATTTGGTGAGTTCCCCTCCTATTCCCTCGTCTGAGTTGCTAATGAAGATATTGAAGAGTATTGGGTCTAAGAAGGAACCTTATGGTACCCCACTGCTTACTTCTCTCCATGTAGACTTAGACCAGTGTTTCTCAACCTTGGAAGCTTGAAGATGGGTGGACTTCAACTCCCAGAATCCCCCAGCCAGCGCTGCTGGCTGGGGGATTCTGGGAGTTGAAGTCCACCCATCTTCAAGCTTCCAAGGTTGAGAAACACTGACCCATTAAGGGCTACTCATTGAGTACCAAGTATCTTGTTTGAAGCTGACCCCATCCCTTTACCCATCAGCCCGCATTCTCAAACCAAGTCTGACTTCCTGGGAAGTCAGACTCCATTTCCCTTTAGCATTTGGAGAAGGCAGAAGCACAAGGAAGCATCCATCTTAATCTGTGGCACAAGGTCATCCAAGGACAAACCCACATCCCACACAAAGAGCATCGCAGGTGAGATTTAAATTCCTTGTATTTATTCATTGTTGCGTTCAGCAGTAACTCAATACTGCCTATCTTGTATTTTGGTTCTCGTTGTAAGTATCCCTATTTTCCCCCCGTTTCACCGTATCCTGTTCTTTCAACGAAGCATCCAGATCTAGGCACACGGTCCGTTTTATTGGAGAATAAGTAGGTTTAGCTGCACAGTTCGAGCTTGCACGCAGACTAACTTAAGAGTGGGGAACAGAACAAAGCCCTCAATTTCTGTTGCTAAGCGAGACAAGCTGTTAAAGGAGGTTTGCCCCGTTTTACGACCTTCCTTGTCACAGTTAAGTGAATCACTGCAGTTGTTAAGTGAGTCGGACGGTCGTTAAATGAATCTGGCTTCCCCATTGATTTGGCTTATCAGAGGTCGCAAAAGGGGGATCGCGGGACACCCCCCTCCCCATCCCCAGGACACTGCGACCGTCATAAATAGGAGCCAGTTTGCCAAGCGTCTGAATTTTGACCCTGCAACAGTCGTAAGTGTGAAAAAACCGGTCCTAAGTCACTTTTTTCCAATGTAACTTTGAATGGTCACTAAGCGAACTGTTGTAAGTTGAGGACTCCCTGTAGTCTGTTCTCCTCTTTTCCGACTAACCCCGTTTGTGAAAAGGGATAAGCAATGACAAAGATTTTCTGCGGCTCACGAACGTCGCTTCCGCTTTGAAATAAAACCGGTTACAGGTAGTCCTTGACTTAAAACCGTAATGGAGGCCGACGGTTGTACGTCGAGACACTCACTTGACCAGCCTGATTTTATGACATTTTTTTGCACGAGGGGTTAAACAAACAAACACAGCGGTCGTAAAACGAGCGCTGAGGTCATTAAGCGAACTGCCTTGTCCACAATGGACGGGTTTTTTTTGGCCAGGAAGCGGAAGTAAAACCCCGGTTTCTGGCAAAAAAACCCACAACCCGTCATAAATCAGGGTCAAGAAATAACTTTTATTTATTTAGCGTATGGCGTATCATGATGGAGCAGCCCAAATCCAGCAGGTTCTGGAGAACTGGTAGAAATTTTGAGTAGTTCGGAGAACCGGCAATACCACCTCTGGCTGGCCCCAGAGTGGGGTGGGAACGGAGATTTTGCAATATCCTTCCCCCAGGAGTGGGGAGGGAATGGGGATTTTGCAGTATCCGTCTCCTAGAGTGGGGTGGGAATGGATATTTTGCAGTATCTTTCCCCTAGAGTGGGGTGGGAATGGAGATTTTGCAATATCCTTCCCCAGGAGTGGGGAGGGAATGGGGATTTTGCAGTATCCGTCCCCTGGAGTGCGGTGGGAATGGAGATTTTGCAGTATCCTTCACCTAGAGTGGGGTGGGAATGGAGATTTTGCAATATCCTTCCCCCAGGAGTGGGGTGGGAATGGAGATTTTGCAATATCCTTCTCCCAGGAGTGGGGAGGGAATGGGGATTTTGCAGTATCCGTCACCTGGAGTGGGGAGGGAATGGGGATTTTGCAGTATCCGTCCCCTGGAGTGGGGTGGGAATGGAGATTTTGCAGTATCTTTCACCTGGACTGGGGTGAGAATGGAGATTTTGCAATATCCTTCCCCCAGGAGTGGGGTGGGAATGGATATTTTGCAATATCCTTCCCCCAGGAGTGGGGTGGGAATGGAGATTTTGTAGTACTCTTCCCCTAGAATGGGATGGGAATGGAGATTTTGCAGTATCCTTCCCCTGCCACGCCCACCAAGCCACGCCCACAAACCGGTAGTAAACAAATTTGAATTTCACCACGGGAGTAGCCTATAAATTAATATTTCCACTAGATTAGTAGAAATAAGCAAATACAAGCTTATTGCTAAACACACAAAATGTGATTGTGTAAAAGCAGGAAGGAGCCTATCCGTTGCAATTGTGAATATGGGTTCTAAATACCTTTTGAGGGGAGGCTTGGATATATCTTGAAACAGTTGATCAGTGGCCAGTCGTAACTTGAGGACCACTTAGGCAGATAGCCCTCGACTCGCGACCACAACGGAGCCCAAAATTTACGTGGCTAGGTGAGAAACTCGTTTGCCCCATTTTACGACTTTTCTCGCCACATTGTTAAGCGAATCACTGCCGTTTTTAAATGAGTCACGCAGTTGTTAAGTGAATCCGGCTTTCCCTGCTGGTCAGAAAGGGGATCGCGTGACCCTGGGACACTGCGACCGTTGCCAAGCGTCTGAATTTTGATCACATGACCATGGGGAAGTTGCGACGGTCGTAAGTGTGAAAAACGGTCATAAGTCATTTTTTCCCCAGCGCCGTCGTAACTTTGGACGGTCACTGAATGAACCACCATGCGTTTAAAGTTAAGACACTGATCTAGTCGCTCACTGTACATCACAACTTGTTTTGTTTTCTTGTTGTTGGTCCAGATCAGCTTTTCGTAAGAATTACAGAGAATCTCCTACAGACAATCCTCAACTTACAACTATTCACTTAGTGGACCCTTCAAAGTTACGACGGCACTGGAAAAAAGTGACTTAGGACCATATCTCACACTTAACGACCGTCGGCAGCATCCCCGGGGGTCGCGCGATTTACATTCGGATGCTTGACCACCGACTCGTATTTACGACTGTCGCAGTGTCCTTGGGTTACGTGATCCCCTTCTGCGACCTTCTGACCGACAAAGCCACGGGGGGGGGGGGGGGGGGAAAGCCGGATTCACTTAACATCCGTGTGACTAATTTAAGTGTTTCACTTAAAGACAACTAAGGCCAGAAAATGGAGCAAGCTCGCTTCAGTTTCTCGAGTTTACCACCTAAATTTCGGGCTCGATTACGGTCGCAATTCCAGGACTACCCGTACAACTGCCCTGATTCGCTTAACAACGCTTGGCAAGAAGGGCCCGTCAAATGGGACAAAGCTCCCTTGCTCGGCAGTGACAATATTGCGCTCAACTGCGGTCGTAAAATGAGGACTGCCCTGTAGTTCCCTAACACCCTGTTCGTGAGAATTAAAAATAACCTCTTATTGATAAGTGGCTCACGCCGTGCCCACCCACCCCACCCCAGACCCTCCCCGCTCCGTGGGGCCCTCGGCTCTCCCCCCTACCTGGCCAGAGTGTCACAGGTGGACAGGGCCTTGCCTTTGGGGGGGAGGGAAGGGGGGGCTACATGACGCTGGGACTCTGCTGGCGGCGTCTGTGGGAACAAGTCGGGCTCTGCTGCATGGAATCGGCCAAGCTGGATGGAGACCCAGAGACGTTAGGGAAATGGGTCAGCCGTGGGGTGTGGGGCAAGATTTCGGCAGAAGACTCATAGCTGCAGGAGAGAGAGAGGGGGGGGAGAAAGGGGGCCGGTAGGAAGTGGGGGGAGAGGAGAGACAGAGACAAAGTGGGGAAGGGGGCGAAAGAGAAGCTTAGGAAGAGTTGGCGAGGCATAGACGAGGTTGGCAAAGCTGCCCGCATTCCCTCCCTTTCCAGCTGGATTACCCACGGAGAAAGAGTTCGGGGTGGGTAGGTGTCAAATCTGGGGCAGTCCCATGGGGTGACTCGATGACAGAATTAACAGAGTTGGAAGGGACCTTGGAGGTCTTCTAGTCCATCCCCCTGTTTGAGCAGGAGACCTTCTATTAGAGATGTTCAACGTTGGCCACTTTTAAGACTTGTGGACTTCAATTCCCAGAATTCCCCAGGTCTGCTACGGGAGTTGAAGTCCACAGGTCTTAAAAGGTGCCAAGGTTGGACATGGATGGCCCTTGGAGGTCTTCTAGTCCAACCCATTGCTTGACCAGGAGACCTTCTACTAGAGATGTTCAACATTGGCCACTTTTAAGACTAGTGGACTTCAATTCCCAGAATTCCCCAGTCCGCTACGGGAGTTGAAGTCCACAAGTCTTAAAAGGTGCTAAGGTTGGACATGAATGCCCCTTGGAGGTCTTCTAGTCCAACCCATTGCTTGACCAGGAGACCTTCTACTAGAGATGTTCAACGTTGGCCACTTTTAAGACTAGTGGACTTCAATTCCCAGAATTCTCCAGTCCGCTACGGGAGTTGAAGTCCATGGGTCTTAAAAGGTGCCAAGGTTGGACATGGATGCCCCTTGGAGGTTTTCTAGTCCAACCCACTGCTTGACCAGGAGACCTTCTACTAGAGATGTTCAACGTTGGCCACTTTTAAGACTTGTGGACTTCAATTCCCAGAATTCCCCAGTCCGCTACGGGAGTTGGAAGTCCATGGGTCTTAAAAGGTGCCAAGGTTGGACATGAATGCCCCTTGGAGGTCTTCTAGTCCAACCCATTGCTTGACCAGGAGACCTTCTACTAGAGATGTTCAACGTTGGCCACTTTTAAGACTTGTGGACTTCAATTCCCAGAATTCCCCAGTCCACTACGGGAGTTGGAAGTCCATGGGTCTTAAAAGGTGCCAAGGTTGGACATGGATGCCCCTTGGAGGTCTTCTAGTCCAACCCATTGCTTGACCAGGAAACCTTCTACTAGAGATGTTCAACTTTGGCCACTTTTAAGACTTGTGGACTTCAATTCCCAGAATTCCCCAGTCCGCTACGGGAGTTGGAAGTCCATGGGTCTTAAAAGGTGCCAAGGTTGGACATGGATGCCCCTTGGAGGTCTTCTAGTCCAACCCACTGCTTGACCAGGAGACCTTCTACTAGAGATGTTCAATATTGGCTACTTTTAAGACTTGTGGACTTCAATTCCCAGAATTCCCCAGTCTACTACGGGAGTTGAAGTCCACAGGTCTTAAAAGGTGCCAAGGTTGGACATGAATACCCCTTGGAGATCTTCTAGCCCAGTTCCTTCTGAGGAACTCTGGGAGTTGAAGTCCACAAGTCTTAAAGTTGCCAAGGATGGAGACCCCTGTTGTAGGCCAATCCCCTGCTTGAGCGGGAGATCCTAACAACAAATGGCTGTCCAATCTCTTCTTAAAAACCTCCAGTGATGGAGCACTTCTGGAACCAAGTCAGAAGACCAATTTCAAGTCTTCCACTAAGAAGAGAAACTGAGATATCTTGAAGGCCTGACACGGCTTGTCAGACTAACCCAGGGCCACCGTGATCCCCGTCCCATCTTAAATCCCCTCTTGCTGACCCCCATGTTTCTCCCATGGGAAGAGAATCCCAGACCAAGCTTGAAGAAGTAATAGAACAAGTCATCTCCTGGCTTGTCCTATCTGGGCAGAAAAGCTAAGCAGGGTTGGAAGGATGGAATGGAAGGCCACCACAAATTCCATGGTACGGACTAGATGCCCAGCATATACAGGTGGTGATGGCAAAGCCAAACCCATGCATGAAAACAAAGTGGACATCTCCATATGGTTTCTAGGAGGTGTTCCTGATTGAAGGAGGTCCTACTGGGCCAGTTCTATTAGGCTCAGGGCTTCTCAATCTTGGAGACTTTGAAGATAGGTGGACTTCAAGTCCCAGAATTCCCCAGGAGAAACGAGACCAGCTGGAGCAGAAGGTGGAGAATCAAGCACCACAGAACAACAATCCAAAAATGTTCTGAAGGATTTTTCTGGTGGACGTATCTCAGCAGATGCCATAACTCTTAGAAATGGGTCATGAGATGCCTGCAAGCCAACAAGCCAGGCTCAGAGAACATGAAGGACCTCACAATCTTCTTCCTCCTTCTCCACTCCGCAGACCCCCCTCTCCTCTAGCACTGATGAGGTTCCCTAGTTGGGTCATGAAACGTCTTCAAGAAAACCACCCAGCTCAGAGAGCACCAAGGAACCCATAATCCTCCTCCTCCAATTCCACAAACCCCACTCCCTTCCAGCACTGATGATGTTCCCTAGTTGGGTCATGAAACGTCTGCAAGAAAACCACCAAGCTCAGAGAGCACCAAGGACCCCATAGTCCTCTTCCTCCTCCTCCTCCTCCATGGTCACATGATCGAAATTCCGACATTTGTCAACTGGTTCGTATTTATGACGGTTGCAGTCTCCTGGCATCATGTGATCAAATTTTGGGCTCAAAATTGTGGTCGTAAGGCGAGGATTACCCGTATCTGGGTTTTGAGCCTGTGGGGGAGACCCTAACTCAAAAGGAAGCTACTCTCTAGGGCAGGGGTCTCCAACCTTGGCAACTTTGAGACGTGTGGACTTCAACTCCCAGAAGTCCACACGTCTCAAAGTTGCCAAGGTTGGAGACCCCTGCTCTAGGGAAGTTTGCCCACTTCTGTAGACTTCTGGGGAGGGGGATTATCATCTCAGCACCCCCCCCCAAAACACTGCGTTCGCTTAACGACCGCCTAAAACTCATCAAATCAGGTTTGGTCTCACGGATAAAAACCACTTGAGGTCCATCGTAGCTTACGACCGTTAACAACAAGGTCACCAGTATCAGTCAACATGGGCACCTCGACCTATGACGGTCGTGACTGACAGCAGAAATCCCAAGCTCTGCGATGGTCGTTAAGTCGAGGACTTCCTGTACCACACCCACTGGACTCACCTGAACAGGTCGGTCACTTCTCCTTTGGCCAAGGCCACCAGAAGAGGGAAGCCGATGCAAGCCGGAACCAGGTACAACAGAGCAGGCTGAAGGAGGAAGACCAAGGGAGAACGTCAGAGGGAACCGGGGGGCCCAGCCTGCTAAGATACACCCCTCACTCACAGCAGCGGAGTCGCTCATGACCTTCTCGTGGTCCCCGGTGGGAAGCCTTCTCCAATCTGGGGCCGTCGTAATCACAAGGTGATGGGGGTCACAGCCCAGAGGTGTCTTTGAGAATCCCAAACTCCGTGCCCAGGTGTTCCTCAACCTTGGCCATCTGAAGATGGGGGGGATTTCAACTCCCAGAATTTCTCAGCCAGCCATGGAAGTCCACAACTCCTGTTCTTCTGCTACTTCTCTTTGGAAGTCCTACACTCGTCCCCAAGTCTACTACAGCTCCTGCTCCTCCACTACTTCTCTTTGGAAGTTCTACACTCTTTCCCTAAGTCTACTACAGCTCCTGCTCCTCCACTACTTCCCTTTGGAAGTTCTACACTCTTTCCCTAAGTCTACTACAGCTCCTGCTCCTCCACTACTTCCCTTTGGAAGTTCTACACTCTTTCCCTAAGTCTACTACAGCTCCTGCTCCTCCACTACTTCTCTTTGGAAGTTCTACACTCTTTCCCTAAGTCTACTACAGCTCCTGCTCCTCCACTACTTCTCTTTGGAAGTTCTACACTCTTTCCCTAAGTCTACTACAGCTCCTGCTCCTCCACTACTTCCCTTTGGAAGTTCTACACTCTTTCCCCGAGTCTACTACACATTCTGTCCCTTCACTAGTTCCCTTTGGAAGTGCTACACTCTTTTCCCGAGTCTACTACACATTCTGTCCCTTCACTAGTTCCCTTTGGAAGTGCTACACTCTTTTCCCGAGTCTACTACACATTCTGTCCCTTCACTAGTTCCCTTTGGAAGTTCTACACTCTTTCTCCAAGTCTACTACAGATCCTGCTCCTCCACTACTTCCCTTTGGAAGTTCTACACTCTTTCCCTGAATCTACTACAGATTCTGTCCCTTCACTAGTTCCCTTTGGAAGTTCTACACTCTTTCTCCAAGTCTACCACAGATCCTGTTCCTTCACTACTTCTCTTTGGAAGTTCTACACTCTTTCCCTAAGTCTACTACAGCTCCTGCTCCTCCACTACTTCGCTTTGAAAGTCCTACACTCTTTCCCCCAGTTTACTACAGATCGTGCTCCTCCACTACTTCTCTTTGGAAGTTCTACACTCTTTCCCCAAGTCTACTACAAGTCCTGCTCCTCCTTTACTTCCCTCTGGAAGTCCTACTTCTTGAGAAGAGTTATTATTTGCCTTAGACTGCGTCATACGGTTTTAGTTTCCCAAATGAATACTTAAGCACCAACATCACTACACCTGACTGCCTCTCTACTCAGCGTTTACAGCCATAATTTGCTGTAGTCCTTTATGACTTGTGGACTTCATCTCCCAGAATTCCTGAGGCAGCCATGCTGTCGGCCTGTCTCTTTAAGACAGGGGTGGGGACTATGATTCCTTTATGACCCATGGACTTCAACTCCCAGAATTCCTAAGCCCACCCCTGTCTTAAAGGGATACAGTAATTGCCTTTGTGTCCTCTCCCAGATTTCCAATGCCGATTTTGTTCCTGCAAACCTGTTCAGCTCCTACAACCTGGTCTGGGGCGGGGGGGGGGGGGGGGCAGGGGGGGGAGGAGGCTGGTCCAGGAAGCTCACCTGAGCATGTTTGAAGACGTGCATGATGAAGATAGTCACGCTGAGTCCAAAAATGTAGGCCACGAAACTGGTGTAGAAGTACGTGTGAGTGTTCTTCTTTAGGCTGTCATGATAAGCGAAGGGGTGGGGGGTTAGGACAGTCCAGAACCCAAGCTACAAATCCACAGGTTGAGGGAATTAGGGAAACAGAGCCAAAGGCAAAGTGATGGTCAGGGAATAACAGTAATAACAGAGTGAGAAGGGACCTTGGAGGTCTTCTAGTCCAGCCCCCTGCTTAGGCAGGAAACCCTACACCACTTCAGACAAATGGTTGTCCAATCTCTTCTTAAAAACTTCCAGTGTTGGAGCATTCACGACTTCTGGAGGCAAGTTGTTCCACTGATTAATTGTTCTCACTGTCAGGAAATTTATTCTTGGTTCTAGGTTGTTTCTCTCCTTGATTAGTTTCCACCCGTTGCTTCTTCTCCTGCTCTCAGGGGCTTTGGAGAATAGCTTGACCCCCCCAACTCTTCTTTGGGGCAGCCCCTGAGATATTGGAACACTGCTATCATGTCTCCCCTAGTCCTTCTTTTCATCAAACTAGACATACCCAGTTCCTGCAACCGTTCTTAATATGTTTTAGCTTAACCATCTTTTCTGCTCTTTGTCCTCTTAATGCTGGAAGGGGGCGGGGGGGGGGGGGTATTTTTTTTCAATTGGCAAGTTGTTGCAAAGGATTTACCTGATATCGAAGCGTAAGAGAAGAGCGATGAAGATACCTGGAGGGAGAGGAAGTTGGATAAAGTCACCATGAATCTTAACGTTTTCAGTCCAGTTTTAGATGTCTTTCCTGCCAGTTAGCTGGATATAGTCTCGTTTCAATTAGCAACCGGCCCACAGCGCCCCCTTGTGGCTACAAATGCAGACACGCCTTGGCTTACAAACACAATGAAGGCCAACGTTTCCGTTGTTAAGCAAGGCAGTCAAATGGGGTTTTTTGCCCCCCAAAAAGCTGCCGTTGATAAGCGAATTGCTACAGTTGCTAACGTTGCGGAAGGAAGGAAGAGGGAGGGAGGGAGGGAGGGTGGGAGAGAAAGAAGGAAGGAAGGAAAGAAGAGAGAAAGAGAGAAAGGAAGGAAGGAAGGACGGTGGATGGGAGAGAAGGAAGGAAGAAGGAAGGAAGGAAGGAAGGAAGGAAGGAGGATGGATGGGAGAGAAGGAAGGAAGGAAGAAGAAAGAAGGAAAGGAAGGAGGGTGGATGGGAGAGAAGGAAGGAAGGAAGATGGGTGGGTGGGTGGATGGGGGAAGGAAGGAAGGAAGAAGAAAGGAAGGAGTGTGGGAGAGAAGGAAGGAAGAAGAAAGAAGGAAAGGAAGGAAGGAGGGTGGATGAGAGAGAAGGAAGGAAGAAGGAAGAGGAAGGAAGGAAGGAAGGAAGGAGGATGGATGGGAGAGAAGGAAGGAAGGAAGAAGATAAGGAAGTAAGGTGGATGGGAGAGAAGGAAGGAAGGAAGATGGGTGGGTGGGTGGATGGGGGAAGGAAGGAAGGAAGAAGAAAGGAAGGAGTGTGGGAGAGAAGGAAGGAAGAAGAAAGAAGGAAAGGAAGGAAGGTGGGTGGAAGAGAAGGAGAGAAGGAAGGAAGAAGGAAGGAAGGAAGGAAGGAAGGAAGGAAGGGAGAAAGGGAGAAAGGAAGGAAAGAAGGAAGGAGGGTGGGTGAGAGATAGAAGAAAGGAAGAAAGGAGTGCGGGAGAGAAGGAAGGGAGGGAGGAGGGTGGATGGGAGAGAAGGAAGGAAGAAAAAAGGAAGGAAGGAAGATGGGTGGGTGGGTGGGTGGGGGAAGGAAGGAAGGAGGAAGAAAGGAAGGAGTGTGGGAGAGAAGGAAGGAAGAAGAAAGAAGGAAAGGAAGGAAGGTGGGTGGAAGAGAAGGAGAGAAGGAAGGAAGAAGGAAGGAAGGAAGGAAGGAAGGGAGAAAGGAAGGAAGGAAGGAAGGAAGGAGGGTGGGTGAGAGATAGAAGAAAGGAAGAAAGGAGTGCGGGAAAGAAGGAAGGGAGGGAGGAGGGTGGATGGGAGAGAAGGAAGGAAGGAAGAAAAAAGGAAGGGAGGAGTGTGGGAGAGAAGGAAGGAAGAAGGAAGGAAGGAAGGAAGGAGGGAAGGAAGGAAGGAAGGAAGGAAAGAAGATTTACTGTAACCCTTATAATCATTTGCCTTACCTGGAATCACAATATCCCCTAAGCCCAGCATGGCAAAATTGTCGGCTTCCAGGCCCTTCTCCAGCAGATCCTGGGGGAAGACCACTGCAGGGGAAGAACGAGAGAGAGAAAAAGAGAAAGATGCTGGTTGCCGGGCCCATCTCAGGCGGAGGAGCCCCTGAAATCGGCACAAAAGACATCAAAGGACATTTGGTTCTGGGCTGGGAGGGGTCTTTAGCCTTAGACAAGTGAAAGCCCCTCCCCTCTAAAGCAGGGGTCTCCAATCTCGGCCACTGTAAGGCCCCCCCCTTTTTTTTCAGTGCCGTTGTTGACTTCGGTCACTAAGCGAGTATGGTTGCATGCTGAGGACTTCCCCGTTATCTTGAAGGGACCCGCCTAGTTGGGGAGGGGCTACCAACGTCGATCAGGGTGAGCTGCCATTAAAGGTCTATTTTTGGGGTGGGGGATCGCCATTAGCTACTCACATTTGATGGGGGCTTCGAATGACTTGGCCACAGTTACCATCACGTTGGTGCCAAAGACCTAGGAAAAGAGGAAAGCAGAATTAAAGAAGAGGGGAGACCAGCAGGCGGACATCCACCAGGTGCAGCCTGATTGCAAGAAAGTCTGTTTCTACGTCTGAGTTTTTTGGAGTCACCACCTCTTATTATTATTATTATTATTATTATTATTTATTGGTTAATCTTTAGTGAGATCCACAGCCTTTGAGGCTGGTTAATAGCTCAGCAGCTCAAGTCCTAACCAAGGACCTAGGAACTGTTAAGGTATCGTCGGAGGATGTAAGCTGTTCCGAGTAAGGTGGTTTTTTGTAGAGTCAAAATGTTCAAGTCTGGCAAATTTAGAATTTCTAAATAGCGGGGTAGCCCTTTGGGTATTGCTCCAAGGGCTCCAATTACAATCCAATTACAATTATTATTATTATTATTATTATTATTATTATTATTATTATTATTATTATTATTATTATTATTATTATTATTATTATTATTATTATTTAATCTTTAGTGAGATTCACAGCCTTTGAGGCTGGTTAATAGCTCAGCAGCTCGAGTCCTAACCAAGGACCTAGGAACTGTTAAGGAATCGTCGGAGGATGTAAGCTGTTCCGAGTAAGGTGGTTTTTTGTAGAGTCAAAATGTTCAAGTCCGGCAAATTTAGAATTTCTAAATAGCGGGGTAGCCCTTTGGGTATTGCTCCGAGGGCTCCAATTACAATCGGGACAACACACGATTTCTTTTTCCACAGTCAACTTCAATTTTTTTATTATTATTTTATTTTATTTTATATTATTATTATTATTATTATTATTATTATTATTATTATTATTATTATTATTATTATTTATTGAATTTCTATACCGCCCTTCTCCTGAAGGACTCAGGCCGGTGAACAGAATAAGATTTCATATAATTTTTTTTTCTCCCTCTTATGAAGGTTGAGGAAGGGGACGGACGTTGAGCTGCACCGATCTACAAGACGGGAGGTCCTCACACACCGACCGCCCTTCCAGGTTCACGGTTCTCACGTCCCCATTCCACTCCTCCTCCCTAGGTAAAGGTAAAGGTTCCCCTCGCACATGTGTGCTACTCGTTCCCGACTCTAGGGGGTGGTGCTCATCTCCGTTTCAAAGCCGAAGAGCCAGCGCTGTCCGAAGACGTCTCCGTGGTCATCTGGCCAGCATGACTCAACGCCAAAGGCGCACGGAACGCTGTTCCCTTCCCACCAAAGGTGGTACCTATTTTTCTACTTGCATTTTTTACCTGCTTTCGAACTGCTAGGTTGGCAGAAGCTGGGACAAGGAACGGGAGCTCACCCCATTATGCGGCACTCAGGATTCAAACCGCTGAACTGCCAACCTTTCAATCGACAAGCTCAGCGTCTTAGCCACTGAGCCACCGTGTCCCTCCTCTCTAGCTACCACCAAACGTCTGGTCCACCACAATTCAATACCATTTTTCCCAGACCAGTTGATTTTCCAAAGCCAGGTAGGCCCTGACATGGAGCTTGGGTTAAGGAGAAGCTCCTGCAAACTGTAAAGGAAAATGGTGAGTTCTAGTTCCGGCTTAGGCACGAAAGGCGGTTGGGTGACTTTGGGCCAATCACCAGGAGACAGTGAGTTCTAGTCCCGCCTTAGGCAAGAAAACTACCTGGATGTCTTTGGGCCAATCACCAGGAGACAGTGAGTTCTAGTTCCGGCTTAGGCACGAAAGGCGGTTGGGTGACTTTGGGCCAATCACCAGGAGACAGTGAGTTCTAGTCCCGCCTTAGGCAAGAAAACTACCTGGATGTCTTTGGGCCAATCACCAGGAGACAGTGAGTTCTAGTTCCGGCTTAGGCACGAAAGGCGGTTGGGTGACTTTGGGCCAATCACCAGGAGACAGTGAGTTCTAGTCCCGCCTTAGGCAAGAAAACTACCTGGATGTCTTTGGGCAAATCACTAGGAGCCAGTGAGTTCTAGTTCCGCCTTAGGCACGAAAGCCGGCTGGGTGACTTTGGCCAATCACCAGGAGAAGGTGAGTTCTAGTCCCGCCTTAGGCATGGAAGCTAGTTGGGTGACTTTAGGCCAATCACCAGGAGACGGTGAGTTCTAGTCCCGCCTTAGGCATGAAAGCTGACTGGGTGACTTTGGGCCAATCACCAGGAGTCAGTGAGTTCTAGTCCCGCCTTAGGCACGAAAGCTGGGTGACTTTAGGCCAATCACCAGGAGAAGGTGAGTTCTAGTCCCGCCTTAGGCATGAAAGCCGGCTGGGTGACTTTGGGCCAATCACAAGGAGACGGTGAGCTCTAGTCCCGCCTTAGGCACAAAAGCTGGGTGACTTTAGGCCAATCACCAGGAGACACGGTGAGTTCGAGCCCCGCCTTAGGCACGAAAGTTGGCTCAGTGGGCCAGCCCCTCTTTCTCAGTCCAACCCACCCCACAGGGTTGTTGTTGTTGTGAAGAAAAATACATCTACACCTTGAGTTACTTATAAAAATAACAAAAAGGCGGGATGAGAAGCTAATCAAGAAAGAACCCAGAATGTGGTCCGCGGGATCTGCTGAGATCCTGGGGAACGAACGGCCGGAGCAGAGGCCTACCCAAAAGACGTCGTAGATGAAGAGGCCTCCAAGGAGGATGCAGCCCGTGCTGACGTTGTTCAGGTGTAACAGCTCCACCCCGTTGAGAGAGAAGGCCAGGCCGAAGAGGTTGTTGGCAATCCAGTGCTGGGGAAAAAAGAGAAGAAGGACCATGAACCACGCTTCCCACGCCCTCCATCCGACAGCAATCCAGTCCTTTCGTTCCGCAGGCCCTCCTGTCTGCGGCCTGCTCAAGCGGCCCAGCCTCGGAATAACAGAGTCGGAAGGGACCTTGGAGGTCTTCTAGTCCAACCCCCTGCTTAGGCAGGAAACCCTAACACCACTTCAGACAAATGGTGAAAAAGAAGGGAAGGAAGGAAGGAAGGAAGGAAGGAAGAAGGAAAAAGAAGAGAAGGAAGGAAAAAGAAAAAGAGGGGAAGGAAGAAGAAAGAAATGAGAATGAAGAGGGAAGGAAAAATAGAAGAATAACAGAGTTGAAGGGAACTTGGAGGTCTTCTAGACCAACCCCTTGCTTAGGCAGGAAATCCTACACCACTTCAGACAAATAGTTGTCCAATCTCTTCTTAAAAACTTCCAATGTTGGAGCATTCACAACTTCTAGTGGCAAGCAGTTCCACTGGTTAATTGTTCTCACTGTCAGCAAATTCCTCCTTAGTTCTAAGTTGCTTCTCTCCTTGATTAGTTTCCACCCATTGCTTCTTGTCCTGCCCTCAGGGGCTTTGGAGAATAGGTTGACCCCCAACTCTTCTTTGGGGCAGCCCCTGTGATATTGGAAGACTGCTATCATGTCTCCCCTAGTCCTTCTTTTCATTAAAGTTAACAGAACCGAGTTGGAAGGGACCTTGGAGGTCTTCTAGTCCAACCCCTTGCTTAGGCAGGAAACCCTACACCACTTCAGACAAATGGTTATCCAACAACTTCTTAAAAAGTTCCAGTGTTGGAGCATTAGCAACTTCTGGTGAAATTCAAAAATTTTCCCTACCGGTTCTATGGGCATGGCTTGGGGGGGGGGGGGGGGGGGAGGGTCCATGTGACTGGGTGGGCGTGGCCAACTTTAAAAAAAAAGTTTTAAAGCATTTTTTAACTAAAAAGTTTTTTTTAGAAGTTGCAACGATCAGCTGTGACAATCAGCTGTGCCTGTGATTGCGACAATTTTTTTTTTCTACTTTTTTAAAACATTTTTTTTACTACCGGTTTGGGTGAACCAGCCCGAACCGGTAGCATTTCACCCCTATTCTGGAGGCAGGTTGTTCCACTGATTAATTGTTCTCACTATCAGGAATTTTCTCCTTAGTTCTAAGTTGCTTCTCTCCTTGATTAGTTTCCACCCGTTGCTTATTGTCCTGCCTTCTGGTGCTTTGGAGAATAGTTTGATTCCCTCTTCTTTGGGGCAGCCCCTGAGATATTGGAAGACTGCTATCACATCTCCCCTAGTCCTTCTTTTCATTAAACTAGATATACCCAATTCCAGCAACCGTTCTTTATATGTTTTAGCCTCCAGCCCCCTAATCCTCTTTGTTGCTCTTCTCTGCACTCTTTTTAGAATCTCCACATCTTTTTTACATCGTGGCGACCAAAACTGGATGCAGGATTCCAAGTGTGGCCTCACCAAGGCCTTATAAAGTGGTATTAACACTTCACCTGCCTCGCCAGCAGGTCAGCCTACCTTCCTCAGCAGGTACCAGACGCCCACAACGCTGCTCACGACCAGGCAGACGAGATCCTTGGTGTCAAACTCGTAGTTCACAATCTCTGCAACGAGACAAACGAGAAAAGCCATTTTCACGGTCACTAGCGTGAGGAGACGCTGAAGCTGACCTACCTAAAGACGAAGGAGGCACGTAAGGAAGGTGACGGGGAGGAAAAAAATCTTGTTTAAAAGATCCCTTTGGGAGATAGGTAAGCAGCAAGGAAACGAAAGAAAAAATGTCAGCTGGACCAGATAAAAGGGAGTTGGGCTGAAGGCCCGTGGGAGCCCCCTCCCCAAATCCCACCAACAGATGCCAGACCTGTCAATCAAGAAGGCAAGAGTTCTTTCTAACATTATTATTATTTCCCCCCTAAACTATACATTCCAAAGCAACCTTCAACTATAAAACTATGTAATAAATCCTAATTTAACGTTTATTCAACTCATAATCTACCCATTTCCTCCCATGTGCATATATCTCCTAATCCAAATCTTTTACGTATATTTATATCTAAACGTAACATAACATCCCTTTTCCTAAACTAAACAGTCAATAACCTAACCCATCTCCACCCATTTTCCTACAGGTCTACCTTACATAATATTAATATCTTTGTTCTTCTGCCCACACCACACAACTAACAAAAGTATTTCCATATATGAATCCTCAAATGACTTTAAAATTATAATCCATATAGTGTCTTCTGTAACGTCTTTCAACTAGATTATTAGTTCCATCACCCATGTTAGCATGTGGGGGGTGGTGTAAAAGGATGGTAAAGTATTATAGAATTTGATATCAATCTGGATTTAATTTTTGGAGAAGCCATGGGGGGGTGGGGAGGGTGAGGGGGGGTTAGGGAGGAGGAGGGGGGGGAAAAGGGAGAAAAATCTGTATTTGTAAAACTTTTTCAATAAAAAAAAAAAAAGGCAAGAGTAGCTGCAGGTCTTGTCAATCTGCAAAGAAGGGGGTGCCTTTTCCACAAGGGGAGGGTGGGGAGGTCATTATTAAATTTTAAATATATTTATAAGTGTTCAACGGACAATTTATGTGTTTGTTTTGTTGGGTTTTTTTTTCCTTTTTCTGTACTTTTTGTATATAGTTTTTATCTAGTTTTGTTTTTGTATTCCCCCCCCACACACACACTTTTGGGAGAGTTTGTATTTTAAGGCTTTGAATAAAAATAAATAAAAACTGAGTAACGGAAAGAAAAAAAGAAAGCAAGGAATATGGGAGGTAAAAGGGGTCCTGAAGACCATCCATAGCTCCCAGCGACCGGTAAGATCCCACAGATTTGGTCTCCTCCGGGTCCCGTCAGCTAAACAATGCCGGCTGGCGGGCCCGCAGGGGAGGGCCTTCTCTGTGGCTGCCCCAGCTCTCTAGAAGATGATGGGGCAGTTACCCCCGTTACCTCCTGAGGTCCGGACCATCCCCACCCTATTGGCCTTCTGAAAAGCTGTGAAGACCTGGCTTTTCCGGCAGGCCTGGGACCATTGATCTCGCTGTTGCGATCTGGCGAGATCCGGCCATGAATGGTGTGAATGCGTTCTAAGGTTTTTAATGTTTTTTAATCTTTTAAATGTTTTTAGAATGGTTTTTTTAAAATGTATTGTGAGCCGTCCTGAGTCTCCGGAGAGGGGCGGCATATAAATTTAATATATAAATAAATAAATAAAATCCACTCTTCCGAGTGTCTATGAAGCCAGACGTAGTGATGTCCATCCCTCTGGATGGTACCTGCCCGTCCAGTTGTGGAGGACTTGAGTTAAGTATGGAGGAGAGTGTGTGTGCATTTAAAAAAAAGAGCATGTATATATGTATGCATGTGTATACGAAAGACAAGGCAGGAAAGAAATAACTTTATTTGACCAAGTGTGATTGGACACACAAGGGATTTGTCTCCGGTGCACAAGCTGTCAAGAGTACATACAACAACAAGGGGAGAGATCATATATCAAAGATCATAGTTACAATAATTAATGGTAAGATATAACAACAATTGATAAAAGATGAGAAGGATAATAGGAAAACAGCCCTACCGTACAGGTAAATATCCTTAGTCTTAAGACAGTGCTGTGGGAATTCAGCAGAGTGAAGGCACAGAAGGGGAAAAAATGTCTTTGTGTCTATTTTTTTTTTTTTTTGCTTTAATTTATATGCCGCCCTTCTCCAGAGACTCAGGGCGGCTTACAATGCGTTAAGCAATAGCCTTCATACTTTTTTCTATATTTATACAAAGTCAGCTTATTGCCCCCACAATCTGGGTCTTCATTTAACCTACCTTAGAAAGGATGGAAGGCTGAGTCAACCTTGAGCCTTGGAGAGATTGTTTTGTTTAATTGTTTTGGCATGCAATGTCAGATAGATGGATGGATAGATAGAGGATGGATGGATGGATGGATGGACACAAAGATAGAGACAGACACAAAGATAGATAGATAGAGATAGAGACAGACACAAAGATAGATAGACGGACAGACAGACAGACAGATATAGAGACAGAGAGAGAAACAGGCAGACAGACATTTGTTGGTAGGTAGGGAGGGAGGGAGGGAGAGAGATAGATTGGTAGGTAGGCAGAGAGAGAAATAATAGGTAGGTAAGCAGATACAATAGATCATAGAGAGACATAGAGATAGATAGATAGATAGATAGATAGATAGATAGATAGATAGATAGACAGACAGACAGATAGAGTTCAATTAGATAGATGGATGGATAGATGGATAGACAGATAAAGAAATAGTAACTAATAAAGTTTTGCTGTTCTTTTAAATTCACTCATTGGCCGCAACACAACACAGTCAGGAAAGATGCCGAAAGCATTTGTTACACAAGCAGACAGACCAAGGCAAGAAGCAAAGATTCACAGAGGAAATTCTCCAAGCTTTTGGCTGAACAAGGAAACAAACTTACCTTCTTTTGCTTCTCCTGAGCCTTGAGTAAAAAGGAGTTGATACTGCTTGTTGGGAAAGTTGGTTGGGAAGAATTTATTCATCACGGGGCTGAAATGAGATCGGAGGAAGAGAAGGAAAGAAAGGTGAAAAAGAAGGGAAGGAATCGTTGTTTTAAAAAGCATAATCAAGAAGGGCAGCGTTATGAAAGGAAAATCAAAATCGCACAAAAATACCTTTATAAAGCTAGCTAAAGGAGTACCAAAGAGTTAAGAGCAGTGTTTCTCAACCTCAGGCACTTTAAGGTGTGTGGACTTCAACTCCCAGAATTCCCCATCCAGCATGTGAATAAATGTTAAGCCGGGTGGACTTCAACTCCCAGAATTCCCCTTCTAGAATGCGAATAAATGTTAAGCCAAGTGGACTTCAACTCCCAGAATTCCCCTTCCAGCATGTGAATAAATGTTAAGCTGGGTGGACTTCAACTCCCAGAATTCCCCTTCCAGCATGTGAATAAATGTTAAGCCGGGTGGACTTCAACTCCCAGAATTCCCCTTCTAGAATGCGAATAAATGTTAAGCCAAGTGGACTTCAACTCCCAGAATTCCCCTTCCAGCATGTGAATAAATGTTAAGCTGGGTGGACTTCAACTCCCAGAATTCCCCAGCCATTATGCTAAGGTAGCTGAAGTTGTAAAACTCAAAGAGAATTATAAACATGGAAATCTGAAGCCTCACAATGATGCCATAAGCTCTGATGCCATTAGCCATTATTTATTAAGAAAATTTATATGGAGCCTGGATAGCTCAATAGACAGAGCTCTGTAATTTAACACCAGCTGTCTGCAATTAAAGTAAATTCGATTCTTGCCAGGCTCAAGGTTGACTCAGCCTTCCATCCTTTCTAAGGTAGGTAAATTGAGGACCCGGATTTTGGGGGCAATAAGCTGACTTTGTATAAATATACAAAAGTATGAAGGCTATTGCTTAACGCATTGTAAGCCGCCCTGAGTCTCCGGAGAAGGGCGGCATATAAATCAAATTAAAAAAAAAAAAATACTGCAAGTTCAAATCTCACCAGGCTCAAGGTTGACTCAGCCTTCCATCCTTTCTAAGATAGGTAAATTGAGGACCCGGATTTTGGGGGCAATAAGCTGACTTTGTATAAATATACAAAAGTATGAAGGCTATTGCTTAGCGCCTTGTAAGCCGCCCTGAGTCTCCGGAGAAGGTCGGCATATAAATCAAATTAAAAAAAATAATAAATTGACAAAGAAAAATATTTGTGATTGGAATAAGGGAATTTAGGGAAATACTGGAAATTATATTATGTTGTGAAAAGGACGCAAAGGGGAAATATTTGAATAGGATGATTTAGAGTTAAGGTTAACTATTAGAAAAATGATTGATTTCAAATTTAAGGGTATATAAATCAAATTTAAATAAATAAATAAAATTTATATGGCCTGAAGACATGGCTTTTCCAACAAATTTGCTGATCTGATGGGTGATTTTTTTTAATTGGGAGATTTTAATTGATTATTTTAGTTGCTATTTTTATTGTTTTCATCGTTTTAATTCCTGTGAGCCACCCCGAGTCCTTTGGGAGAAGGGCGGCATATAAGTATAAGAAAAATAAATAAATAAATAAATCTTATCCCTGCAGCCATGAGCCACCACGGAGAAGGCCCTTTGGGGGTCCCACCAGATGGACCTCATTTAGAGGAAGGGGCCCATAACATCTCCCGTCTCCCTGCTCTGGTGGGTTGGATAGATGAAACTGGGGGAAAAAATGACCCTTCAAATAACCTTATAAGGAGCCTGAGTGGCGTAGGAGGCTAATGCCTCCTATTAAGGCAGCATTTAACATCCAGCTGCCTGCAATTACTGCAGGTTCGAATCTCGCCAAGGCTCAAGGTTGACTCAGCCTTCCATCCTTTCTAAGGTAGGTAAAATGAGGATCCAGTTTGTGGGGGCAATAAGCTGACTTTGTATAAATATACAAAAGGATGAAGGCTATTGCTGAGCACATTGTAAACCGCCCTGAGTCTTCGGAGAAGGGCGGCATATAAGTCAAATAAAAAAAAAAATACTGCAGGTTCGAATCTCTCCAAGGCTCAAGGTCGACTCAGCCTTCCATCCTTTCTAAGGTAGGTAAATTGAGGACCCAGTTTGTGGGGGCAATAAGCTGACTTTGTATAAATATACAAAAGGATGAAGGCTATTGCTTAACGCACTGTAAGCCGCCCTGAGTCTCCGGAGAAGGGCAGCATATAAAAATAAATAAAAATTAAAAATTAAAAACCTTCAAATGATAAGGGGATTTAAAGGTGATAACTAGCACCTGGAATTGGAGACACACACACATACCCCAAACAAATCACCACCTGA
Organism: Pantherophis vulpinus; assembly: GCA_037215915.1. Taxonomy (NCBI): domain Eukaryota; kingdom Metazoa; phylum Chordata; class Lepidosauria; order Squamata; family Colubridae; genus Pantherophis; species Pantherophis vulpinus. The sequence continues at coordinate 3,577,829 of JAXLNS010000003.1, forward strand.
TAAGAATTGTTTCTGGAGGGGTTTTGAAGCACCAGAAGGCAGGACAAGAAGCAACGGGCGGAAACGAATCAAGGAGAGAAGCAACCTGGAATTCAGGAGAAACTTCCTGACAGTTAAGAACAATTCATCAGTGGAACTGCTTGCCACCAGAGGTTGCGGCTGCTCCATCACTGGAGGATTTTAAGAAGAAAGTGGACAGCCACCTGTCAGAAATGGTACAGGGTTTCCTGCCTGAGAAAGGGGTTGGACTAGAAGACCTTCAAAGTCCCTTCCAACTCTTGTTATTCTGTATTATTAATTTATAATCAACATTCTGACTTGAAATTCTCCAGAAAAAGCAGTGTTCACCCCCCTCTTCTCAAAGCTGGGTGAAAGATCCTACAGGGTTAGGGTGTGAGGCTGTGCACCCCCCAAATTCTGTTCCAGGATTGCCAATCAACAGTTTTTATTAATCATACAAAGACCACCTTGCAAAATAATCCTTCCTTTTTTTGGTTGTTTGCACGGCAATGGCTTAAGTGAGGAAGCCGACGTTGAGCCTTTTGTTAGGATATGGTTTAAGCCTAACAGTTGTACAGGCAATATAAGTGTACTGTAACTTTAATCTGTATATGTATTATGTGGCTTTAATGCTGAGTCATGCTGTAATTACATAATTACTGGTTGTGAGAATATTTAAGCAAAGCTTCTGTAACGTGTTCAGTTGCTGCTATGACCTGCTGTTGAAGAGGAAGCTGCAATGCTATGCTGCTGTTAATGATGAAGCTGTGATGACAAGCTACCATTGAGAGGAGTTGTTATCTGTAATCATCATTGGATGGATCTGCAACCATCGTGGTTTGTGAACCAGAGTGAGTTTGTTATTCTAACCAACTACTGTTTGTTGAGTAAGAAGATTCTGTAACTACTGGACTGATTTACTGGCAAAGACTTGGAATTTGTTTAAAGACTATGAGACTGTTTTTCCACTATAAAGTAAGCTTTTGATAAACCAGTTTGCATATCTCTTATTCATTGCTCTCAGCAACGTTTCTCTGTGCAATCCACTCTGCTGGTTGGTAACACAACAACAATAACCTTAACATGGGTTATGGGCCCAGAGCCAACCATAACTAACAAGGATTGTTAAGAGCTAAACTGGCACCTGCAAATCAAAATGAAGCTTTTTTTAAAAAAAACAACTCGTTTTTAAAAGGCCGGGACTCCTTTGTTTTCAACAGGGAAAGCTGGCCTCAAAAGATGACAGATGTTTTCCACCCACACGTAAATATTCTCATTCCTGGTAACGGGGAGGAAGCTCAGCAGCCAGCTGGGTGCCCGTTTCCCATCTGATAAGGCGGTTAACTATTAAACTTAAGCCCCTGCCAGGATTTTAACCTTTCCTTTATGTGCCAATAATCAACTAAGCACCTTTACTTGCAGATGTATTTTGCTTTCACTGAGCCCAAAGACTTAGATTTTCTGCGCTGGTAGAGAAGAGAAGAAACCTATCTAACAAAATGAAATTCAACGTAGAGAAAAGGAAAGTCTTACAACTTAGGCAAGAAAAACCAAAATTACACATATAGACTGGGGGAAACCAGGCTTAATAGCAGGAACTGGGAGAGGGATCTTGGAGTCTTAGTGGACAACCAGCTAAATAGGAGCCAGCTATGTGCGGTGGCAGCCAAAAAAGCCAATGCAATCCTAAATTGCATTAACAGAGGGAGTCAATCAAGATCAAAGGAGGTGCTAATACCACTCTATAAAGCCTTAGTAAGGCCACACCTAGAGTACGGCATCCAGTTTGGGTCACCACACTATAAAAAGGATGTTGAGACTCTAGAAAGAGTGCAGAGAAGAGCAACTAGGATGATGAGGGGACTGGAGACTAAAACATACGATGAGCGGTTGCAGGAACTGGGCTTGGCTAGTCTAGTGATGAGAAGGACCAGGGGAGACAGGAATGCAGTCTTCCAATATCTGAGGGGCTTCCACAGAGAGGAGGAAGGGGGTCAAACTATTCTCCAAAGCACCTGAAGGCCAGACAAGGAATAATGGATGGAAACTGAACAAGGAGAGATTCAACCTGGAAATAAGGAGAAATTTTCCGACAGTGAGAACCATCAACCCATGGAACAGAAGTTGCCTTCAGAAATTGTGGGAGCTTCATCCCTGGAGGCTTTCAAGAAGAGACCGGACTGTCATCGGTCAGAAATGGTGTAGGGTCTCCTGCTTGGGAAGGGGGTTCGACTAGATGACCTACAAGGTCCCTTCCAACTCGGTTCATCTGTTAAATAGCCAGAAAGGTATAAAAAGGATATTTCAGGGACAGGATGAGCATGACTCACTTAGTGCAGGTAGTCCTCGAGTTACGACCGTAAGGGAGCCTGCCCATCACAGCCGTAAGTTGTGACAGTCCATGTATCATGTATCCGAACCAGTTTTTTGGACATTATTTTTGCAGCCGTCGTTAAGTGGCTGCTGCGGTCATTAAGCAGACCAATGGGTTTGTTTAAAAAGCATTCTTGTGTATCAGGTGTGTTTCGGTGTATACAGGTAGTCCTTGGTAATAGATCCTGTTCATTATAAGGCATGACGGTCATAAAGCAGGACAAACGAAGGACCTGATTTTCTCTTGTGGCGGTCATTAAGGGAGTGCCGCATTTGAAAAAACAAAGGCCACGGTCGTAAGGCGAATGCAGCAACCGTTAAAGCAACTGATGCAGTCGTTAAGCGAACCGATGGGGTGTTTTTGCCGGAAACTACAAGTAATTGCCAGTTTTTGGCAAAAAAAATGTCGTAAAATGAGGACACATGACCGCAGTGATGTAAATGGGGGCCAGTTGTAGGACAGCCAAAGTGCAGGGGTCAGAAAAGGGGTTATATCTACCCCCAAGGACGTCTGTCATAAGTCTTGTGTCCTGTTCTTTTTTTTTTTTTACAAAGCAAACAGCTTATTTTCTCTGTTTCACGTCGCTCGAGACAGTGAGACAGGCCGCGTATCAATTTAATTAATAAATAGATTTCCTGGAATTACAAGCTTTTTAGATATTTTGCATTCACAGTACATTGTGTTCTTCACATTTCTGGTTTTTACCTGATGGTGTGGGACAGGGCGAGGATCCCAAGGACGAAGAAATACATGGAGAGCAGCAGGTTGATATATTCTTGGGAGAAGATCTAAGAGGCAAGACAAAACCAGGCGAGGTGAAACTTCGGGTTTCCCAACGACACAAATGACATCGTAAAAGCACATTCCCGTTTTTATTTTTTTATATTTTGAGAGTAAAATCAGCCAGCCAACTAGCTCATCGAAAGCTCTTTCAGGACATTTTTAGAAAAAAATATTATTTGTTAGATAAGTTTACTTTACCTTATTGATTAGCCCTTGGGCCATATCAAAGTGCAGAGTTCCCGACACAAATTATTACTAAAATCTGATAAAAAACAATTTAAAATGGAATTGGAATAAAATACGATTTAAAATGAAATTGAAATAAAATACGATTTAAAATGAGATTGGAATAAAATACAATAATTTAATATATAGATAAATAAATAAAATGGGATAAAATTGTATTTCGGTGCCCCCCCTATTTATTAGTTCTTTCTCTGTATCCCTGCTTGATTATTATTATTATTTTTTTACAAATAACTCAAAGCGACGAACGTCTCCAACACGAATTCTAGATAACGAAAGCAGCAAAGTTCCTGTTGAATGAAATGTTTTGGTAAGAGTTTTAGGAAAGGGAAAAAAAAATCCACATTTCTTTCTTTCTTTTGAATGACTTTAAATAATCACAGGAAAAAAAGGAACAAAACGCAGAGATAACCAGGGGAGAAAGGCATACATTATCAAAGGAAAACAAAAGCGTAACAAGTGATTTTAAAAAAGGTGACAAAAATACAGCGGAAGAAAGAAAGAAAAAAAGTTATAGCGATAATCAGTTTCAGTTCTATATATACTTATCTAATGCAAATGTTATGCCAGCATGTATCTATTTATTTCTATTAAACACTTATATAACCGTCGTGCTTTTTTAAAAAGCAACTGTATTTTGCAAAAAGGAGTTTCATATTCTGTATTATTATACTTATCCATACTTATCCATCTGTCTCATAGGAGGTGAGTACAATCAGGTCTCTGATCCATTGAGTGAACGGCCCATACATTTATTTTTTTCCAATGCTGCAATATCAGTCTTTTAGCCGTAGTACAACTGGTCCTTGACTCACTTAATGACAGTTCAAAGTTACAGGTAGCCCTCGACTTACGACCACAACTGAGCCGCAAATTTGTGCTGCTACGTGAGTTATTTGTTAAGTGTGAATTTTGCCCTGTTTTACGACCTTTTTTTTTTGCCACGGTTGTTCGGTGAATCACTGCAGTTGTTACGTGAGTCACATGGTCGCTAAATGAATCCGGCTTCCCCGTTGACTTTGCTCTTCAGAAGACGATCACATGACCTCACATGACACCGCAACCGTCATAAATACAAATCCGTTGCCAAGCGTTGCCAATTTTGATCACGCGACTACAGAGATGCCGCAACGGTCATAAGTGTGAAAAATGGTCCTAAGTCGCTTTTTTTCAGGGCCGTTGTAACTTTGAACTGTCACAAAATTATTGTAAGTCAAGGACTACCTGTATTTGCTAAGTGAGCTTTGCCTCATTTTACGACCTTTCTTGCCACAGTTGTTAAGTGAATCACTGCAATTGTTAAGTAACACCATTGTTAAGTGAACCTGGCTTCACCCCATTGACTTTGCTCATCAGAAGGTCGCAAAAGGAGGCTCATGGGGCCTCCGGGGACACTGCAACCGTCGTAAATACGAGCCAGTTGCCAATTGTCTGATTCTGCGACCGTCGTAAGTGTGAAAAACAGTTATAAGTCGCTTTTTTTAGTGCTGTTGTAACTTCAAGTGGCCACTAAATGAATGCTTGTAAGTCCAGGATTACTTGTATAGTATTTTAATGTTTTCTAACTTTGTTTTATCATGCTGCAACCACAGTCCCACATTCACGTAACACTGAAGCGGGCAGCCTAGAAATGCAATCAATAAATCGCATTAAATAAATATTTGGCTAAAGAGGGAAGTGAGCCAATGAGGAAATTCCGTTCTGATGGGGATCCCAGGCTCCTTTGCGGCTCAGTGCCTCAGTTTACAATCCCAAACGCCAGCCTCTCCGGGCACAGAACAAACCCCAAAGACAAACAAATCCAAATTGCAAAGGATATTTCCGATTTACGCCATGCATTTGTATTTCGACAGCCATTCAAAGCCGCACCTGGCATCAGGTTAACACCCAGGTATTACAAATGGTTTACGCGAGCATTTTCAAGAAATATTATATTTTTAGTTTCTTGTTCTGCAGGAAATTCCTGTCCCCCCCCCCACCCCCCGTACATTAAATCTGTTTAGGACCCTAAGTGCAAGAAATAATAATAATAATAATAATAATCTACAAACAAATAATAAACAGGATTAGGCCACTAGCAACTCCTGATTTTTACAACGCCTGGCAAGCTGTTTGCTCTGCGTATTTACCTCTCCTTCCCTCTGAAAATGAGAACCCATTTGGGCATCCAGACGATCCTTGAGAAAGCTCATTCTTCTTCCACAGGCTAACATGTGCAGCTGGGCATCCTTAAAATACATCAGGGAAACAATCCAGCTACCTTTTCATTTCCACAATGCATCAGTAAGGGGAGGGGAATTATGGGAAACAAAAATGGTGGCTGTGGGGTCCTTGGTGCTCTCTGGAGTTCGGTCGGATTTTTTGCAGATGTTTGATGAGCCAATTTGATAACATCAACCCCCCCCTCCTTCTAGCACTGATGATGCTACCTAGTTGGGTCATGAAACGTCTGCAAGAAAACCACTCAGAGAGCTCCAAGGACCCACACAGTCCTCCTCCTCCTCCTTTGCAAACTCCATTCCCTTTTCTACTACTGATAATGTTCCCTAGCTGGGTCATAAAACGTCTGCAAGAAGCACCCAAGCTCAGAGAGCACCAAGGACTCCATAATCGTCTCATCTTCCTCCACGAACCCTGCTCCTTTCTAGCACTGATGATGTTACCTACATGGGTCATGAAATGCCTGCAATAAAAACAACAACCTCAGAGAGCACCAAGGACCACACAGTCCTCCTCCTCCTCTTTGCAAACTCCATTTCCTTCTAGCACTGATGATGTATCCTAGTTCGGTGATGAAACGCCTGCAAGAAAACCATCGGGCTCCCCCGTTGATTTGAGGTCACAAAAGGGGACACTGCCACTGTCATAAATAGGAGTCTGCTGCCAAGCGTCTTAATTTGGATCACGTGACCCCGGGGGGGAGGGGGAGAGAGATGCTGGAACGGCCGTTAAGTGTGAAAAAACGGTCACTTTTTGATCCCAGCGCTGTCGTAATTTCAAACGGCCGCTGAACCAAATGGTCGTAAGAAGAGGACCACGGTATAGCCGGCAACTGTTCCTCATTTCTTGTGGTTATTCCCAGAAGCAGCCTCCCTCCAGGCTTCTGGCTTTCTAAACATCTGGAGATGCAAACCACCGCCCTGCAGGAAACACGATTTGCCAATTAACGACGCTTCCTGTCCTGAGGGCGCGGGCCTCGACGTTGCCCGAGACTGGGAAAGGAGGTGTCAAACAGCGACAAAACCCAGTTCAGTCCAAACATCTGGAGGAGGACGTGAAGCTGCAAAAGGGCCGGAGAGGGGGAAATGGAGATTCCCCCTGCCCTCCCGCCGCCCGGGAAACATGGTATTGGCTGGAGGAAGCCAGTTTGGTCTAGAGGTTAAGGCACTGGACTAGAAACCAGGAGAGTGTAAGTTCTAGTCCCGCCTTAGGCATGAAAGCTGGCTGGGGGACTTGGGCCGAGCACCAGGAGATGGTGAATTCTAGACTCGCCTTAGGCACGAAAGCCAGCCGGCTGACTTTGGGCCAATCACCAGGAGACAGTGAGTTCTAGTCCTGCTTTAGTAGTGAAAGTGGACTGGGTGACTTTGGGCCAATCACCAGGAGACGGTGAGTTCTAGTCCTGCTTTAGTAGTGAAAGCCAATTGAGTGACTTTGGCCCAATCCCCAGGAGACAGTGAGTTCTAGTCCTGCCTTAGGCATGAAAGCCAGCTGGGGGACTTTGGGCCAATCACCAGGAGACGGTGAGTTCTAGTCCTGCTTTAGTAGTGAAAGCCAATTGAATGACTTTGGCCCAATCACCAGGAGACGGTGAGTTCTAGTCCTGCCTTAGGCATGAAAGCCGGCTGGATGACTTTGGGCCAATCACCAGGCCAGTGTGAGTTCTAGTTCCTAACTGGGGAATTCTGGGGGTTGGAAGTCCCCCCCCAATCCTCAAACTGCCAAGGCTGAGAATCCCTGCCTCTTACAGTAAATCGGAGGACTAAGATATGCACAATGCCTTCCTAGAGAATAGGCACAAGGCCACCTCCCTATATTTACATTATGGATTATAAAATATTTTTAACTTCTCCTCTTTGCATCCGGCATTTGTTCCGATCTGCCCGAGGAACTACTCTTGAATATTTTATTACGTATTGAAGAGCTGAACTCCTAGGCAAGCATCGAATCGCAGCGGTCTCAGATCAGAATATCGCTTCTGCGTCTTTCCCTGCTGGGGTTAATTTAAGGCAAATTTATTTTATAACTAAGTTGCTTTAAGTTTGCATTTGCTTTTCGTGCAATCCACGCGGCTCTGGTTTCACTGAAATTAATCCACCTTCGCTTTTGTCGCACAATTGTTGCAGATCTCTCACACTAAAAACGTTGCACAAACTTTAAAAAAAAAAAAAACTAGGTGTAAACGACCTATAAACTGCCTGCAATTACTGCAAGTTCGAATCTCACCAGGCTCAAAGTTGACTCAGCCTTCCATCCTTCTGAGGTAGATAAAATGAGGACCCGGATTGTGGGGGCAATAAGCTGACTTTGTATAAAAAATTTTAAAAAAGAACCCCGCTTAGGGGGCTGGCGCGAAAGCCCTACTAAGCAGGTATATACAAAAGTATGAAGGCTATTGCTTAACGCATTGTAAGCCGCCCTGAGTCTCCGGAGAAGGGCGGCATATAAATTGAACTAATAAATAAATAAATATAATTATCTGCTGCTTTCTTGACCTTTAGGAAACCAAATAGCCGCATTCCTTTGAATGAAACCAGTGCCTCCAGTACATGGCAGACCAAACCAGACCACGCAGTTAAAGCAATATTTCTCAACCTTGGAAGCTTGAAGCTTTTAACACTGAGTTAAAAGGATGACATTAGATTTGGCCTCCAGAATACAAATTCCTTTCTAACAGATGGTTGGAAAAAATTTTTCCTCCATCTCCAAGAGGAACCGCAGTCCTTCCTGGTCACAAGATAAAAAAAATATTAGATTAGCTGCAAAGCAGAGGAAAGCTGAAATATAAACAGAGCAAGCCCCACCACTCCTCCCTCCTTAGCACTGATGAGGTTACCTAGTTGGGTCATGGAACGTCTGCAAGAAAGCAGCCAAGCTCAGAGAGCACCAAGGACCCCACAGCCCTCCTCCTCCTGCTGCTCCCCTTCTCTTCGCCTCCTCTCCCCTTCTTCACCACTCCATCTTCTCCTTTACTCCACACTCCCTTCCAGCACTGATGATGTAACCCAGTTGGGTCATGAAACGTTTGCAAGAAAACAACCAAGCTCAGAGATCACCCATCACAGCACAAGTTTTCCTCCTCCTTCCTCCTTCTCCTCCTCTCTGCAAAACCCCACTCCCTTCTAGCACTGATGATGTTACCTAGTTGGGTCATGAAACGTCCGCCAGAAAATAACCAAGCTCAGAGAGCACCAAGGGGAAGAAAACTGCCCCACCCAGGGACTTCTTGTTTCTTTACTTACTTTGAAGAAGAGATAGAGGCCTAGGAGGGTACAGCTGGCAACGATAGGAAAACGGGCCGCATCTCGGCTTGTGATGGTCTCCGGCATATCCGAAGCATTCTAGAAGAGAAACAGGACAGGATTGAGACCCGCCCCCCCCCACCTTCGGTGTAGCAGGCAGAAGCCAGGATTTTGCAACGACTTTCAAAGCCAGCCCACCTCGGTTCGAATCCCTAGCATAGGTCTCCCGCCTGAGCAGGGAGGTTAGACTAGATGACCTCCAAGGTCCCTTCCAAACTCTTATTTTTTTAAAAAAAGTTTTTTTTATTTTAAACACATTAAAAACAAACCATAGACATACATTTATAGAAGAAAAATAAAATAAAAAAAAAAAGAGAGAGAAAAACATGTTTTCTTTTCAGTTGTACGCAGTTATCCTTTCTTTCTATATATCAATTATTTACAGATATTTTAACTTATTTAACATTCATATTTAACTTTCTTTCATTCCCTCTATCCTATAAGTTGATCGTCCATATTTTCCCCCTCCTTTCTTCTTCATTCATTTAACTTATTTCCTTATTTTTCAACCATTCATACCATCTACTCCGTATCTTATAAATACTTTGATTCAGGGTGGACTTGATTTAAATCGAGTTGATTTAAATCACAATTTAAATCATGATTTAAATCACTAGTAAAAAGGCTTGATTTAAATCAACTCGATTTAAATCATAATTTTTAAAGAGCCACTGTCATCTCTGCTACTCCTTTGACCCACTGTTGACTCACCGATAGTCCCAGTGTTGCAGAATATACAGCCTCATGCTACATAACTAAGCTCCATTTCATGCTGAATAAACTAAATTATTGATGTATCTTAAATAGAAAACTATCTTAAGATAGATTCTTACCCCAAAAGTTTTTTGTTAAAATAAATTCGATAAAAATCAAAAAAATCCAATTTAAATCAAAAAAATCCAATTTAAATTTAAAAAATCTGATTTTTTTTATTTTTTTTTAAAAAAATCATTGATTTTTATCCACCCTGCTTTGATTCTTCTTTTCCCTTCATTTCTTTAGTTGGTTTATCTAATTCTGAGCGTTCCAGAATTTTCTTAATTAAATCTTCTTTGGATGGTGCAATTTCTCTCTTCCAATATTGCTCATGTGCTGCAGTCAATATATGCAATATGAGGTACTGTATTTCTTGAGCATAATTTTCTATCGAAATTCCTAACAAAAATGCCTAACCTTTTTGCCATCGCGTGCCAAAAGCGGGGGGGGGGGGAGGGGGATACACGCATGTGTGCCCACATCCATAATTCTATGCGCCCCGCCCCCACCTCATGCTCCCCCTGCTTTTGTCACGCGATGGCCCGGTGGGCCCGGTAGGCCCATTTTTCGCTCTCCCCAGGCTCCAGAGCCTTTCTAGGAGCCTGGGGAGGGCAAAAACAGCCTTCCCCACCCTCGCCTAGAGGCCCTCTGGAGGCCGGAAACAGCGTGTTTCCTGACTTCTGGTGGGCCCAGAAGGCCCGAAAATCAACTGGCCGGCGCACGCATGTGTGCCGGAGCTGAGCTCGTGTGCCCACCGATATGGCTCCACGTGCCATAGTTTCGCCATCATGGGTATATACTGTATATACTGTTGTGGCCCCTCAGCGGCCTGTGCAGCTAGTAGCTGATTCCGACAGCAACAATATACACATCAGCTGAACCCCTCCTCATACTACAGCAGAAGTTGTGGCGTGAGGCAAGCAGTCCACCCCACCGAGGATTATGGTTGTCGGTTTTTACAGTCTTCAGAAAAGCAGTGGCTCCAGCAAGGCATCCTTGCACAAGGACCGGTGGCAAATTAGCCATTTTGCAGGAAGGCACCGTACGGGAGCTCTGCCCTGCTGCATGCAAAACGGCTGTTTTCATTGAACTTTTTCTGCGTTTTGATTTATTTTTATTTTTTATTTTTATTTATTAAATTTGTATACCGCCCTTCTCCTGCTGGAGTCAGGGCGGTGCGCAGCCAAAATGAAGCAACGTTCCAATACAAAATTTAAATTTTTTTAAAAGAATTACACAACTTCGGCCCAAAATTTAAAACATCCCAACTAAAACCCATAGACAAATTAAAAATCTAACATCTCAAAATTTAATCTGAATATCCTGCTAAAGATGCCTTTTGCGGTGCAGCGCTTGGCTGCTTCGTGGGATGACTTGAAATCCTTCTGGCCTCTTTTTTTAAATTATTTTTTAAACCCCCTAAAATGGATTAAAAATAAAAAAAAACAAGAGCAACAACAAAACTTTTAGTGTCGCAGCCATTTTCAGGCCGGTGCCCTGCAGATGTTTTGAATCACACTTTCCGTTCTCCCTGCCTTGATTTGGAGATGCTGGCTGAATCCGATATACGAACCGCAATCCAAAATATCCAGAGAATGTCTGGGTTTTTTTGGAAAATATTCTCCGGTTTTTAAAAACTCCGGTCCTTCGGTTTAAATCGGATCGGAAAGCAACCCAACGAAAAAGGGAGAATTTTGCTCCGAAAATCAAGGAGAGGATAGAGATGGAAGGGGGGTGGGGGAGAGAAGAGAAATTTATAGACTCCAGATGTTGCCGAATTACAACATGCCTAAGCCTCGCTGAGAAATGTAGTTCAGCAACATAGGAAGGGGGAACTGAGAGGTTCCTGTATGAGGAAAGAGAAACGGTGATTCAGAAAATAAAGATAGTTCTCGACTCACGGCCACAAGGGAGCCCAACAATTCTTTCGCTCTCCCACTTTAGGACCTTTCTTGCCACGGTTGCAAGCTGTTCAATGAGTGACTCGGTTGTTAAGTGAATCTAGCTTCCTCTTTGGCTTTATCGGAAGGTTGCAAAAGAGGATCATGGGACCCTCCCTGGGATGCTGCAACCGTCATAAATGTGAGTCGGTGACCAAGCGTCTGAATTTTGATCACGTAACCGCGGGGGAAATGCTGCCTTGGTCGTTAAGTGTGGAAAACGGCCATAAGTCACTTTTTTCAGGGCTTTTGTAACTTCGGTCACTAAACGAATGGTTGTAAGTCAAGGACTATCTGTAAGAATGATGGATTCCTAAACAGAGACCTGTTCACCTAAGATGCAGTGTTTCTCAATCTTGGAAGCTTGAAGATGGGTGGACTTCAACTCCCAGAATCCCCCAGCCAGCAGCAGATTGAAACACTGTTCTAGTGGATTATTCTCACTATCAGGAAGTTCCAGGTTGCTTCTCTCCTTGATTAGTTTCCACCCATTGCTTCTTCTCCTGCCTTCGGGTGCTTTGGAGAATATCTTGAGAATATCCTCTTCTTTGAGGCAGCCCCTCAAATATTGGAAGACTGCTATCATGTCACCCCTAGTTCCTTCATTAAACTAACAGAACAGAATAACAGTTGGAAGGGACCCTGGAGGTCTTCTAGCCCAACCCCCTTCTCCGGCAGGAAACCCTATACCATTTTACACCAATCTCTTCTTAGAAACCTCCTGCGTTGGAGCGCCAAGAACCTCTGGTGGCAAGCTGTTCCACAGGCTGATTGTTCTGACTGTCAGAAAATTCCTCCTTAGTTCTAAATTGCTTCTCTCCTTGATGAGTTTCCACCCATTGCTTCTTGTTCTACCCTCAGGTGCTTTGAAGAATAGTTTGACTCCCTCTTATTTGTGGCAGCCCCTCAGATATTGGAAGACTGCTATCAAGTCACCCCCAGTCCTTTCTTTTCATTTTTAATATCTTTTAGTATTTCATATATTCAAATTTTAAAATTGGTTTTAAATTGATTGGGGTTTTAATCTGTCTGGGCCAAAACTATTTAATTTGATTTTAATTCTACTTTTTAAATTTTGTATGTATGTGTTTTATTGTTTGGCTGTGCACCGCCCTGAGTCCTTGGGGAGTAGGTCGGTATAGAAATCAAATCAAATAAAAATAAATAAATAAATAAAAAATAAACTAGACACACCCAATTTCTGCAACCGTTCTTCGTATGTTTTAGCCTCCAGCCTCCTCCTCCTCCTCCTTCTCGTTGCTCTTCTCTGGCCTCTTTCTAGAGTCTCAACATCTTTTTTTGTATCGTGGCAACTAGAACTGGATGCCGGATTATAAAGTATTTGCAAATCTGTGTGATCCCCTCTTAAGAGTTTTAACCGTACTGGATTAAAACCACTGACTGACAGCTCTCACCAGCTGTTAGTGCCCACACTTTAAATATGCTGCAGAAATAATAGAATTATATAGCCTGAAACTGGACAGCTGCTGCGAACGTCAGCAACTGAATCCGGAGTGAATACACCCAATGCAAATCCCGACCTTTTGCGAGGGTCAATGCATCTTCCCCGACACCCATTTAGCCATAATTTCCAGTCGAAGTCTGTTAAGAGGTGGGACTTCTTTCTCACCAGGCCCTCTTGGCTACTAACACGTCAGTTCTTTTGACTGTTTTAGCTCTCACCCGTGAAGACTCCTCGCGGTATACATTCAGGAAGGGGAAGGAAAAAACATGGGGAGGGGGAAGTAGATCCACCTTTCCATCAAAAGTCTTGGCTTATTTAAGGGGAGAGGGAGGCAAGAAGGGGGAAATGAAGGGAGGGTGGGGGGGAGGGAGAGAGAGAGAGAGAAAGAGAGAGAGAGAGAGAGAGAGAGAAAGAAAGAAAGACAGAAAGAAGGAAGGAAGGAAGAGGGAGGGAAGGAGGGAGGGAGGGGGGAAAGAGAAAGAATGAAAGGAAGGAAGGTAGGTAGGAAGAAAGAAAAAGAAAGAAAGAAAGAAAGAAAGAAAGAAAGAAAGAAAGAAAGAAAGAAAGAAAGAGGGAGGGAAGGGAGAAAGAGAAAGAAAAGGGAGGGAGGGAGGGTGGGAGAGAGAGAGAGAAAGAACGAAAGGATGGAAGGAAGGATGGAAGGAAGAAAAAGAAAGAAAGAAAGAAAGAAAGAAAGAGGGAGGGGGGAGAAAGAGAAAGAAAAGGGAGGGAAGGAGGGAGGGTGGGAGAGAGAGAGAAAGAACGAAAGGAAGGAAGGAAGGAAGGAAGAAAGAAAGAAAGAAAGAAAGAGGGAGGGGGGAGAAAGAGAAAGAAAAGGGAGGGAAGGAGGGAGGGTGGGAGAGAGAGAGAGAAAGAATGAAAGGAAGGAAGGAAGGAAGGAAGGAAGGAAGGAAAAGAAAGAGGGAGGGGGGAGAAAGAGAAAGAAAAGGGAGGGAAGGAGGGAGGGAGGGTGGGAGAGAGAGACAGACAGAAAGAATGAAAGAAAGGAAGAAAGAAAGGGAAAGAAAGAAAGAGGGAGGGAGGGGAGAAAGAGAAAGAAAAGGGAGGGAGGGAGGGAGGAAGGAAAAACATGAATCATATTTATAAGAATCTCTGGAGAAGGGAAGAGACTATGTTCTAAATTCGATCCTTTTGAAATTTTAACCCTAATTGGATTTTTATCCATTCTTTTGATTTATTGGTTATGTTACATTGCAGAGCCCCTGTTTGAGAGAGACAGGCAGTTGAGAAATACACAATGTAAAGAAAGGGCCAAAAAGCAAAGACTAAGTAGAAAAAAAAGGCAAAACTTTGTGTGTTTCCCAACCCGCCCTATCAACGGATTCAAAGCTGTCGGGGGGGGGGGGGGGGGTGCATACCTTTAGTCACCTCTGGGCACAATCCTTTGCACTAATCCTGGAGACCACTGGGGTTTCACACACACACAGATGCCGAAAAAGGACGAAGGGGGTGGGGGGAGGCAGACAGGGACATACCCCATTGTTCTACATGGGACCCCCCCCCATTTGCTCAAAAAACACCCCCCACCCACCCAGCCTTATTGGATCCCAAGCATCAGTCAAGACTGCTGGGATAGATGGTCAGAACCAGCCAAGCTGGGAGCCCAGGAGGGAGAAAAAGACCCTCCCCCCCAATACAACCGGTCTCTTAAGTGACCCTTCAAAGCTACAAGCAGTCCTCGACTTACGACCACAACAGCCCAATTCCTTGTTGCCAAGCGAGGCCATTTTCTAAGCGAACCCCCCCCCAAGCCCCCTCCAACCCCCCCCCTCCCCGGCCCGTTTTACCACTTTCCTGGCCAATAATCCCTGCGCGCCGTTAAGCGAGTCGCACGGTCGTTAAGCGAATCCCCATGGACTTCGCCATTCAGAAGGCGGCCCAAAAAAAAAAAGGGGGGGTGGGATCACGTCACACACACACACAACCGCGTGAACCATCGTAAAGGCGAGTCGCCCGCCCAGCACGTGAATTTTGATCACGACGGGCCGCGGCGGTCGTTAAGTGGGACCAACGGCCCCTCTTGCTCAAGAGACGTCGTTCACTTTGAGCGGTCGCTAAATGAATGGTTGTAGACGTGTTTCTCAAACGTGGCCCCTTTAAGAGGGGGGGGGTGGACTTCAACTCCCAGAATCCCCCAGCCAGCAAAGCTGGCTGGGGGAATTCTGGGAGTTGAAGTCCAACCCCCCCCTCTTAAAGGGGCCACGTTTGATTTTTTTTTTTTTTAGGGATGTAAATGAGATAGACTGCCCCTGCTCGGGGAGGCTCTCCTCCTCCTCCTTGCTCACCTTCCCTTTGGCGCAGGTGACGGAGCGCAGCGCCCCGAAGAAGATGGGCAGCAGAGCCATGACCACCAGGCTGCCGTAGGCCAACGCCATGCCTTCGGGGGTAGCCGGGGGTCTCGTGCCGGCCGCGGGGGCTTCGGCCGCCCCGCTGCCGTTGTGCGCTTCGGCCTGCTCCATGTCGCCGCCGCCACACAACCCCGCAACTTCCGACCCGGCAGAGGCGGCCCTGCAAGAGAGCCCAGGGACACGTTCCCTTACCAGCCGGAAGTGCTCCCGCGGCGCATGCGCGGGCGTCGCAAATCGCAAACCACGCCCCTTGGAAACGACGGCGGCCCGGCCCGTTGCTAGGCAGCCGCCGCCACCACCACCGCCGGGCCTAGTTTGGAGTAAAAAAATAAAAATAATTATAATGGGGAGCCTCGCCTGGGTTTGACTCTTTCTTTCCCACTCACGACCGCCACCACCCGGGCCTCGGCAGTGGGGCCTTGAAGCTACGAGGCTCTTTTCTCCCGCTTCCCCCACCCTCGCTCCCCAGACGGTGCGTTCCCACGTAATGATGGCGAGACACGTGTCAGGAGCTGGTGATGCTGGTATGATGACTATTATTGCCCTGAATACTTGTGGTGATTATTGCTGTGTTCCTAGTATATTCTATATAATATAATTAACATAACAACATAACATAACATAATATAATGATATATTATATTATTATAATATTATATTATAATATTATATTATAATATAATAACATAATATAATAATATAATATAATATAATAAATTTATATTTTAAAATGTTATCTAATTTTAGGTTCTATTTAATTGGGCCAAACTATGTTATAATAATAATTTTAATTAGTAATTTTATGATGTTTGTGTATCTATATTTTTCTTGACTGTACACTGCCTTGAGTCCTACGGGAGAAAGGCGGTATAGAAATATAATAAATAAATAATAATATAATATAATATAATAATGTAATGTAATGTAATGTAATGTAATGTAATGTAATGTAATGTAATGTAATAATATAATATAATATAATATAATATAATATAATATAATATAATATAATATAATATAATAATATAATATAATATAATATAATATAATATAATATAATATAATATAATATAATATAATATAATATAATATAATATAATATAATATAATATAATATAATATAATATAATATAATATAATATAATATAATATAATAATATAATATAATAATATAATATAATATAATATAATATAATAATAATATAATATAATATAATATAATATAATATAATATAATATAATATAATATAATATAATATAATATAATATAATAATATAATATAATATAATATAATATAATATAATATAATATAATATAATATAATATAATATAATATAATATAATATAATAATATAATAATAATAATAATAATTTTATTTATATACCGCCCTTCTCCCGAAGGACTCGGGGCAGTGTACAGCCAGAATTAAAACATAAATAGACAGATATCATGGTTAAAATTAATTAAAATCATTAAATAGTTTTGGCCGAATTTTAAAACCCAAAATTAAAACCCAATTTAAAATCATTCAGTTAGACAGCCCCGCCTGTCGGAACAGTAGGGTCTTGAGGGCATATATTATATTATATTATATTATATTATATTATATTATATTATATTATATTATATTATATTATATTATATTATATTATATTATATTATATTAATTATATTATATTATATTATATTATATTATATTATATTATATTATATTAATTATTATATTATATTATTATAATCATATTACATAACATAACATATAATATAAAACATAATAATACAATAAATATAAATTATATATATAATATAATATAATATAACATAAAATAACATAATATAACATAACTAACACAACACAACACAACACTACAATATATAATAAATATAATATAATATAATATTTCTATAATTGTTGAGGTTATTGTTGTTGTTACTGTGGTTATTATAGTTCTTATTGCTGTAATTATGGGTGTTACTGCTGCGGTTGTTATAGTGCTATTAGTGCAGTTATTATTTTTATTGCTGCTGCAATCATTGCTATTGCTGCTGCGATTGTTATTGCAATTGTTGCAGTTATTTCTATTATTGCTGCAATTATTTGCTATTACTTATTTGCAAGTATTGCTATCCCCTTGGGGATTGGACCAAGGTCACCCAGTCGGCTTACGTGTTTTAAGGCAGGACTAGAACTCCCAGTCACCTGGTGATTGAAAAGTCACCTGCTCAGCTTTATTACCAAAGGCAGGACTAGAACTCAGCATTTCTTGGTGATTGCCTCATTCACCCAGCTGGCTTTCATGCCTAAATTGGGACTAGAATTCATCTAAAAAGATTAAGACAACTGGACCAAGGTTTTTTAAAACGGAGACGTTTCGTTACCCATCCAAGTAACTTCATCAGTCAAATTGAAAATAATATTTAATAATCCTTGATTTGATTTAACCTTTTTAGATACTTTTGGCCTGGATGATTGACTCTTCATTTACATATTGACTATGTGAGAAACAGACTCACCAATCAGAAATTTGACAGAATCATGAAGTGAAGCAGCAAGCAGTTTATTGCATGTAAAATACGTTCTTGCAAGAGCGGGTGGCTAGCAGGTAGGAACACAGAGGAATACATTTCTTCAACTTTTTATTCTCTCCACCCAAACCACAAATCCCTCCCTGCAGCCCCCTTTGACGAAGACCACACGTTTGCAATCTTCCTCGAATGCCTGTTTCTCCATGAATTTCCCCATGCTTCATCTGTTTCCCCACTTTTGTACAGTTCCCCTTTTCCCAACTACCTTTTGTCCCTTTTTAAAAATTTCTTAACCTGTATTCCTTGTTTCCTTACAATCCTTGCAGCATAAGCATTATAAATTGAGGCAAACAATTAATTAAGTTCTCCACTATATTACTAGACTGTTCGTTTAAAACTGTTAACTAATCTGTTTGACCAAGCTGACTCGCTTATCAGATTAACAGTTGCTTCCTGTTGAATTTTTTACCTTTAATGTACCAATGTCCTACTGAACTTTTATACCCACAACTCTTTAAAAATTGCTTTCTCTGCATAAACAACATTCTCTCCATCAGTTTCTTACAACTGGAACTCGTGTTCTTCTGCTTTCCAGTCTGATGTCTTAACCATTAGACCAAACTTGCTCTCACCAATTGATCGAGGTGGGGAGCGATGATGATGTCTCAAAGGCAGGGGAAGCCATGGACAAAGGCTATCTTGAAACCCCATATTGGCATTCTTTTGTTGGTGGCATCTGGAGCATGCCAGCCTTGCTGAAGCTCGAAGGACGGGCAGGAACAATAGAAGACAGGTGTCCCAGGCCTTGAAGCGTGAAGACCTTGATAGAGAACGACTGGCATTTTAAACTCCCTAGTGGTGGGATTCAAGTAATTTAACAACCAGTTCTCTGCCCTAATGATTTCTTCCAAAAACATTCCAACCAGTTTTCCAAATTGCTCAGAAAGTTAACAACCGGTTCCACTGAAACTCCCCCAGAACCCAGCTGGTCAGCTGGGAGGGGAAAATGCTCATTTTGCAAGGTGTCCTTTGGTGACAAAGGCTGTGTTTGCATCTCTCTCTTTTTTCAGTCACACCCTTTTCTTTCTCCTTTGAAAACGGTCACGGAAGACGACATGACAAGAAACAACAGATGGAAACTCAGCAAGGAGAGAAGCAACCTAGAATTAAGGAGAAATTTCCTCACAGTGAGGACAATTAATCAGTGGAACAACTCGCCTCCAGAAGTTGTGAATGTTCCAACACTGGAAGTTTTAAAGAAAATGTTGGATAACTATTTGTCTGAAGTGGTGTAGGGTTTCCTGCCTGGGCAGGGGGTTGGACTAGAAGACCTCCAAGGTCCCTTCCAACTCTGTTATTTTGTTATTCTGACATAACATAAGGGATTAGCGCCAGACTAGGCAAAATTAAACACAATACAGAATAACAGAGATGTACCTTATACAGGTAGTCCTTGACTTATGACCACAGTTGAGGTCAAAATTTCTATTGCTAAGTGAGACAGTTGTTAAGCGAGTTTTTTCCCATTTTATGACCTTTCTTGCCACCGCTGTTAAATGAATCGCTGTAGTTGTTAAATTAGTAACATGGTTGTTAAGTGAATCTGGCTTCCCCATTGAGTTTGCTTGTCAGAAGTTTGCAAAAGGAGATCATGTGACCCTGGGACACTGCAACCGTCATAAATACGAGACAATTGGCAAGCATCTGAATTTTGATCACGTGACCATGGGGATGCTGCAATGGTCATAAGTGTGAAAAGCCGTCGTAAAGTCACTTTCCTCACAGTGCTGTTGTAACTTCGAATGGTCACTGAACGAACTGTTGAAAATCGAGGACTACCTGTGTATACAACTCAGGATTGTATTCCATCTATCTAATGGAATGGACCATAAAACCTTATTTGTGATCATAATAAAGGATTATCTTGCAAGGGTTGGTACACATGATTAGTGAAAACAGTTTTATTGCCGTTCCTGAAACAGAATGTGGGGTGCGCAGCCTTGCACCCCCTACTACAGGGTCTTAATCAGTATATTCACTGATTTTTCTTGAAAATTTCAAAACCACTCCAGAAGCAATGCATATCAGCTGCCGATGCGCTTCTGGATCCATCTCAAGATGTTCGTTGTCACCTACAAAGCCCTCTATGGCTTAAGGCCAGGTTATTTGAAGGACCCTCTTTTCCCAGTTGCATCTACCAACCTAGCAGAATGAGGAGGCAGGAGATGTTTTGAGTCCCCTCTCCTAAGGAGGTCCATCTGGTGGGACCCAGAAGAAGGGCCTGCTCTGTCGTTGGTCCATCCATGTGGAAATAAGCCAAAAGTGCTTTTTCAAGAGGCAACTGGACTTCCTTATTTTTCTTTGAAGATGTTTCGCTTCTCGTCCAAGAAGTTTCTTGTGTTCTAGTAGTTGAGGGGCTGCCACAAAGAGGAGGGGGTCAATTATTTATTTTCAAGAAGGCAGGACAAGAAACAAGGGATGGAAATGAATCAAGGAGAGAGGCAACCTAGAATTGAGGAGAGATTTTCTAACGGAGGACAATTAACCAGTGGAACAGCTTGCCTTCAGAAGTTTTGGGTGCTTCATCACCGGAGGCTTTTAAGAAGAGACTGGATTGTCACTTGTCTGAAATGGTGTAGAGTCTATTGTGAAGTTTCCGAAAGGTGCCCTAATTAATTCATGAGCCATGAGCCGAACTTCAAAAGAAATACAGTCATTTATTAGGAGCACCATTCCGGCAATACTGGGATGCAGTTAGGACTGATCCTACGTAGATTTACGTTCCCCTATGACCCTGTCTCTCCCCTCCTCTCTGGCCATGTCATAAATCACATTCTCCAATTAACTACTTTGGCTGGCTGTGAAATCCAACACCCTCCTTCTGATTGCGGTCAGGAAGAATGTATGGAATGCACTTCAGTTAGGGAAATCAATCAGCTCTATCAGTTCTCCCTCCCTCCTGCTCATGGCAACTTGAAAGCTTTGCAAGTTGACATCTATTGCTTGAGCAGGGGGTTGGACTAAATGACCTCCAAGATCCCTTCCAGCTCTATTCTGATTCTCTCAGAGGTGAAGAAGCTTCTTGGTTGAGAAGTGAAACGTCTTCAAAAGAAAAAGCAGAAAGTCCAGTTAGCAATAGCAATAGCCCTTGCAGGCCTCTCTAAGCGGTTTACAGAGTCAGCATAATTGCCCCCAACAATCTGGGTCCTCATTTTACCCACCTCGGAAGGACGGAAGGCTGAGTCGACCTTGAGCCAGTCGGTCAGGATTGAACTGCTGGCAGTGGGCAGAGTTAATCTGCAATACTGCATTCTAACCACTGGGAGGGAAGGAAGGAGGGAAGGAAGGAAGGGAAGGAAGGAAGGAAGGAAGGAAGGAAGGAAGGAAGGAAGGAAGGAAGGAAGGAAGGAAGGAAGAGCACTTAGACTTATATACCGCTTCATAGTGCTTTTATAGCCCTCTCTAAGCGGTTTACAGAGTCAGCATAATTGCCCCCAACAATCCAGGTCCTCATTTTACCCACCTCGGAAGGACGGAAGGCTGAGTCAACCTTGAGCCTGGTAAGATTTGAACTGCCAAATTGCAGGCAGCCGGCAGGCAGCAGAAGTAGCCTGCAGTACTGCACTCTTAACCACTGCGCCACTGTGGCTCTTGAAGAAGCATCTTTGGGATAACCATGACCTGAATGACTGAGCATAGACACTGCAGAGATAAGACTGGCCCCCACCCTAAAAAGGCCCCGAAGACCTGAACAGGCCTGGAGACCCCAGGGGGATACGGAGTCCACCAACTGGTTGTTTTGATCATGGTCACCAGAAAGTTTGAGGTTCATTGGCGTTTGCATTTGGGGTTTTATTTCTCCGAGCTGCCAGAATCGCTCTGAGCCAATTGGGCTGCCAAATCAACCTGAAGCAATGTATTTATTCAACTTAACAAACCGTCCATCTCTCCTGGAGATTTATTTATACATAAATGACGGTAGGAGGGGAAACTCCAGGAAGGAGCAGAAGAGCAGGATGGATCTGCTGCTGAAGGAGGTGGTTAGCTCAAGCCAAGCTCGGTTGGTCTTTTGTCTCTCGTTTTGGAGGAAGAGGAAACCTTGAATATTTGGTTGGTGAGAGCTGGACCAAAGAACCTCGATTATGGCAGGGAATGCTGGGTTGTAGACTCGCCAGGAAACCCTTGTAGGAAACCAATCACATCGGGAAACCAAGCCACACTAGGAATGCAGGAAGAGTCCTAGGGAATGAGTGACCATGCAAGTTTCTCGGCCTCCAGGGGGTAGCAAAATCCCATTATATGGACTATCCTGTTTGTGGAAAGTCTGGAGAGATTCTCAGTTCTCCAGGTCACTGTTGTCCCAAAAGTGCTTTTTTTTTTTCAGGAGGCAACTGGACTTCCTTGTTTTTTTCTTTTTGAAGACGTTTCGCTCCTCATCTAAGAAGCTTCTTCAGCTCTGGCTGGATGGTGGGGAATGGAAGGATTTATACTCCTTGCAAGACAGCTGGAGATTTGCATCCTTTTAGAGGGTCGTTGAGGCCACTTGGAGGTTTATCTGTGTCTTCAGGGTCACCTGAGTAGTGCTCCTGGTTCCTGTAAGTCTGCAATTTTTCCCTCTGGAAATCTGTTCCTACTCCCGCACCATCCAAAGGAGGTTCATCCCAAATTGAATAGCTAAAAGTATTTAAAAAAAAACAAAAACAAAAACAAAAGTCCAGTTTCCTCCTGAAAAAGCACCTTTGGGACAGCCATGACCTGGAAGATTGAGAATCTCTACAGAATTTTAGCTATACAAGTTGGGACAAACACCCTTGGAATGGTGTAGTCCAGGGGTCAGCAATCTGCGTCCCTGGAGCCGCATGTGGCTCTTTCACCCCTCTGCTGCGGCTCCCTGTCACTCAAAATATGCGTCACAACCACCAATGTGTGACACCCGCCGGCACACGATTTATTGAGCTTTTCAACCTCCGGTAGGCCAACCATGGATAAATCCAAGAAAAGAAAAGTTTCAGAAGAAAACAGAACGTTTAATTCAACTATATATGCTAGTTTTGTGGCTGCTCAAGAAATAGTCAGGAACTGGAAGGGTTTTGTGGCTCCCGGTGTTTTCTTTTCTGTGGGAAAGTGGTCCAAATGGCTCTTTGAGTGTTTAGGGTTGCAGAGCCCTGGTGTAGGAGTATGAACAGATTTCCAGAGAAAAAATTGCAGACTACAAGAACCAGGAGCACCACTCAGGTGAGCCTGAGGACGCAGATAAACTCCAATTTGCCTCAACGGCTCTCTAAAAGGATGCAAATGACCAGCTGTCTTGCAAGGAAGATAAATCCTTCCATTCCCCACTGTCCTGACAGAGCTGAAGAAGCTTCTTGGATGAGAAGCGAAACGTCTTCAAAAAGAAAAACCAAGAAAGTCCACTTGTCTCCTGAAAAAGCACCTTTGGGAGATCCTATTCGTGGTAGCCAGAAAACCCATCCTGAATTACATCCATCGTCCCCTGCATTCTCTTCTGGAGCAGGTGTCCAAGCCTGTATTTGGATCTCAGGGGCTGCCCCAAAGAAGAGGAGGTCAAAACTATTCTCCAAAGGAAAAAGAAACAGCAACGGATGGAAACTCATCAAGGAGAGAAGCAACCTGGAATTAAGGAGAAACTTCCTGACAGTGAGGACAATTAAACAGTGGAACTGCTTGCCACCAGAAGTTGTGGGTGCTTCATCGCTGGAGGTTTTTAAGAAGAGAGTGGACAACCATTTGTCTGAAGTGGTATAGGGTTTCCTGCCTGAGCAGGGGGTTGGACTAGAAGACCTCCAAGGTCCCTTCCAACTCTGTTATTTTGTTATTCTGAGTTAAGATGTTTTTGTCTTTGGTTCTGTTTTCATTTAAAGGCTAGTCCCTGGGGTTTTTTTTTAGCTAGGTGGACTGTAAACTAAAAGAAAAATACAAAGCTGGGAACACTGGGAAGAGCCCAAGATTAGTTATTGCTAATAAAATCAATTTTTTCCAGCCAAGGTTTGGATTTCTCTTTGATTAGTTTCCATCAGTTACTTCTTGTCCGGCCATCTGGTGCTTTAGAGAATAGCTTCACTCCCTCTTCTTTGTGGCAGCCCCTTAAATTTTGGAACACCGCTATCAAGTGACTCCCTCGTCCTTCTTTTCATTAAATTAGAAATACCCAATTCCCGCAACCGTTCTTTGTGTGTTTTATCCTCCAGCTCCCTAATCATCTTTGTTGCTCTTCTCTGCATTCTTTCCAGAGTCTCAACATCTTTTTGTGTCACAGCGACCAAAAGCAGAGGCATGTAACATGCATCTCATTTAACATATAAAATTTAGCAATTAACATTTTACAGAGATGGAGAAAGAAGGGCAAAAGTACAGCAGCTCTCAGGATGACGTACATTGCAAAATAGAATGGAATGGAACAGGAACTAAGGATAGGCTAGAAGAGAAGAGAAGAGAAGAGAAGAGAAGAGAAGAGAAGAGAAGAGAATGAGAATGAGAATGAGAATGAGAATGAGAATGAGAATGAGAATGAGAATGAGAATGAGAAGAGAATTAGGATAGGATAGGATAGGATAGGATAGGATAGGATAGGATAGGATAGGATAGGATAGGATAGGATAGGATAGGATAGGATAGGATAGGATAGGATAGGATAGGATAGGATAGGATAGGATATTGGAATGAATAGAATAGAATAGAATAGAATAGAGTAGAGTAGAGTAGAGTAGAGTAGAGTAGAGTAGAGTAGAGTAGAATAGAATAGAATAGAATAGAATAGAATAGAATAGAATAGAATAGAATAGAATAGAATAGAATAGAATAGAATAGACCTTAGAGGTCTTTTTTTTTTTTTTTTTTTTTTTTTTTTTTAATTTGATTTATATGCCGCCCTTCTCCGGAGACTCAGGGCGGCTTACAGTGCATTAAGCAATAATAGTCTTCTAGTCCAACCCCCTCCTTAGGCAGGAAACCTATACCATTTCCAGTGTTGGAGAATTCACAACTTCTGGAGGCAAGTTGTTGTTCCACTGGGTAATTGTCCTCACTGTTAGGAAGTTTGTCCTTAGTTCTAAGTTGCTTTTCTCTTTGATTAGTTTCCATCCATTATTCCTTGTCTGGCCTTCAGGTGCTTTGGAGAATGGCTTGACTCCCTCTTCTTTGGGGCAGCCCCTGAGATATTGGAAGACTGCTATCATGTCTTCCCTAGTCCTTCTCTTCATCAAACTAGACCTACCCAGTTCCTGCAACCATTCTTCATATGTTTTAGCCTCCAGTCCCCAAATCCTCTTTGTTGCTCTTCTCTGCACTCTTTCTAGAGTCTCCACATCTTTTTTACATCATGGCGACCAAAACTGAATGCAATATTCCAAGTGTGGCCTTACCAAGGCCTTATAAAGTGGTATTAACACTTCACGTGATCTTGATTCTATCCTTCTGTTAATGCAGCCTAGAACTGTGTTGGCTTCTTTGGCAGCTGCTGCACACGGCTGGCTCCTATTTAAGTGGTAGAGAAACACCACGGTCTACTCCGGATGTGTACATGTACATGGCGAGAGAGAAAAATCTTGTGAGTTTACCAGACGGATGGCCCAGGGAACAAAGACGTTCCAGAATCTGGCGGTCCTGCTAGAAATAGTCCGAAACCTCCTCCCAGAGGGGAGCCACAGAAACAGACCGTAAAGGGGATGTGGGTGGGGGGGTGTCCCTCACAATGCTTTGAATATTTGGGTGACCGGAAGGGACGTGCTCAGAAAAAAAATTACCCCTGCGAACTTTAGCCCATTTTAAGATCTGTAGTTGACTCTGTGCAACTAATCCGGGGGTTTCGTTGCCGCGGAAAAGCGAAGCCTCCTGGGTTTTTGTCCTTCCCTGGGAAGCTGCTTGTGCAAAGCTTCCCATCGTCTGACATGGCAAGAAACGGCCCCGGGGAGGACCCAGCTGCATCGTCCAGCCTTTTGCTTCTGACCACAGCCGGTCCTCGACTTACGACCGTTCATTTAGTGACCGTTCCAAGTCACAACGGCTCTGAAAAAAAAAGTGGCTTCTGACCGGTTTTTGTACTTAACGACCGTCGTAGCGTCCCTGAGGTCAACGTGATCGAAATTCGGATTCTTGCCAACGGGGTTCGTATTTATGACGGTCGCAGCGTCCCGGGAGTCACGTGATTTCCCCTCCTCCCCCCACTTTTGCGACCTTCGGACAAGCCAAGTCCATGTGGAAGCCAGATTCACTTAACAACCAAGTTACTGCAGTGATTCACTTAACAACTGGGGAAAGAAAGGTCTTAAAAGGGGGCGAAAAAAGTCACTGAACTCGTGTCTCCCCGAACAGCAGAAATGTTGGGCTGAATTGTGGTCGTAAGACGAGGACTCTCCCTGTAAACAGAGCAAAACTTCTCTTGGCTTCTTTCTGGATCTTTTTCACCGGGGCAAAGTTTATAGCTCTCTAATGAAACTGCCTTGTAAAGGGAATCAGATGTTCCACATAGCTGGAAAGGAGCCAGGAATCACTGGAAAATTGGCCGAAAAATGCATTTTCCTTTGGAATTCTTTCTTTCCTTGTGGAGTTGTTGATTAGCACATTGGCGTTCGCGTTATTATTTCCTATTAAACATCTTTCCCGTTTCCCAGCATCTTGTTGTCTGGTCTGTTAGCCAGCTGTGTGTGTGTGGGGGGGGGGGCGGGTGTTCCTCTACGGGCAGTCCTTGCCTTATGACCGTGATTGGGACCAGAATTTACATTACAGGTAGTCCTCGACGTACGACCGCAATGGAGCTCGGAATTAATGTAGCGAAGGGAGAAATCTGTTAAGTGAGTTTTGCCCTGTTTTCCCGACTTTTCTTACCAACGTTGTTCAGTGAATCACTGCAGTTCTTTTTTTTTTTATTGAAAAAGTTTTACAATTACATTTTCTCCCCATTTCCCCCCTCCCTCCCTAACCTCCCTAACCCTCCCTAACCCTCCCTGACCCTCCCTTCCCCCCTGACTTCCTCAGAATATAATCCAAATCAAAATCCCCTTTTTATAAAACTTGAACCCATCCACCCCCTATATATTTTTCACATCTTCACAAAATTCTATTATTCTATCCCTATATAATACTTTCAATTAAAAGCTATCTGGTATTTCCTAGTTTGATATTTATTCTGCACATAATCTATCCACTTTTTCCACTCCCATAGATAAGTCTCTTGTGAACGATCTTTTAAGTATGCTGAAATCTTCGCCATCTCTGCAAAACTGGCCATCTTCAAAGTCCATTCTTCAATAGTAGGCATAGCTTCATTTTTCCAATATTGACCTATCAATAATCTCGCTGCTGTTATCATATACAATATCAACTTTGTTTCACCCAATGTAAAGCCCTTAACTATACCCAACAAAAACAATTGTGGAGAAAACTGAATTTTTTTCTTCAGAACATTCTGCATAACCCACCAAATTTTTATCCAAAAGGCCTGCAGTTCTGAAACGAGTAACACAGTCAGTAAGTGAATCCAACTTCGCTACTGACTTTGCTTGTCAGAAGTCGCAAAAGGAGATCATGTGACTCCGGGACGCTGCAACCGTCATAAAATACGAGTCAGTTGCCAAGCGTTGAAATTTTGCAGCATCTCCATGGTCAGGGAATTTGGACGCTTAGCAACTGACCCCTATTTATGACGGTTGCAGCATCCCGGGAACATGCGATCCCTTATTTGCGACCTTCTGACAAGCAAAGTCAACGGGGAAGCTTGATTCACTTAACAACGCAGTTACTAATATAGCAACTGCAGTGATTCCTTTTAACAATTGTGGCAAGGAAGGTCGTAAAATGGGGCAAAATTCATTTAACAAATGTCTCACTTAGCCACAGAAGGAGTCAACTTATTTTCCAAAGCACCCGAAGGCCAGACAGGGAATAATGGATGGAAGCTGAGCAAGGAGAAATTCAACCTAGAAATATTTTCTGACAGTGAGAACAGTCAACCGATGGAACAGAAGTTGCCTTCGGAAGTTGTAGGAGCTTCATCCCTGGAAGCTTTCAAGAAGAGACCGGACTGCCATCTGTCAGAAATGGTGTAGGGTTTCCTGATTGGGCAGGGGGTTGGACTAGATGACCTACAAGGTCCCTCCCAACTCTGTGAAAGAGGGGGTCAACCTATTCTACAAAGCACCTGAAGCAGGGGTGGGTTCTAATTTTTTTTACTACCGGTTCTGTGGGCGTGGCTTATTTTGGGGTGTGTGGCTTGATGGTCATGTGACAATTCTTTAGGATTTAGCAGAGGTACTGGTCTACCAGGCTTTTAACTGCTTGCCGAGCTGTACCGGTCTACCCATTTATTTTTGCAGGCACCGGTCTACCCATTTATTTTTGCAGGCAGCGGTCTTCTCATTTGTTTTTGGAGGCACCGGTCTACTCATTTGTTTTTGGAGGCACCGGTCTACCAACAAACTGCATTTTACCACTGATCAGCTGTAGGGCGGCCTTTTGAAGCCCTGCGGCAAGAGTTTAAACAGTTTTTCCTTATAGCCCATCAGCTGGGACTCAGGAGGCAGCAATAGATTGGGGGTGGGGCCAAATAAAAGGTAAGAATAACGCGGGGGGGAGTTGGGGGGTGCAGGGAGGCAGAACCGGTTCGGTGACGTCATATTGTCTCCGCTACCGGCTCAGCCGAATCGGGCCGAACCGGGAGGAACCCACCACTGACCTGAAGGCCAGACAAGGAACAATGGATGGAAGCTGAACAAGGAGAGATTCAACCTAGAAGTAAGAAGGAATTTTCTGACAGGGAGAACAATCAACCCATGGATCGGAAGTTGTGGGAGCTTCATCCCTGGAGGCTTTCAAGAAGAGACTGGATTGCCGTCTGCCAGAAACAGTACAGGGTCTCCTCCTTGGATGGGGGGTTGGACTAGATGACCTACAAGGTCCCTCCCAACTCTGTTATTCTGTTAAAGCACAGCCATGAACAGGGATTTTTTTTTTTTTATTTGATTTAAATGCCGCCCTTCTCTGGAGACTCAAGGCGGTTTACAAGGCGTTAAGCAATAGCCTTCATCCTTTTGTATATTTATACAAAGTCAGCTTATTGCCCCCACAATCCGGGTCCTCAATTTACCCACCTTAGAAAGGATGGAAGGCTGAGTCGACCTTGAGCCTTGGCGAGATTCGAACCTGCAGTAATTGCAGGCAGCTGGTGTTAATCACTATGCTATCAGTCTGCTGAGCCACCAGGCCCTTCTCTTGAATTGAGGTTCAAGCCAACATCTAGATAACAGGGACAAACAACCAAGTAAGTAGAAAATAATATCCTCGTGATGGAGTTACCAAGGAGAAAAACCACACCCGTACTACCCACTGCCAAGTTCTAAATCAAAGGAGCCCAAGTTTCATATTCATATTTATTTACTGAGGCAAGTGATCCTTAACGCAACTCTTTGTCTTTCAAAGTCTTCTTGAGACCCATCAAAATTTCTGAATGGAAGCTGAGTTTAGGAGAAGGGAGGGAGAGGGTTTAGGGTGTTTTTAAAATGTCCCCTTTAAAAAAAAATACTCTGAGCGTCTTAAAATAGAGATGAATCATGAATTCACATTTCAAGCTAAGAACAAAGATAAGAGGCTCCTGGGAGCGGTGGTCTTTTCTCTCCCCCCCTCCCACTCCCCCCCCTCCCAAAATCTGACCTTTTGCCTTAACATGTTGTTTCCTTTGGACAACATCTGCCCACCAATCCTTCTTCCTCAATCACACACAAGTGGCGCACAAGCAGTTCACTCTTTGTAGCCCAACATTTCGGATTCCGTCCCACATCCGTGTGGTTGCATATATTTATATCTCTGGTCTCCGGGATTTCAAAAGCTGCACACATACTGTAACTAAAGGTGCTGGGTTAAGAAAGAATGGAAAAGAGAATATTCCAGGACAATTGCAAAATCACACCCCAAAAAATCATTTTTCTCTCATTTTACTTATTTCTATCTATTTCTATATCTATCTATCTATCTATCTATCTATCTATCTATCTATCTATCTATCTATCTATCTATCTATCTATCTATCTATCTATTGGTTCGATTTATATGCCGCCCTTCTCCGGAGACTCAGGGCAGTTTACAATGCGTTAAGCAATAGCCTTCATGCTTTTGTATATACCTGCTTAGTAGGGCTTTCGCCCCCCCCCCCCTCAGTGGTGTTCTTTTTTATACAAAATCAGCTTATTGCCCCCACAATCTGGGTCCTCATTTTACCTACCTCGAAAGGATGGAAGGCTGAGTCAACCTTGAGCCTGGTGAGATTCGAACTCGCAGTAATTGCAGGCAGCTGGTGCTATTTAACAGCACTTTAGTCTGCTGCGCCACCAAGGCTCTGTCTATCTATCATCTATTCCTACCTGCCTGCCTGCCTACCTCTCTCTCTATCTGTCATCTCTATCTATCTATCTATCTATCTATCTATCTATCTATCTATCTATCTATCTATCTATCTATCATGCATCTTATCTATCATCTGTTCCTGCCTACCTACCTCTCTCTCTATCTGTCATCTATATCTATCTATCTATCTATCTATCTATCTATCTATCTATCTATCTATCTATCTATCTTTGGATTTTGGATTTCTAATCTTTTGCATAAAATAAAAATTAAAGAAGAAGAACAAAATAAAACAGGAGAGGAGACAGTGGGCATCCTTATTTTGTTCCTTTTTGTATCTCACAGGGTTGATTACAACTCCATTAATAACTTTTCTCCTTTCTGTGAAGTTTAAATCAATATTATAAAGTTCTCTCCAAAATTCTCATCTTCCAAAACCTTTGAACAAAAGAAAGTAGGAAACCTTTGTTTGTCTCCTGCACAATTTTGGGACACCTCTTGGGACGTACGCATCAATTGTGGCTTTTTGTTTCTTTGCAACAGGTAAATCAAGGTTAGAATGGCTTATCCAACCCGCTGGCTTAGCTTGACGGGAGAATCTAGTTTGTTATGACAAAGAAAAATTGTCCCTTTCATCGGTCGAAGGTCCAACAAATTATAACCTAACAAAGCTCTGGCTGCAAGTAAATCTCTTCGCTGCAGCAGCTCAGATTTTAAACAACTTGCAAAAAAACCCATTTAGCTTCCATGTAATCAGCTCAATTCTTGGAAAATTCCCCTCGTGTTCACTCATCCTATTTTTTAAAAAAACTGCAGCACAGCAGATGCTCCCTAGAAGGAAAACACACAGCAAGGAAACGGCCATAAGATTGGATGCCTTGGCAATGGTGCAGTGAATTGAGGGCTCAGTCTGAGCGTAACTTGTTAGAAAGATGTCAAGGCCCTAGAACAGTGATGGCTAACCTTTTTGCCATTGTGTGCCAGGAGGGAGGGGGTGGGGGGGTCGTACGCATGTGTGCCCACGCCCATAATTCTATGCGCCCCGCCCCCGTGCATGCACGCAAGACACCCCTCCCACGCTCCCCATGTTCCTGGCATGCAATGGTCCGGTAGGCCCATTTTTCTCTCTCACCATGGTCCAGAGCCTTTCTAGGAGTCTGGGGAGGTCGAAAACAGCCTTCCCCACCCCCACCCCTAGAGGCCCTCTGGAGGCCAGAAACGGCCTTTGGGACCAGAAGTTGGCAAATGGGCAAACGGGCTGTTTTTGGCCTCCGGAGGGCCTCCAGGGGGATGGGGAAGGCTGTTTTCACCCTCCCCAGACTCCTAGAAAGGCTCTGGAGGCTGGGGACAGCAAAAAACGGGTCTTCCCCACCATTGCCCAAAGTCCTCCGGAGGCAGGAAAGAGCCTGTTTCCCTACTTCTGGTGGGCCCAGAAGGCCCGAAAATCAGTTGGCGTGCACCGGAGCTGAGCTCGCGTGCCCACCGATATGGCTACACGTGCCATAGGTTCGCCATCACGGCCCTAGAAAGTGTGCAGAGAAGAGCTACAAAGTGAGGGAAGACCCCCCCTCCACCTCTCCTAGAAGAATGAAATATTTTGAGAAATATTTAAAAAGGCAGAATATTATATTTCCCCTAAAAGAGAAATAGAAATCTTAAGGGAGACAAAAACCCAGAGCCCCAGCTCCTTTCCCCCAGCAGATATTTTGTGCCCATTAAGAAAGACTGGGCCATCCTATCTACGAAACAAAAGATCTTCAGCTCCAGAGTGATGGGATTAAGAAGAACAGATCCTTCAGGACATCGTAGGATTAACCCACTACCATTTAACAGCAGAGCTCACTACATTGCCCCATCCCCTAAGGACATTGCATCACCTTCCAAACTTCAACCAAACGTAGCTCAGACCAACCTATAGAGCCAGCTATGACCTCTACATAACCCCTGCAACAACCAATAGAATACATGGCTCTTGCACAGGAACAGGAAGCTCAAGTGCAAAGCCCAAGAGAAGGTATAAATACCCTTCACTCTCAACTCCCTATGGTCAGCTGCACCCATGTGGTTCTGCTTCACCATAAAAACCATCTTTCCAATCAGCCTCCATGTTTCCAGTGTCTTTCTCCCAGCTTGGCACTGAACCCCAATGAATATTTCTCCCAACAAAAGATAATAAACAATCTGGGTGCTAAATTGTACGATGAACATTTGAGGGAACTAGATACGTCTGGTCTAACGAGAAGGATAGGGAAGGACAGGATCAATATCTTCCAGGACTTGAGGGGCTGTCACAGAGAAGAAGGGGTCCACCTGTTCTCCAAAGCACCTGAAGGCAGGACAAGAAACAACAGGTGGAAACTAATCAAGGAGAAAAGCAACCTAGAACTAAAGGAGAAACTTCCTAACAGTGAGGACAATTAAACAGTGAACAGCTTTCTTTCAGAAGTGGTAGGTGCTCCATCACTGGAGGTCTTCAAGAAAGCCATTTGTCCGGAATGGTGTAGGGTCTCCTACTTGAGTAGGTGGTTGGATTAGAAGACCTCCAAAATACCTTCCAACTCTGTTATTCTGTATTCTGCAAGGGTTCATGAGTGCAGAGAAGAGCAACAAAGACGATTAGGAGACTGAAGGCTAAAACATACGAAGAGCGGTTGCAGGAACTGGGTATGTCTAGTCTAATGAAAAGAAGGACTAGAGGAGACATGATAGCAGTCTTCCAATATCTCAGGGGTTGCCACAAAGAAGAAGGGGTCAAATTATTCTCCAAAGGACCAGAAAGAAGAACAAGAAGCAATGGATGGAAACTAATCAGTGGAACTATTTGCCTTCAGAAGTTGTGAGAGCTCCATCACTGGAGGCTTTTAAGAAGAGACTGGACAGCCATTTGTCCGGAATGATATAGGACAATGATGGTTAACCTTTTTGCCGTCGTGTGCCAAAAGTGGGGGACCGCAGGGGGATCACTCACACATGTCCACACCCATAATTCAACGGAACAACCCCCCCGTGTGCATGCAGATGGGATCCCCCCGCGCTCCCCCTGCTTTTGGCACATGATGGCACATGATGGCCCAGTGGGCCTGGTAGGCCTGTTTTTCGCCCACCCCAAGCTCCAGAGGCTTTCTTGGAGCCTGGGGAGGGCGAAAACGGCCTTCCCCACCCCTCAGAGGCCCTCAGGAGGCTGGAATCCATAATTCAATGCACCCCGTCCTGCCGCGCATGCGCACGTGACCCCCCCCACACACTTCCCCCTGCTTTTGGCACGCGATGGCCCGGTAGGCCCGTTTTTCCACTTCCCCAGGCTCCAGAGACTTTCTAGGCGCCTGGGGAGGGCAAAAACAGGCTTCCTCATCACCCCAGAGATCTTCCGGAGGCTGGAAACAGCAAGTTTCCCGACTTCTGGTGGGCCCGGAAGGCCCGAAAATCAGCTGGCCGGTGCGCGCATGCGTGCTGGAGCTAAGCTAGGGCAACACTTGCGTGCCCACAGATATGGCTCCACATGCCACCTGTGCCCATAGGTTCGCCATCACGGGTATAGGATTTCTCGCTTAAGCAGGATAACACCAGACATGTCACTGGAAGGTAAAATCACAAAACGGTGACTTCACTTCTTTTGGCCACGTGATGCAGGGGAATTCACTAGAGAAAGCAATTTTGTTGGGAAGACTTAGTGGTAAAAGGCAACCAGGCTGGCCAAAGAACTCGGTGGCTGGACAATGTCAAAGCTGACACCGGCCAGAGCTTCGGAAAATTCAAAGAAGCAGCGCAAGAAGATCGGGAGGCGTGGAGAGACCACCTGGCCTACAGAATCAACAAGAGTCAGTCACGTCTGAATGGATATCATCATCAGCAGCAGCAACTGCTTGAACAGGAGGGTGGACTAGAAGACCTCCGGGCTCCCTTCCAATTCTGTTATTCGATGGAATAGATTGCCTGCAGGACAAAGTTCCAAATAGCGCAGTCTTGGAACGTGCTGGAATTTCTAGCATGTATATACACTATTGAAAATGTGTTGTGGCTCCGTTACCAGAGCCTGTGTCATCAGCAGGAGAGGACTCCGAGAGTGAAGGAGAGGAGTTGGCAAGGCCTCCCTCTCCAGGACCCTCCTCTCTGGCAATGCCTTCGGTGTCCGCCGAAGGGCAAGAGATAGGGCCAGGGCCAAGCACGTCCACGCAGCCACAGATGGACAGTGATGAGGGTAATGAGTCTTGGCTGGATCCACGCCAGCGTCGCAGAGATAAACGCGCGCAACAGAAGAAAAGGCATGCCTGAGATTAGGCTGAGTCATTGGACCACACCCCACAGGATATAAAAGGGAGCGTGGTGGCCAGTCAAACTTTGTGACGAACAAAGCTGAAAGCTTCCACGCCATTCTGCATTGCCGGACTTTTGCTATAGACTTTGCTGGATTATCTTTGGACTTGATTGACTCTGTAATTATTGAGCTGTTTCTTTTGATGTACCAGAAGCGGGGAGAAGTTATCTCTCCTCTTCGTAAGTAATAAACTCTTGGCAGGCAGCCACTAGGTTGTTGCCAAGTTCCGTTATCATAAGGAAAAGGATTTTGCCGGCTGGTTTGATCTTTAACTATTGAACGTCTGTTGGTGTGTGTGCATGTGGGATGGGGACAGAACAAACAGCAACATCTATGCTGGCTGGGGTGTGTCGTGAGAATGGCCGATGGTCGGATTCCGAAAGATCTCCTGGATGGAGAATTAGTGCAGGGAAAGCGCCTCAGAGGGAGACCCCCAGCTGCGATATAAGGATGTCTGCAAGAGGGACCTAAAGGCCCTGGGAATGGACATCAACAACTGGGAAACCTTGACCTCCGATTGTTCAGCTTGGAGGCTAAAGACGCAGCATGGCCTTCTCCCCTTCTCCTGTTCGGCAGGCCGAGGGAAAGAGGGAGTCCCAGAACCAGTGAAATCTGGGGCCTGGGCAGGGGACAGAATGTATCTGCCCTCAGTGTGGAAGGGATGGCCACTCTCGAATTGGCCTTTTTAGTCACACCAGATGCTGTTTTAGGACCTCTTTCCAGAGCACGATACCATAGTCCCGTGATGGTGAACCTATGGCACGGGTGCCACAGGTGGCACACGGAGCCATATTGGTGGGCACGCAAGTGTTGCCCTAGCTCAGCTCCAGCATGCATGCGCGCACCGGCCAACTGATTTTCAGGCCTTCCGGTCCCACCGGAAGGTGGGAAACTGGCTGTTTCCGGCCTCCGGAAGGCCTCTGGGTGGATGGGGAAGGCTGTTTTTGCCCTCCCCAGGCGCCTAGAAAGTCTCTGGAGCCTGGGGAAGTGGAAAAACGGGCCTACCGGGCCATCGCGTGCCAAAAGCAGGGGGAAGTGTGTGTGTGGGGGGGGGTCACGGAAGGAAGGGCGGGGCGCAATGAATTATGGATGTGGGTACCCACATCTGCCACCACCACCCCACTCCTCCCGCTTTTGGCACGCGACGGCAAAAAGGTTAGCCGTCCCTGCCATAGTCTCTTGAGACTGAAGGATGCCAATGAGATTGCCTGCAGGAATGGTGACTGCTCCATCATTGGATGTTTCCAATAACAGACTGAATTTGACTGGCACGATCTAATGTCCCTCGCCTCTTGCAGGGGGTTGGACTAGAAGACCTCTGAGGTCCCGTTCAGCCCTACGATTCTATATTCTGTTACACCAAAGCCTGTTTTTAGCTCAGGGAAGGGCCGCGGGCCAGCCCTCCTCCCCAAAGGAGTTAGAGACTGAGGGACGGAATTAAATAGGAGTTAACATATCCCAGATCCAACCGTTTACGACAAGCCCAATCAACCTCCAGCAACGTCTTACCACCACCGGCCAGATGCCTGTCAATTTACCTCCCACCCCCAAACCCTCACGCACCGTTTTCTATTTTTGAAAATCTCAGGGAGGCAGTTAAACAGAAGATAAAGCTAGGAAACTCATGATTAACGAGCTGCAGTGAGGTTGTGCAGAGAAAACTTGAGTTACTAGGCATTAGGCATGACTGTATACATAGGATTGTGCCACCCAGATGCATAATTCAAGAGCCAAGAATTTGGGGGGAAAAAAATGAAATTTTTATGGCTAAAATGATTTGTAAAACCGACACACGTCTCATGTCGCACGTACTTCGGTCTTCAGATTTCACCTATTCTTTCACGGAGAGGTGGCACGTCAACATACAGTCTGTTTAGCGACTGTTCCAAGTTACGACCGCGCTGGAAAAAGGGACTTATGACCTGCTTTTTTCACACTTACGACTGTTGCAGCATCCCTGTAGTCGTGCGATTGAAATTAAAATGCTTGGGCATGGACTCATATTTATGACGGACCCGGGGATCACGTGATCCCCTTTTGCGACCTTCTGACGAGCAGAGTCCAATGGAGCAAACTGCACTCACTTAACAACCGTGTGTGCACTGGCTGGGGAATTCTGGGAGTTGAAGTCCACAAGTCTTAAAGTGGCCATGTTTGGAGTCCTGCTGGCTGGGGAATTCTGGGAGTTGAAGTCCTCAAGTCTTAAAGTGGCCATGTTTGGAGTCCTGCTGGCTGGGGAATTCTGGGAGTTGAAGTCCACAAGTCTTAAAGTGGCCAAATTGGAGTCCTGCTGGCTGGGGAATTCTGGGAGTTGAAGTCCTCAAGTAGTGGCCATGTTTGGAGATCTGCTGGCTGGGGAATTCTGGGAGTCGAAGTCCTCAAGTCTTAAAGTGGCCAAATTGGAGTCCTGCTGGCTGGGGAATTCTGGGAGTTGAAGTCCTCAAGTCTTAAAGTGGCCATGTTTGGAGATCTGCTGGCTAGGGAATTCTGGGAGTCGAAGTCCACAAGTCTTAAAGTGGCCAAATTGGAGTCCTGCTGGCTGGGGAATTCTGGGAGTTGAAGTCCTCAAGTCTTAAAGTGGCCATGTTTGGAGATCTGCTGGCTAGGGGATTCTGGGAGTCGAAGTCCACAAGTCTTAAAGTGGCCAAATTGGAGTCCTGCTGGCTGGGGAATTCTGGGAGTTGAAGTCCTCAAGTCTTAAAGTGGCCATGTTTGGAGATCTGCTGGCTAGGGAATTCTGGCAGTTGAAGTCCACAAGTCTTAAAGTGGCCAAATTGGAGTCCTGCTGGCTGGGGAATTCTGGGAGTTGAAGTCCTCAAGTCTTAAAGTGGCCATGTTTGGAGTCCTGCTGGCTGGGGAATTCTGGGAGTTGAAGTCCACAAGTCTTAAAGTGGCCAAATTGGGAGTCCTGCTGGCTGGGGAATTCTGGGAGTTGAAGTCCTCAAGTCTTAAAGTGGCCATGTTTGGAGTCCTGCTGGCTGGGGAATTCTGGGAGTTGAAGTCCACAAGTCTTAAAGTGGCCAAATTGGGAGTCCTGCTGGCTGGGGAATTCTGGGAGTTGAAGTCCTCAAGTCTTAAAGTGGCCATGTTTGGAGTCCTGCTGGCTGGGGAATTCTGGGAGTTGAAGTCCACAAGTCTTAAAGTGGCCAAATTGGGAGTCCTGCTGGCTGGGGAATTCTGGGAGTTGAAGTCCTCAAGTCTTAAAGTGGCCATGTTTGGAGTCCTGCTGGCTGGGGAATTCTGGGAGTTGAAGTCCACAAGTCTTAAAGTGGCCATGTTTGGAGTCCTGCTGGCTGGGGAATTCTGGGAGTTGAAGTCCACAAGTCTTAAAGTGGCCATGTTTGGAGTCCTGCTGGCTGGGGAATTCTGGGAGTTGAAGTCCTCAAGTCTTAAAGTGGCCATGTTTGGAGTCCTGCTGGCTGGGGAATTCTGGGAGTTGAAGTCCACAAGTCTTAAAGTGGCCAAATTGGAGTCCTGCTGGCTGGGGAATTCTGGGAGTTGAAGTCCTCAAGTAGTGGCCATGTTTGGAGATCTGCTGGCTGGGGAATTCTGGGAGTTGAAGTCCACAAGTCTTAAAGTGGCCATGTTTGGAGTCCTGCTGGCTGGGGAATTCTGGGAGTTGAAGTCCACAAGTCTTAAAGTGGCCATGTTTGGAGTCCTGCTGGCTGGGGAATTCTGGGAGTCGAAGTCCACAAGTCTTAAAGTGGCCAAATTGGAGTCCTGCTGGCTGGGGAATTCTGGGAGTTGAAGTCCTCAAGTCTTAAAGTGGCCATGTTTGGAGATCTGCTGGCTAGGGAATTCTGGCAGTTGAAGTCCACAAGTCTTAAAGTGGCCAAATTGGAGTCCTGCTGGCTGGGGAATTCTGGGAGTTGAAGTCCTCAAGTCTTAAAGTGGCCATGTTTGGAGATCTGCTGGCTAGGGAATTCTGGGAGTTGAAGTCCACAAGTCTTAAAGTGGCCAAATTGGAGTCCTGCTGGCTGGGGAATTCTGGGAGTTGAAGTCCTCAAGTCTTAAAGTGGCCATGTTTGGAGTCCTGCTGGCTGGGGAATTCTGGGAGTTGAAGTCCACAAGTCTTAAAGTGGCCAAATTGGGAGTCCTGCTGGCTGGGGAATTCTGGGAGTTGAAGTCCTCAAGTCTTAAAGTGGCCATGTTTGGAGTCCTGCTGGCTGGGGAATTCTGGGAGTTGAAGTCCACAAGTCTTAAAGTGGCCAAATTGGGAGTCCTGCTGGCTGGGGAATTCTGGGAGTTGAAGTCCTCAAGTCTTAAAGTGGCCATGTTTGGAGTCCTGCTGGCTGGGGAATTCTGGGAGTTGAAGTCCACAAGTCTTAAAGTGGCCATGTTTGGAGTCCTGCTGGCTGGGGAATTCTGGGAGTTGAAGTCCACAAGTCTTAAAGTGGCCATGTTTGGAGTCCTGCTGGCTGGGGAATTCTGGGAGTTGAAGTCCACAAGTCTTAAAGTGGCCAAATTGGGAGTCCTGCTGGCTGGGGAATTCTGGGAGTTGAAGTCCTCAAGTCTTAAAGTGGCCATGTTTGGAGTCCTGCTGGCTGGGGAATTCTGGGAGTTGAAGTCCACAAGTCTTAAAGTGGCCAAATTGGGAGTCCTGCTGGCTGGGGAATTCTGGGAGTTGAAGTCCTCAAGTCTTAAAGTGGCCATGTTTGGAGTCCTGCTGGCTGGGGAATTCTGGGAGTTGAAGTCCACAAGTCTTAAAGTGGCCATGTTTGGAGTCCTGCTGGCTGGGGAATTCTGGGAGTTGAAGTCCACAAGTCTTAAAGTGGCCATGTTTGGAGTCCTGCTGGCTGGGGAATTCTGGGAGTTGAAGTCCTCAAGTCTTAAAGTGGCCATGTTTGGAGATCTGCTGGCTAGGGAATTCTGGGAGTCGAAGTCCTCAAGTCTTAAAGTGGCCAAATTTGGAGACCCCTGTTCTTAGAGTCCTCTGTATTTTGCCCAAGCCGCAGCCCTTTGGCTGCTTCTAATCCCTGCCCAGATGTGGTTGTTATCTCCCGACAATTTCCTGTGTTTGCGCCCCACATTTTTTGTGTCGGATCTCACTGTTTCCATTCCTCCTCTTGCCAACTTTCCATCTGCGGCTCTGCTTTCTCTCCCTCCCCTCCTTTCTCCCTTCCATCTTTTCGCCGCCTCTTGCTGAATGACAACATGGATTTTTTTTAAAAAAAAATAAATACTTTTTTTCTTTTTTTGGCAGGACGGGGGTGGGAAGTAGGCAGCGGGACAGGGCGGGGGGGGGGCTGTGGAGAGCAGGGGTCTTTGCCTGCATCAGGTCCGCTGAGCTAGAAGTTGGGAGGGGGCCAGGCTTGGGGGGGGATATTCGGGGAACGTGCAAATGCTTTGCAGGAAATCCCCTTTTTCTTTGGCAAGCACCTTCCTAGTCAGGAGGAAAACACAAGATTTATTTAACAGTTGCAACGCACTTGAGAAATGGATTGTGTTTCTGAGGGGCTCTGCTTAATGAGGGAGGGGCAATTCAGTCGCAAGCAGAGTGCCAAAGGCCCCCACTTTCTATGGGACAGGACAGCGTGAAGGCTCTAAATCTCACTTTATGACCGTTTTAGAGGCAATAATATTTGGACAGCGATCCAAAAATTGAGAGCCAATTTGGCATACTGGTTTAGGTGCTGGCCTAGAAACCAGATGACTGTGAGTTCTAGTCCTGCCGTAGACACAAAAATCGACTGAGTGACTTTGGGCCAATCAGGAGGAGACAGTGAATTCTAGTCCCGCCTTAGGCACCAAAGCCAGCTGGGTGACTTTGGGCCAATCACCAGGAGACGGTGAGTTCTAGTCCCGCCTTAGGCATGAAAGCAGTTGGGTGACTTTGGGCCAATCACCAGGAGACGGTGAGTTCCAGTCCCGCCTTAGGCAAGAAAGCCAACTGGGTGACTTTGGGCCAATCACCAGGAGACGGTGAGTTCTAGTCCCGCCTTAGGCATGAAAGCAGTTGGGTGACTTTGGGCCAATC
The DNA here is from genome assembly GCA_037215915.1 of Pantherophis vulpinus. Classification (NCBI taxonomy): domain Eukaryota; kingdom Metazoa; phylum Chordata; class Lepidosauria; order Squamata; family Colubridae; genus Pantherophis; species Pantherophis vulpinus. Next base: position 3,618,458 of record JAXLNS010000003.1, read on the forward strand.
ACCAGGAGACGGGGAGTTCCAGTCCCGCCTTAGGCAAGAAAGCCAACTGGGTGACTTTGGGCCAATCACCAGGAGACAGTGAGTTCCAGTCCTGCCTTAGGCATGAAAGCAGTTGGGTGACTTTGGGCCAATCACCAGGAGACGGTGAGTTCTAGTCCCGTTTTAGGCATGAAAGCAGTTGGGTGACTTTGGGCCAATCACCAGGAGACAGGGAGTTCCAGTCCCGCCTTAGGCATGAAAGCCAACTGGGTGACTTTGGGCCAATCACCAGGAGACGGTGAGTTCTAGTCCCGCCTTAGGCATGAAAGCCAGCTGGGTGACTTAGGGCCAATCACCAGGAGACAGTGAGTTCTAATCCCGCCTTAGGCATGAAAGCAGTTGGGTGACTTTGGGCCAATCACCAGGAGACGGGGAGTTCCAGTCCCGCCTTAGGCATGAAAGCCAGTTGGGTGACTTTGGGCCAATCACCAGGAGACGGTGAGTTCTAATCCCGCCTTAGGCATGAAAGCCAGTTGGGTGACTTTGGGCCAATCACCAGGAGACGGTGAGTTCTAATCCCGCCTTAGGCATGAAAGCAGTTGGGTGACTTTGGGCCAATCACCAGGAGACGGTGAGTTCTAGTCCTACCTTAAGTATTAAAGCTGTCCAGGTGATTTTGGGCCACTCCCTCTCTCTCAACTCAACCCACCTCACAGGGTTGTTGTGGAAAATAGGAGGAAAAAAATACGTTGGCCGTGTTCCTCACTTTGAATCATTTATAAAAAAAAGTAAGTGTCGGATATCAATACATAAAATACATAAATTACATAAACAGGGTCCTTGACGGAGAGGCGGGATACCACCGAGTAGGCTCCTGGGTGATGGGTCACCAGGTTGCCCTGCCTGGAAAAATTTCTGGGCATTACATGTTTCGTGCAACCCAAGCAGACCAGAGGGACGTCCGTCCGTTCCAAACATCTGGAATCTCTGGGAAACTTCAGAATGGGTGCAAGGAGGGAAGCCACCTCCGAATCGCTCCCTGGAGCATGGCCAGTCAGGGCAAAGGGTTCCCAGCCTCTTCTAAAGCTCAGAAAGTCCGCCTGGATTTGGCTGCAAACAGAGCCAAACCAACCGCTTGTTTCCATAAAGAAGAAACGGAGAAGCTAGAATTTGTTGGAAGGATTCTTTTTTCCTCCCCTCCTCCTCCTCTTCCTCCCCCTCCCCCTCTTCCTCCTTTTCTTCCCCTTTTGCCTCCGGCTCTTCCACCTCTTTTTCCTCTCCCTCCTCCTTCTCCCTCTCTTCTTCCTCCTCCTCTTCTTCCCCTTCCCTTTCTTCTCCCTCTTCTTCCTCCTCCTTCCTCCTCCTCCTCTTCCTCTCCCCCCCTCCTCCTTCTCTTCCTCCTCCTCTTCTTCCTCCTCCTTCCTTTTCCCCTCCCGCTCTTCCTCTTCCTCTCCCTCCTTCTCCTCTTCTTCCTCCTCCACCTCTTCCTCCCCTTCCCTTTCCTCTCCCATTCCTCCTCCTCCTCCTCTCCCTCTTCTTCCTCCTCCTCCTCCTCTTCCTCTCCCTCCTCCTTCTCCTCTTCTTCCTCCTCCTCTTCTTCCTCCTCCACCTCTTCCTCCCATTCCCCTTGTAGAAGAGCCTTGATAGTACAGTGGTCTAAAGCACCCTGTTATTAAGACCAGCTGCCTGCAATTACTGCAGGTTCGAATCTCCCCAGGCTCAAGGTTGACTCAGCCTTCCATCCTTTCTAAGGTAGGTGAAATGAGGACCCAGTTTGTGGGGGCAATAAACTGACTTTGTATAAATATACAAAAGTATGAAGGCTATTGCTTAATGCATTGTAAGCCGCCCTGAGTCTCCGGAGAAGGGCGGCATATAAATCAAATTAAAAAAAAAAAAAGTCACCACCCTTCTAGAGAATGAAATATTATTAAAAATGCAAGATAGAATATCTCCCCTAAGGGGGAAAAAAATCTTAAGGGAGGCAGAAACCAGTCCCCGTCTCCCTGTTCCCAAGCAGAAACTGAGGAGGCCAGCTATTAAATAAATGCAGATTTTGTAAACCATTCAGAAAGACCGGGTCAGACAGAGACTCCAGATAAGCAATTAGGCAAGACAAGATTAGCTCAGGCAAACACCTAGGATTTGCATTTCCCCTTTTGCCAATAGAGCCAGCCACGAACCCATTGAAATCAAAAAGGTATAAAAACCCACCCTACTCTCAGCTGTCAGCTGTCCCAGAACTGTACACTGTGGTTCTCTCCATCAATAAACTTTCTTTCCAATCAGCCTCCATTTTATTCCCTGCTTGGAACTGGACCTGGATTTTTCTTCCAACATCCTCTTCCTCTTCCCAACCCTCTCTTCTTCCTCCCCCTCTTCCACCTCCCTCCTTTTTCTCCTCTTTCTCCTCCTCCCCCTCCCTCTTTCTCCTTCACCTCCTCTTCCTTTTCCTTTTCCTTCTCCTCCACCCTCCTCTTCCTCCTCCTCCCTCTTTCTCCTCCTGTTTTTCATCCTCCTCTTCCTCCTCCCTTCCGTCTCCTCCTCACACTCTTCCTCCTCTTCCTCTTCCCAACCCTCTTCTTCCTCCCTCTCTTCCTCCTCCTCCCCCTCCCTCTTGCTCTTTCACCTCCTCTTCCTTTTCCTTCTCCCTCCTTTCTCCTCCTCCTCCCTTTCTCCTTCACCTCTTCCTTTTCCTTCTCCTTCTCCACCCTCCTCTTCCTCCTCCTCCCTCTTTCTCCTCCTGTTTTTCATCCTCTTCCTCCTCCCTTCCTTCTCCTCCTCACACTCTCTTCCTCCTCTTCCTCTTCCCAACCCCCTCTTCCTCTTCTTCCTCCCTCTCTTCCTCCTCCCACTCCCTCTTGCTCCTTCACCTCCTCTTCCTTTTCCTTCTCCTCCTTCCCCTCTTCCTCCCCCTCTTCCTCCTCCCTCCTTTCTCTTCCTCCTCCCTCTTTCTCCTTCACCTTCTCTTCCTCCCTTTTCCTTCTCCTCCCTCCTCCCTCCTCCTTTCTCTTCCTCCTCCTCCTCCCTCTTTCTCCTTCTTCTCTTCCTCCTTTTTCCTTTTCCTCCTCCTCCTTTCTCCTCCTCCTCCTGTTTTTCATCCTCCTCTTCCCTGTTCCTTCTCCTCCTCCCCCCTCTCTTCCTCCTCCTCCTCCTCTTCCTCCTTCTGACAATTAATTCTGCAAAGGGACCGAGCTAAGCCTTCCTCCTCCTCCTCCCCCTCGCTGCTGCTGCTGCTGCCAAAATTAATTCTGCAAAGCACAGAAGCTGAGCCCCCCCCCCTCCCCAGTCCTCCTTAAACAACCCTGGCAACTCCCACCAGCTACGGAAACTGTTGACCTGACTGACCCCAGGAAGGAGCAGCTCCCGGAGCTGAAGTCAGGGCTGGCGCTGGGCCCAACCGCGTTCCCCTTCTGCCACCGTTCGGCCCTCCCTCCTCCCCCCCCCATGGTTGCCGGTCTTGCGCTGCCTTTCGAAGGAAGCGCCTGGAGACATGGAGGGCTTGTGTGGCATTCGGTTTTATTTACAACTGTGCAAGCCGGAGAGGAGGCGACTCTGGCAAACCAGGCAGCCCAGAAATTGCGGGTGGTTTTCCCCAAAAAAGTTTGGCCCTCCTCGAGAAGCCCTCACTGTAGTTCCAGTCCGCGGGGAAACTATTTTCCCATTAGCACTTTTCACCATCATCCCTTGCTCCTTCATCGTCATCATCATCGCCTTCTCCTTCATCCTCATCCCCTTCGTCTTCATCATCATCATCATCATGCCATTAACTGAAGGCTTCTGGAGCTACAGCAACGGCTGCCTGATGCTCTAAAAAGCAGTGATTTTCAAACTTGGCCACGTTAAGATGGGTGGACTTCAACTCCCAGAATTCCCCAGCCAGCATGCTTTAAGATGAGTGGACTTCAATTTCCATGGCTGGCTTGGGAATTCTGGGAGTTGAAGTCCACCCATCTTAAAGCATGCTGGCTGGGGAATTCTGGGACTTGGGAGTCTACTCCTCTTATAGCATGCTGGCTTGGGAATTCTGGGAGTTGAGGCCCACCCATCTTAAAGCATGCTGGTTAGGGAATTCTGGGACTTGCAGTCCAGCCATCTTAAAGCCTGCTGGCTGGGGAATTCTGGGAGTGGAAGTCCACCCATCTTAAAGCCTGCTGGCTGGGGAATTCTGGGAGTGGAAGTCCATCTATCTTAAAGCCTGCTGGCTGGGGAATTCTGGGACTTGGAGTCCACCCGTCTTAAAGTTGCCCTAAATTAAAAAATGTTGGATTAGGAAACAGTTACCTTCCACTCTGCTTAGCAATCATGGCTGACTGGGGGATTCTGGGAACTGAAGTCCACCCATCTTCAAGTGGCCAAGTTGAAAATCAGGTTTGCTGTAATGAAGAGCGCAAAAAAAGCTCGGGACCATTTCTGAACCTCCTAAATCCCTTCTGTTCAATTCGAGAGCAGACCCACTCCCCAAAAGTGCTCTTTCTAAACCCTCAACCCTCCAAGGTGATATCTCCAGTTTCCATGGGCGACTACAGATAATCCTCGACTTAACGGTTCATTTAGTGATCGTTTCAAAGTTACAACGGCACTTGCGACCAATTTTCACACTTGCAGCATCCCTTCAGACACTTGGCAATGGTCTCATACTTATGACGGTCACAGTGTCCTGGGGTTACATGATCCCCTTTTGCGATCTTCCTGACAAGCAAAATCTATGGGGAAGCCAGATTCACTTAACGACCAGGTTACGTAAGAACTGCAGCGTTTCACTCAACCACTGTGGCAGGAAAGGTCGTAAAATGGGGCAAAACCAGTGGTGGGATTCAAATAATTTAACAACCGGTTCTCTGCCCTAATGATCAGCTGGGTAGGCATGGCTTGGTGGTCATGTGACTGTGTGGCTCGGTGGACATGTGACCGTGTGGGCGTGACCAACTCAATGTCACTCAGGTTGATGGGTGCTTCACCTTAGCTGTTACAATGTAATAAGGCTTAACCAGAGAGGCAGTTTCTGTAAGCAGGGCAATAAAGTTTAGGCTAGAAATAACACCAGAATGTTTCCTTCCTGCCTTCCTTACAGGATTAGCCCTGTAAAGCAGGGAAAAAAACAAAATAAGATTTCTTCCAACAACCGGTTCTCCGAACTGCTTAGAAAGTTAACAACCAGTTCTCCCAAATAGCTGCAAACTGGCTGAATCCCACCACTGGGCAAAATTCACTTAACAACCATCCTGCTTAGCAATGGCAACAGGTCATTGTGGTCGTAAGTCGAGGACCACCTGTACTTCAGTTTTAACACCGGAAATACCGTTTGCAAAAAGGGACATTCAGGTAATTACAATGCGAGACGAAGCCGCATTTCAGAAAACTTTCCCATTGAATTGCATTTTTTTTTTCTTTCCTTCTGCTTATCTGTGCTGACCAGGGCTCAGGGACTGGCATCTGCCAAGCAGCCAGCTGCATTCCTGACCCAGCCTGGCACGAAGCCACTGGCCTGAATCTCGAAGATAGCAGGGAGCCTTGCAGAATCAGGAGGGCAAAAAATCACAAGCCTCGGGGAGCCAAGCGAATCGGGTCGGCGTAAATCCCACGTTGTGGTCTCATTCTCATTCTCACGCTCATCCACCAAACTTACGCTAGAAAGCCTGAATTTCTTGCACCTTTCTCAGATATGCCAAGGGGGTCGAGCCTTCCCGAACTAATCCTGAGTAGGGTGGGAATGGAGATTTTGCAGTATCCTTCCCCAGGAGTGGGGAGGGAATGGAGATTTTGCAGTATCCTTCCCCTGGAGTGGGGAGGGAATGGGGATTTTGCAGTATCCTTCCCCTGGAGTGGGGTGGGAATGGAGATTTTGCAGTTTCCTTCCCCTGGAGTGGGGAGGGAATGGGGATTTTGCAGTATCCTTCCCCAGGAGTGGGGAGGGAATGGGGATTTTGAAGTATCCTTCCCCTGGAGTGGGGTGGGAATGGGGATTTTGCAGTATCCTTCCCCAGGAGTGGGGAGGGAATGGGGATTTTGAAGTATCCTTCCCCCAGGAGTGAGGAGGGAATGGGAGTTTTGCAGTATCTTTCCCCTGGAGTAGGGGGGAATGGGGATTTTGCAGTATCCTTCCGCTGGAGTGGGGAGGGAATGGGCATTTTGCAGTATCCTTCTCCTGAAGTGGGATGGGAATGGAGATTTTGCAGTATCCTTCCCCTGCCACGCCCCCCAAGCCACACGACGCCCACCATGCCACACCCACAGAACCGGTAGTAAAAATATTTGGATTTCACCACTGCTTTAGCCTCCAGTCCCCCAAATTAATTGCTCTGTCAAGAAGTTTCTCCTTAGTTCTTGATTGCTTCTCTCCTTGATTTCTTTCCATCCATTCTTTCTTGTCCTGCCTTCAGGTGCTTTGGAGAATAGCTTGACCCCGCTTCGTCCCTGTGACGGCCTGTCAAATATTGGAAGGCTGCTATCATGTCACCCCAAAATCCTTATTTCAGTAGACAAGCGATACCCAGTTCCTGCAACCATTTATCCTGTGTTTTGGCCTCGAGTCCCCAAATCCTCTTTGTTGCTCTTCTCTGCACTCTTTCTAGAGTCTCCACATCTTTTTTACATCGTGGCGACCAAAACTGGATGCAATATTCCAAGTGTGGCCTTACCAAGGTCTTATAAAGTGGTATTAACACTTCACGTGATCTTGATTCCATCCCTCCGTTGATGCAGCCAAGAACTGTGTTGGTCTTTTTGGCGGCCGCAGCACACGGCTGGCTCAATATTTAAGCGATCGTCCATTTGGACCCTTTCGCAATTACGGGCATTTTGCAAAGCCACGCTAGGCACCAAAAGGAAGACCGAGGCCAGACCCTCCGTGGTGCAAGAGGGGCGAGCGAACGAGGAACACCACCCCCCCCCCCCCGTCCCCGATTGTCTCTCACAGCACAGAAAGGTCGTGGCAGGACTTCGAACGGACTTTCAGGGCAACTTTCTGGTTGTTACGCGCCACCAGCCGGTCCAGGAAACGCCGCACCTTCTTGGTCAGGCTCTCCTTGCGTTTGTAGAGCGACATGCGCCGTTCGTTGGCCTCCTTGCTGTCCTGGCGAAGCCGGATTTGCCTCACGACCCCTTCAAAAAGTTCGGTCACGTTGTGCTGGAGGGCAGCGGACGTCTCGATGAACTTGCAGTCGAAAACGACGGCGCAGGCCCGGCCTTCTGCAAGGGAAAAATGGCCAGGTTGTGAGAAGCTGCGGGGCAAGAGATTGATGGATGTCTCTGGCATCTTTTAAAGTGTGTGTGTGTGTGTGTCTAAACCAGTGTTTCTCAACCTTGGTAGCTTGAAGATGGGTGGACTTCAACTCCCAGAATTCCCCAGCCAGCATGCTTTAAGATGAGTGGACTTCAATTTCCATGGCTGGCTTGGGAATTCTGGGAGTTGAAGTCCACCCATCTTAAAGCCTGCTGGCTGGGGAATTCTGGGACTTGGAGTCCACCTGTCTTATAGCATGCTGTCTTGGGAATTCTGGGAGTTGAGGCCCACCCATCTTAAAGCATGCTGGCTAGGGAATTCTGGGACTTGGAGTCCAGCCATCTTAAAGCCTGCTGGCTGGGGAATTCTGGGACTTGGGAGTCTACCCCTCTTATAGCATGCTAGGTGGGGAATTCTGGGAGCGGAAGTCCACCCATCTTAAAGCATGCTAGGTGGGGAATTCTGGGAGTTGAAGCCTACCCCATCTTAAAGCCTGCTGGCTGGGGAATTCTGGGACTTGGAGTCCACCCGTCTTAAAGTTGCCCTAAATTAAAAAATGTTGGATTAGGAAACAGTTACCTTCCACTCTGCTTAGCAATCATGGCTGACTGGGGGATTCTGGGAACTGAAGTCCACCCATCTTCAGGCTTCCAAGGTTGAGAAACACTGCTCTAAACCTCGGCCCCTTTAAGACTTGTGGACTTCAACTCCCAGAGTCCTTCAGCCCGGTCTCCAAAAGTGGCAACTTTAACCTCCACTGAATAGAATTGGCTGGGGGATTCTGGGAGTTGAAGTCCACCCATCTTCAAGCTTCCAAGGTTGAGAAACACTGCTCTAAACCTCGGCCCCTTTAAGACTTGTGGACTTCAACTCCTTCAGCCAGGTCTCCAAAAATGGCAACTTTTAAGCTCCACTGAATAGAATTGGCTGGGGGATTCTGGGAGCTGAAGTCCTCAAGTCTTAAAGGGGTCAAGCTCGGAGACCTGTTTTAAAAGCACAATTAATAGCCAAGAAAATGTAGAAGAATCCGTTCAGGCATTACTGCTGTACACAGGAAGTCCTCGATTTACGACCTCAATCGGGACCAGAATTGCCCTGGCTAAGCAAGACGGTTGTTAAGTGAGTCGCACCCAATTTTACCACGTTTTTTTTTTTAACAACTGCAGTTGTTAAGTGAAGCGTGCTGTTGTTAAGCGAATCCAACTTCCCCCGGTGATGTTGCTTGTCCAAAGCCGTCTGGGAAGGTCCCAAATGACCATCACCTAAGATTACAATCGTCAAAAATACATGCGAAGGGCTTGAATTTTGATCGCTCGTCTCTGGGGGGTTCTGCAACAGCCCGAGGAACGAATATATGTCCCTTTTTTCAGTGCTGTTGGTAATTTTGAACCGTCGTTAAAAGAATGACCGTAAGTCGAGGACTCTCTGTAACTAACAGGACGGTTTCCTCCCATAACCTCCACTGAAAGCAACACTCCACAAAATTGGGGGGTGTTGCTTCAGTCCTAGGTAGAAGGTGGTGTGGATAAGATAAGATAACTTTTATTGTCATATTTTTTTTTGCTGTGAGCACACTGGCCCACATTAAAAATGGAATTCTGTTGCCTGCTCTTCAAGAGAAAGTGTATATTCACCCAAACACATACATAACACACATATGCACATGCTACATACATACATAAATAAATATATACCTACACCCATACTTATAAATATTAATCACTATCCCTCTTGAATACATAGCGGGGAAAGAGGAAACTTAAGAGTTCACAAGGTTGATGCTACATGGAACAAAACTGGCTAAATCTGGATGTTCTGCTTCGGGTACCACGAAGCCCCCTTGTCAGGGTAGTGACTTAAGAGCTGACCAGCTGCTGCAATGATGTAATGATGGGAATGAGTCAACAAGGCTTTTTGGCTGTTATCCCTTTAAGAGCCTGTATAATAAGAAGAGGCCCTGTTAGGCACTCTCTCTCTCTCTCTCTCTCTCTCCCTCCCTCCCTCTCCCTGTGTTTTTCCCTGCTGTAATTGCTGATTGTTTGACCTCTGCCTATAGTACATGAATGTATAAGATATATTCTTTTGTAGATAAAACCACTATTTTATGACAAACCTCTATTTGCTGTTATTGTTCCTGGGTTGTCTCACACAATAAAGCTATGCACACTCTGACACCCTTCCCAAAAGGTAACAAGCAAAACAGATCATGAAGAGGATGTATAGCATCCCAAACAATCCTATGGACCCTACTCAAGCACCGCTCATATGCCATGTCCTGGATAATAGGGAGTGAACTCCCAATGATCTTTTCTGCTGTCCTCACCACTCTCTGCACCACCTTCCTGTCCGAAGCAGTTAAGGCCAAGGAGTCCCTTGGGAGTTGGGCGGCATAGAAATGCGACAAAATAAGTAAGTAAGTAAGTAAGTAAGTAAGTAAGTAAGTAAGTAAGTAAGGAAGGAAGGAAGGAAGGAAGGAAGGAAGGAAGGAAGGAAAGAAAGAAAGAAGGCAGGGGTTCCCAACCTTTCCTGCACCCCTAGAATGCTTCTGATATATTCTCACACCCCTTAAAAAATAATTATACACATATAATTATACATATACACTATAATTTTGAAACTTCTAAACCCAAGTTTTCGCATCCCCCTGGAATATCGTCTCGCACCCCCGGTGGGGAACCCCTAATGCTTCCAAACCAGACAGTAATGCCATAGAATAGGATGCTCTCCATCGTCTCTGTACAGAAAGTGGTGAGGACAGAGGGAGAGAGGAAGATGTACTAAAAGGTAGCTTTTGTGCAATACATTCAATCAGGCCAAAAAAGGAGGGGAAGCAGAGAGAGAGAGAGGGAGGGAGGGAGGGGGAGAGAGAGATGGATAGATATAGATAGATAAATAGAGAGAGAGAGAGAGATGGATGGATAGATATATATAGAGAGAAAGATGGATAGAGGTGATAGATAAATAGATAGATGGATGGATGGATGGATGGATGGATGGGTGGATAGATACAGAGAGAGAGAGAGAGAGAGAGATTTAAATTGAAGGATTCCTCCATGCAGCACTGAAAGCTTGGTTAGAGAGCTATATGTTCACCGGCTCAAGGTTGACTCAGCCTTCCGTCCTTCCGAGGTCTGTAAAACGAGGACTCAGGTTGTTGGTGGGGGGGGGGGGAGGGGGCAAGAGGCTGACTCTGCAAACCGCTTAGAGAGGGCTGGAAAGCACTGTGAAGCGGCCTATAAGTCTAAAGGCTATTGCTATACCTACATACAATAAAGGTTGATCAACAAGTGCGTAACACCAGAAATGGGAAGAGAAAATCAGGAAACTGTTGTCTCGTTTATTTTGGCCACGTCTTGCAGGAAAATTCACTGGAGAAAGCAATTATGTTGGGAAGAGTTAGTGGTAAAAGGAACTCGGTGGCTGGACACCGTCAAAGCTGAGCAGAACATAAGAAAAATCAAAGCAGCAGCTCAAGATCGGAAGACGTGGAGAGACCACCTGGCCCGGAGAACAGATTAGAATTATGGAGCTGGAAGGGACCTTGGAGGTCTTCTAGTCCAACCCCCTGCTCAGGCAGGAGACCCTATACCAGGGGTCAGCAACCTGTGGCTCTGGAGCCGCATGTGGCTCTTTCATCCCTCTGCTGTGGCTCCCTGTTGCTGGTCAGCTCCACAAGTGATAGGGCTTTCGGTTAGGACAGGTAGAGGAAAAAGGATGCCGCACTAGGAGGAGACTCTATGGTGGGGGAACCAGACTTCTGGTCAGCAGAGGAAAAAGGACAGTGTGCTAGGAGGAGACTCTATGGTGGGGGAACTGGACTTCCGGTCAGCAGAGGAAAAAGGATGCTGCACTAGGAGGAGACTCTTATGGTGGGGGAACTGGACTTCCGGTCAGCAGAGGAAAAAGGATGCTGCGCTAGGAGGAGACTCTATGGTGGGGGAACTGGACTTCCGGTCAGCAGAGGAAAAAGGATGCTGCGCTAGGAGGAGACTCTATGGTGGGGAAACTGGACTTCCGGTTAGCTCCAGAATTGAACGGGGGACTTCTGGTTAGGACCTTTGTGGCTCTTTGAGTGTTTAAGGTTGCCGACCCCTGGCCTATATCATGCTGGACAAATGGCTGTCCAGTCTCTTCTTAAAGACCTCCAGGGATGGAGAACCCACACCTTCTGGTGGCAAGCAGTTCCACTGGTTAATTGTTCTCACTTGTTAGGAAATTTCTCCTTAATTCCAGGTTGCTTCTCTCCTTGGTTAGTTTCCATCCATTGTTTCTCGTCCTGACTTCAGGGGCTGTGGAAAAATCTATGGAAAATAGGTGGAAACCCCCCCTCCCCTTCCCTCAAATAGACTGCTATCATGTCTTCCTTCTCTTCATTAGGCTAGACATTCCCAATTCCTGTAGCCGTTCTTGGGGAGGGGACCATGCTAGGTATGGGGAGACCCCATTTTAACCGGTTCTCCAACCCCCACATTCTTCCAACATTCGAGAACCGGCCCCCAAAGGTGCTTTTTCAAAAGACAGCCGGACTTTCTGATTTTTTTTTTCCCCTTGAAAACGTTTGGCTTCTCATCCAAGAAGCTTCTTCGGAGTTAACAGAATAACAGACTTGGAAGGGGCCTTGGAGGTCTTCTAGTCCAACCCCCTGCTCAGGCAGGAAATACGTGACTATACCATTTATTTAGGACTTCCTTCCTTCCTTCCCTGCCCTTCCCTTTTTCTTTCTTTTTTCTTTCTTCTCTTTCTTCCTTCCTTTCCTTCCTTTCCTCCCTCCCTTCCTTACTTCCTTACCTCCTTCCTGCCCTGCCCTTTTTCATTCTTTTTTCTTTCTTCCCTTTCTTCCTTCTTTTCCTTTCTTTCTTTCTTCCTTCCTTTCCTTCCTTCTTTCCTGTCTTCCTTCCTTCCTTCCTGCTTTCCTTCCTTCCTTCTTTCCTTGTTTTTTTCTTTCTTTCTTTTTCTCTTTCTTTTTCTTTTTCTTTCCTTCCTTTCCTTCCTTTTCTTCCTTCCTTTCTTTCCTCCCTCCCTCCCTTCCTTACTTCCCTCCTGCCCTGCCCTGCATTTTTTCTTTCTTTTTTCTTTTTTTCTTTCTTCCTTCTTTTCCTTCCTTTCTTTCCTTCCTCCTTCCTTTCCTGCCTCCCTCCCTCCCTTACTTCCTTACCTCCTTTATGTCCTGCCCTTTTCCTTTCTTTCTTTCTTCCTTCCTTTCCTTCCTTTCTTTCTTCCTTCCTTTCCTTCCTGTCTTCCTTCCTTCTTTCCTGTCTTTCTTTCTTCCTGCTTTCCTTCCTTCCTTCCTGGTTTTTTCTTTCTTCCTTCTTTTTTCTTTCTTTCCTTCCTCCTTCCCTTCCTTTCCTTTCTTCCTCCCTGTTTCTTCCTTTCATTCCTGTCTTCCTTCCTGTTTTTCTTCCTTTCTTCCTTCCTGTTTTTTCTTCCTTCCTGTTTTCTTTCTTTCTTTCTTTTTCTTTCTTTCTCTTTCTTTCCTTCATTCCTTCCTTCCTTCCTTCTTTTCTTTTCTTTTCTTTTCTTTTTTTTTCTTTCTTTCTTTCCTTCCCCCCTCCCCCTGAAGAACTAAAGAAGCTTCTCGGCTGAGAATGAAAACATTTCCAAGGGGGGGAAAAAACCCCAAGAAAGTCCAGTTTCCTTTTGGAAAACCACCTCTGGGACCCCCGTGACCTGAATGACAGAGACCCCCCCACGGACCTTCTGGAACTGGCTTGGCACCCTTTTTGCACCCACCTTCCACCGAGACTTCCCGGGAGCGCACCAGGTCGGTCTTGTTCCCCACCAGGATGATGGGCAGGTTCTCCGCCTGCCGAGTCCTCCGGAGTTGAATGCGCAGCTCGGAGGCACTCTCGAAGCTGCCCCGGTCGGTGATGGAGTAGACAATCACATACGCGTCTCCCACCTGCATGCAGTGGTTCTGCAGCCAGATGTCTTCTTCCGATGCCTGCAAGAAGAGGGGAACGAGAAGGGTGCTCACAAGAGGGGAAGGGTCTCCTTTGCCCTCCGCCCAACCTGGATCCACGCTTAGCATTTTGAGCCCAAAGGGAGAGGTATAAATCTTGGCATCCTTTTCTTGTTAGCAGTGATGCGGTGGCCTAGAGGTGCAGCTCTCGCCTCACAATCAGGAGGCTGTGAGTTCGATCCTAGGTAGAGGCAGATATTTCTCTCTCTGGGCACATTGAGACTATATCTGCTGAACAAAACTCCATACTGGCGACAGGGACGGCATCCGGCCAGTAAAACACTCGGCTCCATTCAGTTGCCCAGATTCCACCACGCAAAGGATTATGGGGTCATTAAAAGATGATGATGATGATGATCCTTTTCTTGCTAGCACAGGTAGCCCGCAACTCACAACCTTTGGTTCAGTGACCGTTCGGAGTTACAACGGCCCTGAAAAAAGTGACTTATGGCTGTTTTCGCACTTACGACCGCTGCACCATCCCCACTGTCACGTGATCAAAATTCAGACGCTTGGCAATAGACTCCTATTTACGACGGTGGCAGCGTCCCCGGGGGGGGGGGGTTGTCACATGATCCCCATTTGCGACCTTCCAACAAGCAAAGTCCCTAGAGAAGCCGGATTCACTTAACAACCGTGTGACTCATTTTACAAGTGAAGTGATTCACTTAACAACGGCGGCAAGAAAGTTTGTAAAACGGGGCATTGCTCACTTAACAGCTGTCTCGCTTAGCAATGGAAATTTTGGGCTCTACTGTGGCTGTAAATCGAGGAGTACCTGTACCTGGAGTGCCCCATCACACAGTTGATCAGTTTGTGCCAGGTGAGGACAGGACCAAAAGATACCCATTGCTTGATTACCTGAGCACAGGTGATTTCCTTGAAAGGCCACTGCCACCCCTGAACTGAAGCTCTAAGAATTAATTGAACTGAATTCATGTATTTGTTTGTTTCCTGATTTTATTTTATTTTTTTTTTTACAAATAACTCAAGGTGGTAAACATGTCCAACACTCCTTCCTATTTTCCACACAACAACCCTGTGAGGTGAGATGGGCTGAGAGAGAAAGAGAGAGAGAGAGACTGGTCCAAGGTCACCCAGCTGGCTTTCATGCCTAAGGCGGGACTAGAACTCACCGACTCCTGGTGATTGGCCCAAAGTCACCCAGCCGGCTTTCATGCCTAAGGCGGGACTAGAACTCACCGACTCCTGGTGATTGGCCCAAAGTCACCCAGCTGGCTTTCATGCCTAAGGCGGGACTAGAACTCCCCGTCTCCTGGTGATTGGCCCAAAGTCACCCAGCTGGCTTTCATGCCTAAGGCGGGACTAGAACTCACCGTCTCCTGGTGATTGGCCCAAAGTCACCCAGCTGGCTTTCCTGCCTAAGGCGGGACTAGAACTCACCGACTCCTGGTGATTGGCCCAAAGTCACCCAGCTGGCTTTCATGCCTAAGGCGGGACTAGAACTCCCCGTCTCCTGGTGATTGGCCCAAAGTCACCCAGCTGGCTTTCATGCCTAAGGCGGGACTAGAACTCACCGTCTCCTGGTGATTGGCCCAAAGTCACCCAGTTGGCTTTCATGCCTAAGGCGGGACTAGAACTCACCGACTCCTGGTGATTGGCCCAAAGTCACCCAGCTGGCTTTCATGCCTAAGGCGGGACTAGAACTCACCGTCTCCTGGTGATTGGCCCAAAGTCACCCAGCTGGCTTTCATGCCTAAGGCGGAACTAGAACTCACCGTCTCCTGGTGATTGGCCCAAAGTTGCCCAGCTGGTTTTCATGCCTAAGGCGGGACTAGAACTCACCGTCTCCTGGTGATTGGCCCAAAGTCACCCAGCCGGCTTTCATGCCTAAGGCGGGACTAGAACTCACCGTCTCCTGGTGATTGGCCCAAAGTCATTCAGCCGGCTTTCATGCCTAAGGCGGAACTAGAACTCACCGTCTCCTGGTGATTGGCCCAAAGTCATTCAGCCAGTTTTCACGCCTAAGGCGGGACTAGAACTCACGGTCTCCTGGTGATTGGCCCAAAGTCACCCAGCTGGTTTTCATGCCTAAGGCGGGACTAGAACTCACCGTCTCCTGGTGATTGGCCCAAAGTCACCCAGCCGGCTTTCATGCCTAAGGCGGGACTAGAACTCACCGTCTCCTGGTGATTGGCCCAAAGTCACCCAGCCGGCTTTCATGCCTAAGGCGGGACTAGAACTCACCGTCTCCTGGTGATTGGCCCAAAGTCATTCAGCCAGTTTTCACGCCTAAGGCGGGACTAGAACTCACGGTCTCCAGCTTTCTAGTCTGGTTTCTTAACCAACAGACCAAAGCCACAGCTTTCTGCAAAGTTTGACAGTATCTATATTAATACTGTATTTTTCAATCTTGACAACTTTAAGACAGATGGCCCTGTCCATCTCTCCCAGCCCAGCCCACCTCACAGGGTTGTTGTTGTCATTGTGGGGGAAAATCGGAGGAGAAAGGTATGTTGGATATGTTCGCGGCCTCTTTGCAAAAAATAATAACGGCGGGATATGAAGAAATAAAGAAATTTTGTCCATCGGTCAGGAAGAGCTCTTTGCAAATTTTCTCCAGCTAGAGAAAGATGCAGGCTCCCTTACCTGTCTGAGAAAGGTACGCCTGGCCTAGCTCCCTAGGTCAGATCACTCCCACCTACCCGCTTTTCTGCTTCCCAAGTGTCAATCACCACCAGGGTGGTCTCCTCCCCGTCCACGGACAAGGTGCGCTCAAAGGTGTCATCTGGAAGGAAGCAGAAGCGGTTCAGGATTAGCAATAAAGAGAGACCAGTCGGGATTCAGCCGGTTTGGGTGAAACGGTTTTTAAATTTCTGGCTGGCCCCGCCCCACCTTTTGGCCAGGCAGGGAGGCCTACTAGGCCCAAAATGGGACATGGGGGGGGGATGCAGCACAGCCCCACCATGCCCCGTTTTTAGCTCCCAGGAGGCTGCAGGGAAGCCTGCTTGGCAGTGATGGGATTCAGCCGGTTTGGGCCGGTTCGGACGAATTGGTTGTTAAATTGCTGGCTGGCCCCGCCTCTCCTTGCTCCTCCCCTTCCAGGAGTCCCCACGCACCCGTTGTGGCTCCCAGGAAAGTGCAGAGAGGCCTACTAGGCCCAAAACAAGGTGCAGGGGGATGCGGTACGCCCCCGGTCCCATTTTTGCTCCCAGGAGGCTGCAGGGCGGCCTACTAGGCCCAAAATGGGGCGTGTGGGGGAACAACCCCCCCGCGGCTTGTTTATGCTCCCAGGGGGGTGCAGGAGGCCGAATGCTACCTGTCACACCCCCTGGCCACGCCCACCATGGCCACGCCCACCCAGCCGGTCATTAGGGCAGAGAACCGGTCGTTAAAATTATTTGAATCCCAGCACTTGGAGGAGACCCAGAGAATTGCAACTGTCCCAGACTCCGGAAACGTGGGCAAGCGGTTGAAATCAGAGAGGAAAAATGCTAATAAGTCACCAACTTTAGTCCATCAAGTTGAAGCAAGGAAGCCGAAGGACAGCTGTGGTGCTCTCTGAGCTTGGATGCTTTCTTACAGACGTTTCCTGACCAAACTAGGGAACATCATCAGTACTAGAAGGAAGGGGGGGGGGTTGCAGAGAGGGGGAGGAAGAGGAGAAGGAGGAGGAGGAAGAGGAGGAGGATGACTGTAGGGTCCTTGGTGCTCTCTGAGTTTGGTTCTTTCCCTGCAGATATTTCATGACCCAACTAGGTAACATTATCAGTGCTGGAAGGGAGTGTGGAATGAAGGAGGAGGAGGAGGAGGAGGAGTGGGGAAGAAGGGGAGAGGAAGCAAAGAGAAGGGGAGGGGGAGGAGGAGAGGGACTGTGGCGTCCTTGGTGCTCCCTGAGCTGGGTTATTTTTCTTGCACACATTTCATGACCCAACTAGGTAACCTCATCCATGCCCCCCCCCAAAAAAACAACCCTCCCTTTTAGCACTGATGGCGTTACCTAGTTGGGTCATAAAACGTCTGCCAGATTAACAGCCAAGCTCAGAGACCACCAAGGACTCCACGGTTAGAAAGATTCCTGGGTAATCCGGATTCAAAAATAATTCTGCATTTTCCAACGCATCTCCAAATGCTCTTTCGCTGTCTCCGCTTACAGCCTCGGGCTTCTTCGAGAAACTGCTTTTTAAAAAATTAACCGGCCTCTTGTCGGGGTCACAGATCACCCACGAAAGGGAGATCATGATACGCCAGTTGCGCCCCTTTCTGGATCGGGACTCCCTACGCACGGTCACTCAAGCACTCGTCACTTCCCGCCTGGACTACTGCAATGCTCTCTACATGGGGCTCCCCTTGGGGTGCACCCGGAGGCTCCAGTTGGTCCAGAATGCGGCTGCGCGGGGGATTATGGGAGCGACGGGGCGCTCACATATGACACCTCTCCTGCGCGAGCTGCACTGGCTTCCTGTGGTCTTCCGGGTGCGCTTCAAGGTGTTGGTGACCACCTTTAAAGCGCTCCATGGCTTAGGGCCAGGGTATCTGCGAGACCGCCTTTTGCCGCCAATAGCCTCCCACCGGCCAGTACGCTCGCACAGAGAGGGCCTCCTCAGCGTGCCGTCGGCCAGACAGTGTCGGCTGGCGACCCCCAGGGGGAGAGCCTTCTCTGTGGCAGCACCTGCCCTCTGGAACGACCTACCCCTCAGAGATACGCACGATATCAGACCTCCGGACTTTTCGTCGGGCCCTGAAAACACACCTATTCCATCTAGCCGGGCTGGCTTGATCCCATCCTCTGTTTTAATTGAATTCGGTTTTAATTGGGTTGTTTTTAATATCTTGGGCCGAAATTATTTAATTGTTTTTTAAATTGTTTTTAAATTTTATATGCAATGTTTTATCTTGGCTGTACACCGCCCTGAGTCCCGCAGGAGAAGGGCGGTATAGAAATAAAATAAAATAAAATAAAATAAAATAAAATAAAATAAAATAATAAAATAAAATAAAATAAAATAAAATAAAATAAAATAAAATAAAATAATAAAATAATAAAATAAAATAAAATAAAATAAAATATAAAATAAAATAAAATAAAATAAAATAAAATAAAATAAAATAATAAAATAAAATAAAATAAAATAAAATAAAATAAAATAAATAAATAAATAAATCATCAGGCCCACCGTTTTCTCCTCTCCCCCACCCCAAAATAAGCTTAGCAAAATTCTGACTCTCACCCCCCCCAGCTCCCTCCCCAGGGAAGAATAAGAGACCCCCCCCCCTTACCTCTCTGCTGCTCCAGCGAGTCCTTTTCCTGCACCCCGGCAAAAACGCTCACCAGGGTGCTCTTGCCCACTCCGGGGTCACCGAGCAGGACCACGCGGTAGAGAGATCCACAGGATTCCTCCGAGCTGGAGGATTCGGACCGCCAGCCGCCGCAGGGCTCCGGGAGGCGGGCTCGGGGTTCGCAGGATAAAGACTGACCCAACTGGGGGTGGCAGAGCTCAGCCCGTCTGCTCCCGGGGTTCAGCCTCTCCTGATGAGAAGCCGGAAGAGGGGTGCTGGCCCGTCGCTGGCACGGACCCCCGGGGCTTCCCCGCTGGATGTTCAGCGTCATCTTCTGCCCAAGAGAATCGGTCCACGGTTAACTTTGCGGCTCTGGTGAAAGAAGGGATCCACGTGTTCTCCAAAGCACCTGAAGGCAGGACGAGAAAAGACGGGTGGAAACTCATCAAGGAGAGAAGCAACCTGGGATTAAGGAGGAATTTCCTGACCAAAGAATTAACCAAAGGAACAGCTTGCCACCAGAAATTGTGGGTGCTCCCACACTGGAGATTTTCATGAAGAGATCGGATAACGATTTGTCCAGAATGGTATAGGACAGGGGTCGGCAACCTTAAAAAGTCAAAGAGCCACAAAGGTCCTAACTGGAAGCCCCCAATTCCAGGGGTGGGTTCTAAATTTTTTTACTACCGGTTCTGTGGCCGTGGCTTATTTTGTAGGTGTGGCTTGGAGGTCATGTGACTAGGTAGGCGTGGCTAGCTGGTCAGAGTCATTTCTGGAAGGCCCTCGCACTTACGACCCGACTCATTTGTTTGCTTTTAACACTGATCAGCTGTAGGGCAGCCCTTTGAAGCCCCATGGCAAGAATTTAAACAGTTTTTTTCCCTCTAGTCATCAGCTGGGACTCAGGAGGCAGCAATAGATTGGGGGTGGGACCAAATAAAAGGTAAGAATAACGGGGGGGAGGGCGGGGGGGAGAACCGGTTCGGTGACATCATATCGTCACCGCTACCGGCTCGGCCGAACCGGACCGGACCGGGAGGAACCCACCACTGCCCCGTTCAATTCTGGAGCCAACCGGAAGTCCAGTTTCCCCCACCATAGAGTTTCCTCCTAGCACGGCGTCCTTTTTCCTCTACCTGTCCTAACCGAAAGCCCTATCAATTGTGGAGCCGACCGGCAATAGGAAGCCGCAACAGAGGGATGAAAGAGCCACATGTGGCTCCAGAGCCACAGGTTGCTGACCCCTGGTATAGGACAATGATAGCTAACTGTTTTCCATCGCGGGCCAAAAGCTGGGGTAGTGTGGGGTGGTCATGTGCGTGCGTGCCCACACCCATAATTCTATGCACCCCGCCCCCCCCATGTTCTGTCCCCGTCCCACACACGCACCCCCACAGACGGCCCGGAGTTAATAAGCCACACGACAAAGTCTTTGAAGATAAAGCTGGCAGCAACCCAGTGGCTAGCTGCCAATTCAGACTTTACTCACACAAAACAAAGATTAGACTGGAAGCATTCCGATAAAGCAGGCAAAGTTTCAGCAATACAAGGATTAGTCCAAATGCAGTCCGACAAGGCAGGCAGAAGTCCAGTAACGCAGAGATCATGGATTATTTCTAGTTTTTGCTCATCACAAACTGAGCCGGTCACCACACCCACATTTATACCCTGTGGGGTGTGGTCCAGTGAGTCAGCTAATCTCTGGCACGCCTTCCCCTCTGCTGCGCACGCTTCTCCCTGCGCCTCTGCCGATGGTCCAGCCAGCACTTATCTCCTTCGTCGCTGTCCACCTGTGGCTGCGGGGACATGCTTGGCTCTGGGCCTATCTCTTGGCCTTCGGTGTCCTCCGGAGGCATTGCCAGAGAGGAGGGTCCTGGAGAGGGAGGCCTTGCCAACTCCTCTCCCTCACTCTCAGAGTCTGCATCTGTCGATAGCCCAGGCTCAGGCAACAGAGCCACAACACCCCATGCTTCCCCGCTTTTGGCATGTGATGCCATGATGGGCCTGGTAGGCCCGTTTTTTTGCCCTCCCCAGGCTCCAGATCCTTTCTAGGAGCCTGGGGAGGGTGAAAACAACCTTCCCCACCCCCTTCTGTTTGCCGACTTACGGTGGACCCAAAAGGCCCAAAAATCAGCTGGCCAGGGCGCATATGCACGCTGGAGCTGAGCTAGGGAATGCTCGCATGCCCACCAATATGGCTCTGTGTGTCACCTGTCGCACGCTAGGTTCACCATCACAGGTATAGGATTTCTTGCTTGAACAGGGGGTTGGACTAGAAGACCTCCAAGGTCCCTTCCAGCTCTATTCTGGTTAAATGATCAATTATGAAGAAGCGTACACGATAGCAGTGGTTCCGGTATTTGAGGGGCTGCCCCAAAGAAGAGGGGGTCAAGCTATTCTCCAAAGCCCCTGAAGGCAGGACAAGAAGCAATGGGTGGAAACTCATCAAGGAGAGAAGCAATTTAGAACTAAGGAGAAAATTTCCTAACAATTAACCAGTGGAACAGCTTGCCACCAGAAGCTGTGGTTGCTCCATCACTGGAGTTGTTTAAGAAGGGACTGGACAGCAATTTGTCGGGGATGGTTTAGGGCTACGAGGTTGGAGTAGAAGACCTCTATTATTCTATAAAAGAGCTTTGGTAGTACAGTGGTCTAAAGCACCCTGTTATTAACACCAGCTGCCTGCAATTACTGCGAGTTCAAATCTCACCAGGCTCAAGGTTGACTCAGCCTTCCATCCTTTCTGAGGTAGGTAAATTGAGGACCCAGATTGTGGGGGAAATAAGCTGACTTTGTATAAATATACAAAAGGATGAAGGCTATTGCTTAGCGCTTTGTAAGCCGCCCTGAGTCTCCGGAGAAGGGAGGCATATAAATCAAATTAAAAAAAAAAAAAATTGATTATTTTGCAAACAGCAGCTCTTGCTCTGACCTTGAAAGCCTCCTGCATCCAGACTAGTGGGGACAGGATAGCAGTCTCCCAATATTTGAGGGGCTGCCAGAAGGAAGAGGGGGGTCAACCGGGGTGAAATCCAGCAGGTTCTGACAGGTTCCGGAGAACCGGTAACGGAAATTGTGAGTAGTTCGGAGAACCAGCAAATGCCACCTCCGGCTGGGCCCAGAGTGGGGAAGGAA
The DNA here is from genome assembly GCA_037215915.1 of Pantherophis vulpinus. Taxonomy (NCBI): domain Eukaryota; kingdom Metazoa; phylum Chordata; class Lepidosauria; order Squamata; family Colubridae; genus Pantherophis; species Pantherophis vulpinus. Next base: position 3,639,997 of record JAXLNS010000003.1, read on the forward strand.
GGGAGATTTTGCAATATAATTCCCCCAGGAGTGGACAGGGAATGGGGATTTTGCAGTATCCTTCCCTTGCCACGCCCACCAAGCCACACCCACCAAGCCACGCCCACAGAACCGGTAGGAAAAAAAACCTTGGATTTCACCACTGGTGTCAACCTATTTTCCAAAGCACCTGAAGGCAGGACAAGAAGGAACAACAGATGGAAACTAATCAAGGAGAACATAACAGAATAACAAGAGCTGGAAGGGACCCTGGAGGTCTTCTAGTCCAACCCCTTGCTCAGGCAGGCAACCCTATACCATTTTAGACAAGTGACTGTCCAATCTCTTCTTTAAAAAAAAAAAACCTGTTCTCCAAAGCACCAGAAAACAAGACAAGAAAGCAACGGACGGAAATTAAACAAGGAGAGAAGCAACCTGGAACTTCCTGACAGTGAGGACAATTAACCAGTGGAACAGCCTGCCACCAGAAGTTGTGGGTCCTCCAACACTGGAATGTTTTAAGAAGAGACTGGACAGTCTGGAATGGTAGAGGTAGTCCTCGATTTACAACAGTTCATTTTAGTGCCTGTTCAGGGGTACAAACGGCACTGAAAAAAAGCCACCAAGATGGGGAAAGACTCCCTTAACAAATGTTTCACTTAGCAACATAAATTTTGGGCTCAATTGTGGTCCTAATTAGAGGACTACCTGTATTTATTTATTCAGTTTATTTATTTATTCAATTTATATGCCGCCCCTCTCCGAAGACTCAGGACGGCTCACAATACATTTTAAAAAACATTATAAAAAGACATTGAAAAATTAAAAACAATAAAAACTCATTCACGCCATTCATGGCCGGATCTCGCCAGATCACAAGAGCGAGATCAACGGCCCCAGGCCTGCCGGAAAAGCCAGGTCTTCACCGCTTTCCAGAAGGCCAATAGGGTGGGGATGGTCCGGACCTCAGGAGGTAACTGGTTCCAGAGAGCCGGGGCAGCCACAGAGAAGGCCCTCCCCCGCGGGCCCGCCAGCCGGCATTGTTTAGCTGACGGGACCCGGAGGAGACCAACTCTGTGGGATCTTACCGGTCGCTGGGAGCTATGCGGCAGAAGGCGGTCTCGAAGATACCCTGGCCCTGAGCCATGTAGGGCTTTAAAGGTAATAACCAACACCTTGAATTGTGCCCGGAGACCAATAGGGAGCCAGTGCAGCTCGCGGAGAATTGGTGTAATGTGGGTGTACCTAGGTGCACCCACGACAGCTCTCGCGGCTGCGTTCTGGACCAACTGTAGCCTCCGAACGCTCTTCAAGGGTAGCCCCATGTAGAGCGCATTGCAGTAATCTAACCGTGAGGTGACGAGGGCATGGGTGACGGTGAGGAGAGCCTCCCGATCCAAGTAGGGTCGCAATTGGTGCACCAGGCGAACCTGTGCAAAGGTCCCCCTAGCCACAGCTGTCAGATGTTGCTCTAATCTTAGCTGTGAGTCTAGGAGGACACCCAAATTGCAAGCCCGTTCTGAGGGGGACAATTTCCTCCCCCCTTCCCCAGAACCAAGGATGGACAATCGACATAGTCTTTAGGGGGCAATACCCACAGCCACTCGGTCTTGTCTGGGTTAAGTCTGAGCCTGTTGACTCCCATCCAGACCCTCACAGCCTCCGGGCACCGGCACATCACATCCACCGCATCACTGAATTGACGCGGGGGTAGAGTTATACAGCTGGGTATCATCCGCGTATTGCTGATACCTCACTCCGTATCGTCGGATGATCTCACCCAGCGGCTTCATGTAGACGTTAAATAGGAGGGGAGAGAGGACCGAGCCCTGAGGCACCCCGCAAACGAGGGGCTTAGGGGGTCGACCTCTGTCCTCCCACCAACACCGTGACCGACCAGAGAGATAGGAGGAGAACCACCGTAACACGGTGCCTCCCACTCCCAGCTCCCTTAGTCGTCCCAGGATACCATGGTCAACGGTATCGAAAGCCGCCGAGAGGTCAAGTAGCACCAAGATGGAGGAATGACCCCCCCATCTCGGGCTCGCCAGAGATCATCCATCAGCGTGACCAAAGCAGTTTCCGTGCTGTAGCCAGGCCTGAAGCGAGACTGAAAAGGGTCTATTGGGTCTATTGTGCTTATCACATGCACGTGTCTTTATTTATTTATTTATTTTTTATCCTTGGTCACGCACTTTCCGCCGCGCTCTCAAGACCTTTTTATTTCACCAGGCTGGTCTGGCCTAACCTCTCCCATTCTCTTTTCAATGTAAATTTTAATGTAAATTTTAATTTGTTCTTAACCTGGGGTTTTAAATTTGTCTTGGGCTAAATTGATTTAATCCGATTTTACTTCTGCTCTTAAATTTTTGTATTCTACGTGTTTTATCTTGTGCCTGTTCACCGCCCTGAGTCCTTCGGGAGCAGGGCGGTATATAAATCAAATGAAATGAAATGAAATGAAAATGAAAAAAATGGTTCACCATTTAAATCACACACCCACACCCAGAGAATGCTGATAGAGCTAAACTTCCCCTGACAAGCATTCGTTTAGTGACAATTCGAACCCAAAACACCACTGAAAAAAGTGACTTATGACCACGTTTCAACTTACAACATTTGCAGTCATCCCCGCCCTGCCCCCCCCCACCCCCACACAGCCATGTGACCAAAATTCATGAGCTTGGCAACTTGGCACGTATTTATTTATTTATTTATTTATTTATTTATTTATTTATTTATTTATTTATTTATTTATTTATTTATTTATTTATTTATTTATTTATTTATTTATTGGTTCGATTTATATGCCGCCCTTCTCCGGAGACTCAGGGCGGCTTACAATGTGTTAAGCAATAGCCTTCATACTTTTGTATATACCTGCTTAATAGGGCTTTCGCCCCCCCCCAAGCGGTGTTCTTTTTTTTTTATACAAAGTCAGCTTATTGCCCCCACAATCCGGGTCCTCATTTTACCTACCTCAGAAGGATGGAAGGCTGAGTCAACCTTGAGCCTGGCGAGATTTGAACTCGCAGTAATTGCAGGCAGCTGGTGCTATTTAACAGCACTTTAGTCTGTTGCGCCACCAAGGCTCTTATTGGATAGATGATAGATAGACAAGACAGACAGACAGATGATAGATAGAGATGATAAATAGATAGATAGATAGATAGATAGATAGATAGATAGATAGATAGATAGATAGATAGATAGATAGATAGATAGATAGATTTATTTATTTATTTATTTGTTTGTTTGTTTGTTCGATTTATATGCCGCCCTTCTCCGGAAACTCAGGGCGGCTTACAATGCGTTAAGCAATAGCCTTCATACTTTTGTATATACCTGCTTAGTAGGGCTTTCGCCCCCCCCTTTTTTATACAAAGTCTTCTTTTTTATACAAAGTCAGCTTATTGCCCCCACAATCCGGGTCCTCATTTTACCTACCTCGGAAGGATGGAAGGCTGAGTCAACCTTGAGCCTGGTGAGATTTGAACTCACAGTCATTGCAGGCAGCTGGCAGCTAAGTGCTACTTAACAGCACTTTAGTCCGCTGCGCCACCAAGGCTCAGCATCCCGGGATTGCGTGATCCCACGCCCCCCCTTTTTGCAACCTTCCCACCAGCAAAGTCAGTGGGGGAGCCAGATCCACTCAAAACAACCACATGACCAATTGCACAGCTGCAGTGATTCACTTAATAACTGTGGCAAGAAAGGTCATAAAACAGGGCAGAGCTCCTGCCTCGCTTAGCAACAGGGAACCTGGGGCTCCCTCGTGGTTGGGAGTCAAAGACCGCCTGCAGTTCGGGCTGATTCGTGCATTTTTGACTTTATTTGCCAAGTAAGACAAAAGGTGCCTCTTTTTTTGTGTGTGTCTTGTGTTTGCCGCTCCCTCTCACAACACACAACTCTCTTATCACCATGACACCAGGAGAGCCCAGGATCAATGAAATAGAGCTGTGACTTTTGGCTCCTCCAAACTCAGCTCCACCTGCCAGCAAAAACTTGAATTTCTGCATTGATCTCAGAAAACGGACGGGATCCATTCTCCTACCCTAGGCCCTTCCTTTATGCTCCTTCCTTCCAATTCCTCACGATTCGTGACTCACGAATTCCTTGTTGCTTTTTTAGAATAGAATTAGAATAGAAGCTGGAAGGGACCTCGGAGGTCTTCTAGTCCAACCCCCTGCTCAGGCAAGAGAATGGCTGTCCAGTCTCTTCTTGAAAACCTCCAGTGATGGAGCACCCCACAACTTCTGGAGGCAAGGAGTTCCACTGGTTAATTCTCACTGTCAGGAAATTTCTCCTTAGTTCTAGGTTGCTTCTCTCCTTAACAGAACATTTAATTAAATGTTTAATTAACGCATTGTAAGCCGCCCTGAGTCTCCGGAGAAGGGCAGCATATAATGATTTTATGGTGGGTTTTTTAAATTTGAAATTGGTTTTTGAATTGAAATGTTTTAAATTATGGGCCAAACTTTATTTAATTATCTTAAATCTATTTTAACTTTTGTGTACAAATGTTTTACTTTGGCTGTTCACCGCCTTGAGTCCGAAAGGAGAAGGGCGGTATAGAAATCTGAAAAATAAATAAAATTAAATAAATAAATAAAAAACAAAAAAACCAACAACAGAATAGGGACCTCAGAGGTCTTCTAGTCCATCCCTCCTGCTCAAGGAGGAGAGCCTACCATTTCAGACAAATGGCTGCCCAATGTTTCCTTAAAAACCTCCAGTGTTGAAGCAACCCACATTTTCTGGAGGCAAGTCGTTCCACTGGATTACTCGATGAATCCAACTCATTTCCTTGGCTCCCCCCCCCCCCCTGCTGCTTGCAGATTTCTCTCTGCTACCTCGGCTTTTAATTTCAATTTAATTTCAGTACCTGGATCCTCTTTTCGGCTAGATGAAGAAGCCTGTTAGCCCACAAGTGAAATTAGAGCCTTGGTAGTACAGTGGTCTAAAGCACCCTGTTATTAACACCAGCTGCCTGCAATTACTGCAGGTTCGAATCTTGCCAGTCTCAAGGCTGACTCAGCCTTCCATCCTTTCTAAGGTAGGTAAATTGAGGACCCGGATTGTGGGGGCAATAAGCTGACTTTGTATAAATATACAAAAGGATGAAGGCTATTGCTTAACGCATTGTAAGCCGCCCTGAGTCTCCGGAGAAGGGCGGGCATATAAATCAAATTAAAAATAAAAAAAAATTTAAAAAAAGTATCACCAAGCCCATCGTCCTTTTGCGTCCTTTAGGTCTCTCTCTCCCTCCCTCCCCCTCTCCGGGTTGCAATCCAACTCTGCTTTCTTGCCAGGGCACCAGTAACCCAACGCCGGGCAGCTCTGGTTTTGCCAGCTCCCTCCTTCCAAAACACGGTTAAAAATTCAAAAAGGGAAAGCAGTTTCCGATTGTCACCCGCGGCATAAAGTTACAGGCGCGTCCCGCAAACCGGGCTGGCTCGAGTAAGGTTGAGGAGGGGGAGGAAAGGCGAAGGTGCACCTGAGCACGTGCAAAGCTCATGGCCCTGCTTTCCCACGGGGGGGTGGGGTTATTCCCAAAGGGGCCGCGCGCTTCCACTTGGGTGGGGGTCTCTATTCCAGGGGCGTCCATCCAACCTTGGCAACCTTAAGACTTGCGGGTTCCAACTTCTTCGCTTGGCTGGGGAATTCTGGAAGTTCTGGAGTCCGCAAGTCTTAAGAGTTTACCGATTAACGGAGCTGGAAGGGACCTTGGAGGTCATCTAGTCCAGCCCCCCGCCCAAGCAGGAGACCCTGCGCCGTTTCTGACCGATGGCAGCCCAGTCTCTTCTCTGAAAGCCTCCAGGGATGAAGCTCCCACGACTTTCCGAAGGCAACTTCTGTTCCATCGCTGGATGGCTCCAAACCTACACAGGTTGCAAGACCCCCTGCTCTACCCTCTTTAATGGGGGGGGGGGAGACCCGGAATCCTTCTCCCTCCCCCAGAAACCTCGCGGAAAGCGAGTCACGGGTGGAAAGCTTTCCAGGGCATTCTGCATGGCTTCGGGGGGTCCTCTCGCCCGCATCTTGGGGGGGGGGCTCTAAAAGTCGCAGGAGGGGCTCCCACTGGAGCGGGGGTCGCGCGCTACTCCACCCACTCACCCAGGTGGACGAGACCTCCCCACGCGCCGCTTTCCAAATTTGGGTGGGTGGGTGGGAGGGAAGGAAGCTGGCCGTGACTTTTCCAAGCTTACCAACTCGAAGGGTCGCTCCCGGGGGTCCTCCGGCCGCCCCCAACCTTGCGCCCGATCCAGCCCGTCCGGCTTCATGGCGCAGCGTCGGCCGCGGCGGGGCAGGGCAGGCGGGGACTTTTAAGCGGAGCGGGCGGGACACACCCCCTGCGACCCAGATAGACCCCCCCCCGCTTCCCTTCCTCCCTCCCTCCCTCCCGCCCCGCCGCCGCCCTCCTTCCCAAGCAGGACGAGAAGAAAGGGGTCACTCTTGAGAGCATCCAGACGGCTGGGCAGGGGTCTCCGCGGGCTGAGCCGTGGAGGGGAGACGAGCTCTGCAGGGCTGGGGAGGGGGGGGGCATGGCTCAGTACCAGCCCCATCTCCTCTAGGGAAGACCCAGGCTGGCACTGGCCTCAGCCGTCTCCAAACTGGTTTTCCTTGGAAACTCACATTCCTTTCGGAAGGGGGGGGGGATAACCAGAACCGAACAGCCAAGTCGGGAAGGGACCTTGGAGGTCTTCTAGTCCAACCCTCTGCTCAAGCAGGAGACCCTACACAATTCTGGACAAATGTCTGTCCAGTCTCTTCTTGAAAGCCTCCAGTGACGGAGCTACCCACAACTTCTGGTGGCAAGCAGTTCCACTGGTTAATTGTTCTCACTGTCAGGAAGTTTCTGCTTAGTTCCAGGTTGCTTCTCTGCTTGGTTAGTTTCCATCCCTTGCTTCTTGTCTTGCCTTTGGGTGCTTTGCAGAATAATTTGACCCCCCTCTTCTTTGTGGCAGCCCCTCAAATACTGGAAGGCTGCTATCATGTCACACAGTGGTGAAATCCAAATTTTTTTACTACCGGTTCTGTGGGCGGTGGTGTGGCTTGGTGGGGGTGGAAGGGAAGGATACTGCAAAATCCCCATTCCCACCCCACTGCTGGGGGAAGGATATTGCAAAATCCCCATTCCCACCCCACTCCTGGGGGAAGGATACTGCAAAATCCCCATTCCCTTCCTACTCCTGGGGGAAGGATACTGCAAAATCCCCATTCCCACACCACTCCTGGGGGTAGGATATTGCAAAATCCCCATTCCCACCCCACTCTGGGGCCAGCCGGAGGTGGCATTTGCCGGTTCTCCAAACTGCTCAAAATTCCCGCTACCGGTTCTCCAGAACCTGTCAGAACCTGCTGGATTTCACCCCTCCTGACACCCCTTCCATTTTCGTTATTCCATATTTGGGATCCAGATGGCTCCCTGGGGCCGTTCAGAGGACCACGAGAAACCAAGGTGGAGCTGTGAGAAAGGATTTAATGAGAGCAGCAGATGCTCAGCGATGCCCAAGTTCAGCCCTCCATGGCAATGCTGATGCTTACCAGGAACTTTCCATCCCAATCCCAATGTGGAAATTTTCAGAAAATGTGCATTTTTAAAAAGATCCCATCTGTTTTTATTCCGAGTTCACAACCCACAAAAAGGTAGTTCTTGAATTAAGCCTTTTCCTGGTGGGGTCCAATGCCAATGAACACTGCAGGTAAACCCCGACTTATGACCAAAACTGTCAAGAACTACCTGTATTTATATACTGACTTTATTATTATTATTTTTAGAAACAACTCATGCGGTACAGATAGTCCTCAACGTACGCCCAACTTTTCCGTTGCTAAGCAAGACAGTGGCTTAGCGAGCTTTGCTTCATTTTATGACCTGTCTTGCCACAGGTGTTAACGTAGAACGGTCACTAAATGAATGGTGGCAAGTCGAGGACTACTTCCGCGGCAGAGCCCGAGAGCTGCCCAAAGATACGAACATTTTGCATCCGCTCCAGTTTTTTTTCCTTTTTGTCTGCGATTCTCTTTCTGCTCCGTTTCAGACCGAAAGCTTCAGGTCTCTCGAGGAGACATGGGTATGTCATGATTTGGACCGGATGTCCTTAATAAACGAGTTGCTTTGATGTAAATGGAATAGAATAGAATGAATGAGCTGGAAGGGGACATTGGAGGTCTTTTAGTCCAGCCCTCTGCTCAAGCAGGAGAACCTATACTCTTTCAGATCAGTGACTGTCCAGTCTCTTCTTAAAAACTTCCAGTGATGAAACACCCACAAGTTCTGGTGGCAAGCTGTTCCACTGGTTAATTGTCCTCCCTGTTAGGAAGTTTCTCCTCAATTCCAGGTTGCTTCTCTCCTTGATTACTTTCCATCCGTTGCTTCTTGTCCTGCCTTCAGGGGCTTTGGAGAATAAGCTGACCCCCTCTCCTTTGGGGCAGCCCCTCAAATGCTGGAATCCTGCTATCATATCACCCCTAATTCTTCTTTTCTCTAGACTAGGCGAACCCCAAATCCTGCAGCCGTTCTTCATATTATTTTAGCCTTTGATCAGGCCTTAGTTGCTCTTCTCTGCACTTTTTCCAAAGTCTCAGCATCTTTTTGTTAAAGACCCCTTTAATTGGATCAACTTAAAGGCCATCTGTCTCCACCTAGTGGTGAATTCAGAGGCTGCAATGAAAAAAACCTGACTCCACTGTTCTTTCTCACAAATGTGTTACTAACTTCATCAACAGCAGGGATCATTCAGCTAACAAATCTGGCAAAGAGACGGCGTAAAATGGGGCAAAACTCATTTAACAACGGCCTTGCTTAGCAATGGGGAATAACAGAGTTGGAAGGGGCCCTGGAGGTCTTCTAGTCCAACCCCCTGAGAAGGGGGAGAGCCTTCTCTGTGGTGGCACCTACCCTCTGGAACGATCTACCTCCAGAGATACGAGTGATCCGGACTTTTCGTCGGGCCCAAAAAACTTACTTTTTTCAGCTAGCTGGGCTGGCCTGATTCCATGTTGGTTTTAACGTTTGATGTTGATTTTAATTGATCCTGTTTTAAATTATTCTCCAGGCTGGAGAATTCTGGGAGTTGAAGTTCACAAGTCTTAAAGCTGCCAAGTTTGAAGGCCTCTGGATTAGATGTTCCCAATTCCTGCAACCATTCTTCATATGTTGTAGCCTTCAACATCCTAACCATCTTCATTGCTCTTCTCTGGGTTCTTTGTTGGGTTCAATTCTGGCTATAAGTCAAGAACTACTGTGTTTCCCTGAAAATAAGCCCTCGCCGAAAATATTTAAACCCATGCCCAGCCGGTCCCCACCATTTCCTCTGGTTAGGATCAGGGAGACAGAGCTGGAAAGACAGCAAGACAGCAAGAGGAGCTCCGTCTTGTTCCACGTACCCCAAAATAATAAGACCTCCTCGAGAATAAGGCCAAGCGGTTATTTCGGGGTTCAAAAAATATAAGACAAGGTCTTATTTTCGGGGGAAACATGGCACTTTAAGCCTTTCCTTGCAGGGCTGAATTTAACAGGGTGCTGGCTTTACGAATAGTCCTCCTCGGCTTACAACAGTTCATTTAGTGACCATCCAAAGTTACAACAGCACTGAAAAAAAGTGACATAGGACGGTTTTTCACAGTTATGACCTTTGCGTAAATCAAAATTCAGCCACTTGGCCGCTGACTCGTATTGCTGTGTCTGTGATCATGTGATCCCCCTTTTGTGATCTTCTGATAAGCAAAGTCAATGGGGGGAAGCCAGATTCCCTCAACAGCCAAGTGTTGTGGCTCCGTTGCCTGAGCCTGGGCGATCGACAGATGCAGACTCTGAGAGTGAGGGAGAGGAGTTGGCAAGGCCTCCCTCTCCAGGACCCTCCTCTCTGGCAATGCCTCCGGAGGACACCGAAGGCCAAACGATAGGCTCAGAGCCAAGCACGTCCCCGCAGCCACAGGTGGACAGCGACGAAGGAGATAAGTGCTGGCTGGACCCTCGGCAGAGGCGCAGGGAGAAGCGTGTGCAGCAGAGGGGAAGGCGTGCCAGAGATTAGCTGAGTCACTGGACCACACCCCACAGGGTATAAATGTGGGTGTGGTGGCCGGTTCAGTTTGTGACGAGCAAAAACTGGAAATAATCCATGATCTCTGGGTTACTGGACTTTGCCTGCTTTATCGGACTGCATTTGGATTAATCCTTGTATTGTTGAAAACTCTGCCTGTTTTATCGGAATGCTTGCAGTCTAATCTTTGTTTTGTGTGAGTAAAGTCTGAATTGGCAGCTAGCCACTGGGTTGCTGCCAGCTTTATCTTCAAAGATTTTGTCGTGTGGTTTATTAACTCCGGGCCATCGGTGCATGTGTGGGACGGGGACAGAACACCAAGCTACTAACTTAATAGCAATGATTCACTTAATAACTGTGGCAAGGAAGGTCGTAAAACGGGCCACTCCCTTAAACAAATGTCTCGCTCAACAACAGAAATTTTGGGCTCAATTGGGGTCGTAAATCGAGGACTACCTATATAAGAAAGCAGGGACCGTCAGTCGCTGATCCTACCACTGCAGCCTTCACAGGGCACTCTGTACTGGGGGGCAATGAGAACAGAGCATTGGCTTTTCGGGTGCCCCAGACAATAAACCTACCACCATTGAGTCAAATAAGGACTGCATTTAATAGAGGAAAAGAAAACCCCAAAATATTTGATTGAGGAGATTTAAAGGCAGCTGCAAGATTTAGCCTGGCTAGGCTCTGGCCAGGAGGCGGCACCCAATCTGGGCCAAACACAGTCAAACCCAACCGACAACGGAGCCCAAGCAGGTTTTGGCAGACGTGTCCTTCCCCGCTTCTTTTCCGGCGACTACAAGGGGAAATCCTCATCGGTCGGGATGTTCAGAACGACGTCCATGTCTGGGGTGCATCTGGGGGTGTGTGAAAGAGAGAAGCAGACATGAGATTACGAGTATCGATTAGGTAAAACCTGGCTCAATAATAGTATAACTGTGAGAGGGATCTTGGAGTCCCAGTAGCTTAAATCTGAGCTAGCCGTGTGCCTTAAAGCCTTAGTAAGGCCACAGCTGGAATCCTGCGTCCACTTTTGGTCCCCACATGACAAAAAAAAAAAGAGGTTGAGAGTTTGGAAAAAGTTCAGAGGAGAGCAACTGAGCAGCCAAAAAGAAAGAGAGAGGAAGGGGGAGAAGGAGAAGAAGAAAGAAAGAGAGAGAGAGAGAGAAAGAAGGAAGAAAGGAAGAAAGAAAGAGAAAGAAAGAGAGAGAAAGAAAGAAAGAGAGAGAAAGAAAGAAAGAGAGAGAGAGAAAGAAAGAAAGAAAGAAAGAAAGAAAGAAAGAAAGAAAGAAAGAAAGAAAGAAAGAAAGAAAGAAAGAAAGAAAGAAAGAAAGAAAGAAAGAAAGAAAGAAAGCAGCCAAAAAAGCTAATACAATCCTTGGTTGTATCAACAGAGGCATAGTAAGGCCACAACTGGAATCCTGCAACCAATTTTGGTCCCCACATGACAAAAAAAAAAAGAGGTTGAGAGTTTGGAAGAAGTTCAGAGAAGAGCAACTAAGCAGCTAAAAAGAAAGAGAGAGGAAGGGGGAGAAGGAGAAGAAGAAAGAAAGAGAGAGAGAGAGAAAGAAGGAAGAAAGGAAGAAAGAAAGAGAGAGAGAAAGAAAGAGAGAAAGAAAGAGAGAGAGAGAGAGAGAGAAAGAAGAAAAAGAAAGAAAGAAAGAAAGAAAGAAAGAAAAAGAAAGAAAGAAAGAAAGAAAGAAAGAAAGAAAGAAAGAAAGAAAGAAAGAAAGAAAAGAAAAGAAAAGAGCAGCAGCCAAAAAACTAATACAATCCTTGGTTGTATCAACAGAGGCGTAGAATCAAAATCAGGTGAAGTATTAGCACCGCTTTGTAAAGCCTTAGTAAGGCCACAGCTGGAATCCTGCATCCAGTTTTGGTCCCCACATTACAAAAAAAGAGATTGAGACTTTGGAAAAAGTGCAGAGAAGAGCAACTAAGAGGATCAAAGGCCTGGAGGATAAAACATATAAAGAACGGTTGCAGGAATTGGGGTTTGGCTAGTCTAAAGAAAAGAAGAATTAGGGGAGACATGATAGCAGTGGTTGCAGTATTTGAGGGGCTTCCCCAAAGAAGAGGGGGTCCACCTATTTTCCAAAGCACCTGAAGGCAGGACAAGAAACAACGGATGGAAACTAATCAAGGAGAGAAGCAACCTGGAACTAAGGAGAAACTTCCTAACAGGGACAACAATTAACCAGTGGAACTGCTTGCCACCAGAAGCTGTGGATGCTCCATCACTGGAGGTGTTTAAGAAGAGACTGGACAGACATTTGTCTGAAATGGGATAGTATGAAATGGGGTTGGGCGAGAAGACCTCAAAGATCCCTTCTAGCACTACTTTGATTGATTGGTTGATTGATTGATTGATTGATCCACACTAAGAAAGGAGGAGAGGTAAAAAGTGCCGAACCCTCCAAAATGCCATCACAAGACCGTGCGGGTCTGGAAGGCAGCCATCGGAACTACGAACTCGGGTCATAAGTACAGGTCGTCCTTGATTTATGACCGCAATTGAGCCCAATATTTCTCTTGCTAAGCGAGGGAGCAGTGAAGTGAATTTTGACCCGTTTTACGACCTTCCTTGCCGCCGTTGTTAAGTGAATCACTGCAGCTGTTAAGTTAGTAACACGGTTATTAAGTGAATCCGGCTTCCCCGTTGACTTGGCTTGTCGGAAGGTCGCAAAATGGGCATCCCTGCGGCTGTCATAAACATGTCAGTTGCCAGGTGTCTGAATTTTGATTATGTAATTATGCTGCAATGGTCGTTAAGTATGAAAAGTGTCCTTTTTGCAGTGACGTCATAACTAAGCAAACTGTTGTAAGTTGAGGACTACCTGTATATGTACATTATAGGCCCCTAGTATGCATTATGGGAGGCTTATGCATTATATTCATCACCATCATCATCTTTTAACCCCATAGTCCCTTGCGGAGTGGAGTCTGGGCAACTGAATGGAGCTGAGTGTTTTACTGGCCGGATGCCGTCCCTGTCGCCAGTACGGGGTTTTGTTCAGCAGATATATTCTCAATGTGCCCAGAGAGAGAAACATCTGCCTCTACCTGAGATCGAACTCACAGCCTCCTGATTGTGAGGCTAGAGCTCTACCTCTAGGCCACCGCACCAAACCATGCTTATGCATTATATTCCTGTTTTTTAAATCCCAGGTTGCCACTGAACCCTTTTCATCGGTCGTAACTTAGAACGGTCGCTAAGCAGACGGTCGTATATCAAAGACCACCTATATACACTTCTGGGTTTGGTGTTTCTCCCAGCCTCGCCGCACGCAAGCCGCAGAGGTGAGATTCAGATAATTGACCTACTGGTTCGCCCAGCGCCAAAAATGTGAGCTTTGCTCACGCGGGCGCTTTTCGCGCATGCGCCCAGACTCAAAAACGTGCCTAAATAGGACAGCATAGAGCCGAGGCGGGTGCGATTTCCGCTACCGGTTCGAGTAAACCGTCTGAATACCAGCTCTGGCAACCCGTGCGGCTTCATGAGAAGGAGCGTGAAGGTGCAAAGGGAGGGCAGTACTTGGGCCGGCGCAGAAGGATGTCCGGGAAAATGATGTCGTAGGGGTCCCTCAGGGCGTGATGCAGGTAAATGATGCTCTCGTGCAGCTCCGTCACTTCTTTCACCAGGTCGTCAATCACCTGAAACGGGAAACAGGGCCAAAGTTTCAGGGCTGCGAACATCTCCTGCTCCCCGTTGGACCTCCCAGCTCCTCCTGCGTGGAGTTTTCAACATGGCTGGCCTCCAGGGCCCCTCTTTCAGATAGTCCTCGACTTACAATGGCTCATTTAGTGACCAAAGGCACTGAAAAAAGGGGTTCAGAACCGTGATCCACACTTACGACCGTCGCATCATTCCCCATGGTCAGGTGATCAAAATTCGGACGCTTGGCAACGGATTCCTCTTTATGACGGTCGCAGTGTTTCTTACGACCTGAACATTGTTAAACGAATCACTGCAGTCGTTAAAAGTTAGTCACGGGGTGATGAAGTGAAACTGGCTTCCGCATTGACTTGGCTGGTCAGACGGTCGCAAAAGGGGATCGTGGGACACGACGACCGTCATAAATACGAGTCGGTTGCCAAGCATCTGAATTTTGACCACGTGACCGTGGGGATGCAGCAACGAAAAGGGTGAAAAACAGTCATAAGTCGCTTTTTTTCGATACCGTTGTAACTTCAAATGGTCACTAAATGAACTGTCGTAAGTCGAGGACTACTTGTCTAGCACAGACCTCAGTTCAGGATTTCTCTTTTGTCATCTATACGTAACAGTTTCTAGCGGCCACGAAACCTCTCCTGGAAGGTTATCCTGCTGTGGGATAGGGAGCCACCAGGTGATCAAGAGGAGAAATTTCTAACCAACCCTGACATCAGCTCAGTTCTTTGCCAAGTCTACAGACTGCAATTCCCAGATTTTCTTGCCTCCTTTTGCACGTCGATCTGTCTTTTCAATTCCTTGTTGTTCCGGTGCATCTGCTCCAGACCGTCCTGATACTGAAGCAGCGTCTTCTAGAACGACAAAAAAAGAAGGACAAAATTAAGGCCGTAATTCAACGTAGAGGAAATTAAAGTCTTACACTTAGGCAAGAAAAACCAAAATTACACATATCAACTGGGTGAAACCAGGCTTAATAGCAGCAACTGTGAGAGGGATCTTGGAGTTTTAGTGGAAAACTAATTAAATAGGAGCCAGCCATGTGCAGCAGCTGCCAAAAAAAGACAATGCAATCCTAAACTGCATTAACAGAGGGATTCAATCAAGATCAAGGGAGGTACTAATACTATAAAGCCTTAGTAAGGCCACACCTAGAGTCCTGCATCCAGTTTTGGTCCCCACACTATAAAAAAGATGTTGAGACTCTAGAAAGAGTGCAGAGAAGAGCAATCAGGATGATGAGGGGACTGGAGGCTCAAACATACGATGAACGGTTGCAGGAACTGGGCATGTCTAGTCTAGTGAAGAGAAGGACCAGGGGAGGCAGGAGAGCATCTTCCAATATTTGAGGGGCTGCCCCAGAGAGGAGGAAGGGGGTCAAGCTATTCTCCAAAGCACCTGAAGGCCAGACAAGGAATAATGGATGGAAACTGAACAAGGAGAAATTCAACCTGGAAATAAGGAGGAATTTTTCTGACAGTGAGAACCATCAACCGATGGAACAGAAGTTGCCTTCAGAAGTTGTGGGAGCTTCCTCCCTGGAGGCTTTCAAGAAGAGACTGGACTGCCATCGGTCAGAAATGGTGTGGGGTCTACTCAGGAGTGAAATCCAGCAGGTTCTGACAGGTTCTGGAGAACCGGTAGCGGAAATCTTGAGCAATACGGAGAACCGGCAAATACCACCTCTGGCTGGCCCCCGAGTGGGGTGGGAATGGAGATTTTGCAGTATCCTTCCCCTGCCACGCCCACCAAGCCAAGCCCACAGAACCGGTAGTAAAAATTTTTGAATTTCACCACTGTGCAGGAGGCTTTCCAGGCCCACAAAGGGGCATTGGGGGGGGGGGGGTGAGGGCACATGCGCGAGGGACGCATGCGTGGGGGAGGGGCGCATGTGCAGGGGACGCTCGCATTGCATTTTAGGGGTTTTGGCCATGCGCTGATGGACAACCCCGTTCCGAACAAATGGCTGCCCAGTCTCTCCCCTCCAGTCCGTAAGAACGGAAGAAGCTTCCTGGGATGAGAAGCGAAATGTTTTCAAAGGGGGAAAAAAAAAAAAAGGATGAAGCCCTTTGGGGCCAGTCAGAGCGATTCCACTCACATCGGCCACAGTCCGCAGAATGCGCTCCTGCTCATCCCTGGCTTTTCCCGCTAAGGTGTCCAGGAAGCGCCTGGCCAGATCTTCAGTGTCTTCCAATTCGTACTGGAGAAGGCAGAACAGCAGAAAGGGAGGGGGGGGTCTTTAAAGAAGGGTCTGAGGACTGCAAGACACCGCCCCCCACCTCACCCCCACCCTTGAAACAGGGGCCTGGGAAGGACATCCACCCCCCCCACGCCCTCCCTCCCGCCCACCTGTTGCTCCTCGTTCAGGTTCCGGATGCTGCGGAGCAGGGAGGCGATCTGGACCGCCTTCAGCGGGTACTCCTTGTCCATGTAGCTCCGCAAGATGTTGACCTCTTCCTGCATGGTGTGGACTTTGGTGCCGACCCGTTTCAGCTCCTGGTCCATTTCTGAAAGAAAAGAGAAGAGAACCTCGATGGTCACTTTCTTTTTTTTGACCGGGAACAGAAAATATTCTGATGCCCGATCTCAAAAAAAAAAACACAAAATAAAATATATCATAGCAATAGCGCTCAGATTTGCTGTATATACCACTTCCCAATGCTTTTGCAGCACTCTCTAAGCAGTTTACAGAGTCAGCACACGGCCCCCCCCCCAATAGTCTGGGTCCTCATTTTAACCCACCTCGGAAGGACGGTGAGAATCAAACTGCTGGCAGTTGGCTGTGAGTTAGCCTGAAATACTGGCTTCTAACCACTGCACTACCAGATATAGAATAGGTGACAGACAGACAGACAGACAGACAGACAGACAGACAGACAGACAGACAGACAGATAGATAGATAGATAGATATCGATAATAGGTAGGTAGGTAGGTAGGTAGGTAGATAGATAGATATAGATAATAGATAATAGATAATAGATAGATAGATAGATAGATAGATAATAGATAGATAGATAGATAGATAGATAGATAGATAGATAGATAGATAGATAGATAGATAGATAGATATAGATAATAGGTAGGTAGGTAGGTAGGTAGGTAGGTAGGTAGGTAGGTAGATAGATAGATAATAGGTAGATAGATAGATAGATAGATAGATAGATAGATAGATAGATAGGTAGGTAGGTAGGTAGGTAGGTAGATAGATAGATAATAGGTAGGTAGATAGATAGATAGATAGATAGATAGATAGATAGATAGATAGAGATAATAGGTAGGTAGGTAGGTAGGTAGGTAGGTAGGTAGGTAGATAGATAGATAGATAGATAGATAGATAGATAGATAGATAGATAGATAAATATAGATAGATAGATAGATAGATAGATAGATATAGATAATAGGTAGGTAGGTAGGTAGGTAGGTAGGTAGATAGATAGATAGATAGATAGATAGATAGATAGATAGATAGATAGATAGATAGATAGATAGATAGATATAGATAATAGGTAGGTAGGTAGGTAGGTAGGTAGGTAGATAGATAGATAGATAGATAGATAGATAGATAGATAGATAGATAGATAGATAAATATAGATAGATAGATAGATAGATAGATAGATATAGATAATAGGTAGGTAGGTAGGTAGGTAGGTAGATAGATAGATAGATAGATAGATAGATAGATAGATAGATAGATAGATAGATAGATAAATATAGATAGATAGATAGATAGATAGATATAGATAATAGGTAGGTAGGTAGGTAGGTAGGTAGATAGATAGATAGATAGATAGATAGATAGATAGATAGATAGATAGATAGATAGATAGATAGATAAATATAGATAGATAGATAGATAGATAGATATAGATAATAGGTAGGTAGGTAGGTAGGTAGGTAGGTAGGTAGATAGATAGATAGATAGATAGATAGATAGATAGATAGATAGATAGATAGATAGATAGATGATAGAGAGGGTTGCCTAGATGCTGACCCTGACTTCCACGCCTCCTCCTCTGATTCAGCTGCTGGAGGGGCTGGCGGCCGACAGGCCACAACAAAAGGGCTACCTGTACATTTACCTATACATTAAGAGGAGGTGCTTGATAAGCAACCTGGCCACAATGTACTACTCCTTCCTTGGGGATTTGAAAACCGTGGAGCTCTCTTCTGCCCAGCCCCACCCCACCCACCCCACCCAGGTGAGGAGGAGAGGTGGGCACCGCTTACTCGCCATTTTCTTCTCCACTTCCTTCTCCGCGGCGTTGAGCTCTGCTTTGGCGACGCCCACTTGGTTCTGATTGGAGTCTCGGAGAGTGGCGATGATCCGCTGTGGGATTTGAAGCGACAAGAGTACGATTAGCCAGGGGAACTGCTCGCCACTAGAAGCTGTGGGGTGCTCCATCCCTGAAGGTTTTCAAGAAGAGACCGGACGGCCACCTGTCCAAATGTCTGTACTGGCACACCAAACTCGACCAATTCAGTGTTCGTTCCCGACAAATGCCCCTCCCCACAGCGTCTCCTTAAGTCTCAGTCCCCAGGTGTGCCCTGTGAAGAGGGGCGGAGCACTCTCCTCCTGAGTAATCAGGTCAGCCTGCGCTGTTCCCGCCTTCTCTCCACTCTCCGTGCTCGGGGATCAGGAGGGGGCGGTCCTTGCTCAGCGCCTGAGCTCCGTCACTCCTCCTCGTTTCCACTGCTTGCCCTCTCTCGGCATCCTGCCCCCGTTCCTCCCTGCTAACATGGCGTCCCAATCCTGAGGGACCCTCCGCTGCCTGGTCCTGCTCCTCCCCACGTTCCTCTGAAGCCAACGAAGCCGCCCCCTCGATCTCCGCAGATTCAGGCTCCGACAGGAGCATGACAAACTACAAAGAGGATTAAAGGACTGGAGGCTGAACTATACGGCGAGTGGTTGCAGGAATTGGGTATGTCTGGTCTAACAAAGAGAAGGACGAGTGGAGACATGATAGCATCTTCCCATGTTTGAGGGGCTGTCATAGAGAAGAGAGGGAGGGGTGTCAACCCATTCTCCAAAGACACCTGAAGGCAGGACAAGAAGCAACGGATGGAAACTTTCCAAGGAGAGATCCAACCTACAATTCAAATTTCCTGACAGTGAGAGCAATTTATCAGTGGAACAGCTTGCCACCAGAAGTTGTGGGTGCTTCATCAAAGGAGGTTTTAAAGAAGAGATTGGACAGCCGTTTGTCTGAAATGGTATAAGGTCTCCCGCTTGAACAGGAGGTTGGAGTAAAAGACCTCCAAGGTCTCTTCCAAATCTGTTATTCTATTCCATTCCATTTTATTCTACCTTCCTTCCTTCCTTCCTTTCTTTTTATTTCTGTCTTTCTTTCTTTCTTTCCCTCCCTCCCTTTCTCTTTCCCTCCTTCCCTCCTTCCCTCCCTGCCTTCTTTCTTTCCTTCTTTCTTTTTCCTCCCTCCCTCCCTTCTTTTTCTCTTTCTTTCCTCCCTTCTTTCTTTTCCTTTTCCTTTCTTTCCCTCCTTCCCTCCCTTCTTTCTCTTTCCTTCTTTTCCTCCCTCCCTTCTTTTTCTTTCTTTTTCCTCCCTCTCTCCCTTCTTTTTCTTTCTTTCCCTCCCTCCCTTTCTTTCCCTCCTTCCCTCCCTTCTTTCTCTTTCCTTCTTTCTTTTTCCTCCCTCCCTCCCTTCTCTTTCTTTCTTTCTTTCTTTCTTTCCTTTTTCTTTTTCCTTTCTTTCCCTCTCTCCCTCCTTTCTTTCCCTCCCTCCTTCCCCCCTTCTTTCTCTTTCCTTTCTTTTTCCTCCCTCCCTCCCTTCTCTTTCTTTCTTTCTCTTTCCTCTTTTTCTTTTTCCTTTCTTTCCCTCTCTCCCTCCTTTCTTTCCCTCCCTCCTTCCCTCCCTTCTTTCTCTTTCCTTCTTTCTTTCCCTCCCTCCCTCCCGTTCCTTCTTTCTTTTTTCCTCCCTCCCTCCCTCCCTTCTTTTTCTTTTTCTTTCTTTCTTTCCTTCCTTCTTTCTTTTTCTTTTCCTTTTTTTTCCCTCCCTCTCTTTCTTTCCCTCCTTCCCTCCCTTCTTTCTTTCCTTCTTTCTTTTTCCTCCCTCCCTCCCTTCTTTCTTTCTTTCTTTCTTTCTTTCTTTCTTTCTTTCTTTCTTTCTTTCTTTCTTTCTTTTTCTCTTTCCCTCCCTCCCCTCTTTCTTTCTTTATGAATAACAGAGTCGGAAGGGACCTTGGAGGTCTTCTAGTCCAACCCTCTGTTCAAGCAGGAGGAGACCCTATGCCATTTCAGACAAAAATGGTTGCCTTTTCTCAAGAAACAGGCTGTTCCGGTGGACCCCAGAGCCAACCTGCTAATCCCTCGCTGTGTGGCGAAGGCCCCCAACGGCCCGTGGACTCCCCGTGGCCCAAAGCCTGGTTCCGCTGCTCCCGCTTGCCCTTCCCAGGCAGCCTCACCCCAAACATGTCGTACTGCTGCAGGAGGGACCTGGCCTGGTTGGCCGAATCCGTTTCCGTCTCCTGGATGGTCTCCATCAGGTCCTTATTCTTCTCCAGGAGCACCACGGAATGGCGCCTCAGTTCTTCCAGGCTGGCCGTCTTGCTCTTCGAAAGCCGCTAAGGTGTGTTTTTTGGGGGGGAGGGGGAGAGAAAAAGGGGGCGACAGTAGGGGCAGCGGTCCTCTGCTGCTGCCACTTTAAAAATGTGGGGACTTCAACTCTCGGAATTCTGGGAATGGAAATCCTGCCACCTTTAAAGTTTTTCCAGGTTAAGAAACTCTGGATGACGAAACAGCTCCAGTCCATCCTGATTGGCCATCAGATGGAAGGAGACCCCAAGTCCTAGAATGGGGAATTCCCACCTAGCTTCCCCCTTTCCTTCCTTCCTTCCTTCCTTCCTTCCTTCCCTTCCTCCCTCCTCCTTTCCTTCCTTCCTTCCTTTTTCTTCCTTCCTTTCTTCCCTCTTCCTTCCTTTCTCTTTCCCTCCTTCCCTCCCTTCCTTCTCCCCTCCTCCCTCCCCTTTCCTTCCTTCCCTCTTCCTTCCTTCCTTCCTTCCTTTTCCCTCCTTCCTCCTTCCCTCCCTTTCCTTCCTTCCTTCCCTCTTCCTTCCTTTCTTCCTCCTTCCCTCCCTTCCTTCTCCCCTCCTCCCTCCCCTTTCCTTCCTTCCTTCCTTCCTTCTTCCTTCCTTTTCCCTCCTTCCTCCTTCCCTCCCTTCCTCCCCTTTCTTTCCTTCCTTCCTTCCTCCTTCCCTCCCTCCCTTCCTTCTCCCCTCCTCCCTCTCCCATTCCTTCCTTCCTTCCTTCCTTTCTTCTCTTCTTCCTTCCATAAGATCAACCTTCCTACCTAGTTTCCTCCTTTCTTCCTTTTTCCCTCCCTCCCCCTTTCTTTGCTTCCTTCCTTCTCCCCTCCTCCCGGCCTTCCTTTCTTCCTTCCTTCCTCAAGATCAACCTTCCTTCCTCCTTCCCTTCCTCCCTCCCTCCCCCTTTCCTTCCTTCCTCCTTCCTTTCTTCTCTTCTTCCCACCATAAGATCAACCTTCTTTCCTCCTTTTCCCTCCCTCCCCCTTTCTTTTCTTCCTTGCTTCCCCACTCCTCCCCTTTTTTTCCTTCCTCCTTCCCTCCCTCCTCCCTTCCTTCCTCAAGATCAACCTCCCTCCCTCCCTCCCTCCCTCCTTCCCTCCCTCTCTCCTTTATCTTTCTCAACCTGCCCATCTCAGCCAAGTCGTCCTGAGTGGCTTAACAATTCTAAAATCCCTGTTTCTCCAGGTGTGATCCATTTGCCCTTCGGTTCCAGAACATAATAAGGGGGTCTGATCCCCCAATTTGAGCTTCTGGTCTCAAACTCCTGGTGAACACCATGTGAAACCTGGACTCCCAGCCAGGAAAGAGTGGGGCCCGAGGGAGACCCCCCCCCCTCCAGCCCTGTTTCCAGGGGCTCTTTCCTTCAGGTACCTGCAGAATTTTGATGTTGGCCTTGGCCATTTCTTCGGTCAGGGCTTGGTGCCACCCCACCTTGTGCCTCATGGACGGGGTGGCCTTCAGGGCCACGCTCCAGACCTTTCGCTCCTCTAGAAAGAGAAGAGAAGTGGGGGGACCTGAGGCCGCTGCTCGGAGGGTCAGAGAAGGCGGGCGCAGGAGATTCTGGACCAAAAATATTGAACGTTTTGTCTAGTGGGGAAGGCACCAGGCTGGAAACCAGGAGGTGGGGAGTTCTAGTCTGAAAGCCAGCTGGTGACTTTGGCCAATCACCCGGGGACTGTGAGATAATTTCTATCTGTCTGTCTTTCTCCTTCCTTCCTTCCTTTTCCCTCCCTCTCCTCCTTCCTTCTCTTGCTTCCTTTCTCTTTTTTTTCTTCCTCCTTTTTTCTCTTCTTTTTCTTCCTTTTTCTTTCCTTCCTTCCTTCATATTTCTTTTCCTTCATTCCTTTCCCCTCCCTCTCTCACTTTACTTCCATCCTTCTCTCTTTCCTTCATCTTTTTCTTTTTCCTTCCCTTCCTTCCTTTTCCCTCCCTCCCCTCCTTCCTTCTCTTGCTTCCTTTCTCTTTTTTTTCTTTTTTCTTCCTCCTTTTTTTCTCTTCTTTTTCTTCCTTTTTCTTTCCTTCCTTCCTTCATATTTCTTTTCCTTCATTCCTTTCCCCTCCCTCTCTCCGTTCCTTTACTTCCATCCTTCTCTCTTTCCTTCATCTTTTTCTTTTTCCTTCCTTCCTTCCTTTTCCCTCCCTCCCCTCCTTCCTTCTCTTGCTTTCTTTCTCTTCTTTTTCTTTTCTTCCTCCTTTTTTCTCTTCTTTTTCTTCCTTTTTCTTTCCTTCCTTCATATTTCTTTTCCTTCATTCCTTTCCCCTCCCTCTCTCTACCTTCCTTTACTTCCATCCTTCTCTCTTTCCTTCATCTTTTTCTCTTTTTCCTTCCCTTCCTTCCTTTTCCCTCCCTCCCCTCCATCCTTCTCTTGCTTCCTCTTTTTTCCCCTCCTTCCTTCCTTTTTTATTCCTTCTTCCCTTCTCTTCTCTTCTCTTCTCTTCTCTTCTCTTCTCTTCTCTTCTCTTCTCTCTTCTCTTTCTCTCTCTCTCTCTGTCCCGCTAACAAGCCACACAGTTTCCTAAGCAGAGCGTCAGTGGTGCAGGCTCTTGCCTCCTTCCTGACAGAAAACAACCGATTCAAAATCACCCAACTGGTTTTGGGGTTTAAGGCAGGACTCGAACTCAGGTTCCTCTCTTCCACTAAACCAAACTGCAACCCCCTTCCCCTACTTAGAAGAAGGATCCTCTCAATGATAGCATGGGCTAAAAATATTGGACACAACATTGAGTTAGAAGATTGGGAAAAAATTTGGGAGAAAAATTATACATTAACAAAATGCACCGCATATAAAGAAAATCAGTATAAAAGGTTCTATCGGTGGCATCTAGCCCCACAAGACTTGCAAAAATGTACCCCGACCTAAAACCTAATTGCTGGAAATGTAAACAAGCACAAGGTACCTACTTCCATGTATGGTGGCTTTGCCCAGAAGTCAAAAAAATACTGGATGAAAATACAAAAATGGCTAAAAGAAATCACACACTGTCAAATAGAATTGAAACCTGAATTGTTTCTTCTGGGGATCATTAAAGGAAATTATCCTAAAAGGATTAAATATCTGATTATCCATATTACTACAGCAGCAAGAATCGTGGAAAAAGCCTGGAAAAAGTCCATTATACTAACAGACTGTGTAATAATCCGGAAAATTTTTGAGTGTGCAGAAATGGACAAACTTACTATAGAATTAAATAATAAGGAAGACTCGGAATACTACTCAACTTCGGAAAATTGGTATCAATGGATAGAAATTAAAAATAGGAAATGTATAGAATAAAATAAGATATAAATTGTGTTTACATATGTCTGATTAAGTAGGAATATTTGGGATTATATGAACAAAGTTAAGAATTGTGTACTGTCAGAATGACGTTAGATTGTACAATTATTACGGATATATTTTTTGTCATAGATGTATTTTTACTTGTATTTTAATATTTTAAATGTTAATAAAGGTTTATAAAAAAAAGAAAGAAGAAGGATCCTCTCAGCCTCTCCTTACAGGAAGAACCGTTCCTTTCCTTTCTGTCCGGGAGGACAGAAAGTTCGAAGATGCTTTCTACCCAGGACGTTTTATCCTTGCTAGTTCTTTTTGGACTTTCAGCCTCTTGAATATCTCTGAGTGGCCTTCTTTTCACTCAGCCACAAGTGAACTCTACCAAAAAGGAAAGACTGGAAATGACTTCCCCCCGCGCCCCCTCGCAAGCCAGACTACGCCAGCCAAACTCTTTTCCCACCTGATTTCTTGGGTTGTATTTTCTGCAGGAATTTGTTTCCCTCCTTCTTCATCCCTGGAGGCAGCGGGGATGGCAGGAGTAATCTTAATTTGGGCCTTCTTGGCACCTCTTCCCTTTCCCATTGGCTGTAATCCTAAATGCCAGAGGAGAAAGAAGTTTAAAACTTGATGAAAATCAGCAAATGAGACACACACACAAGCATTGATTTTCCCAGTCTCTTTGGAAATGAATGGAAGCCTGGAAGTCCTCGATTTGCGTTCACTATTGAGGCCAAAATTTCCATTGCTAAGTGAGACATTGGTAAAAGTGAACTGTGCTCCATTGATACTCTTTCTTACCACGTTTGTTAACTGAAGCGTAGCAGTTGTTAAGTTAGGAACACAGTTGTTGGGGGGGGGTTTTTTGTAATTTTTATTTTTTTTATTTTTTACACAAACTAACAAACAATGCATTTTTTCTGAACAGAGTATTGGCCGAGTCATAAATTTATACAATTTTTAGTTATCTCCAACACAATTTATATATTTCAATTTTTGACATAATAATCTTTCTCTCTAATTTTTCTTTTCCTTGTTTCTTCTAATAACCAATATTACCATTCGCCCTGATCTCTAACCTTAATCCAATTTAATTCTTTCCCTTACTTTCTCCAAGTTAAAACCCTTAAATTTGAAATCAATCATTTTTCTAATAGTTAACCTTAACTCTAAATCATCCTATTCAAATATTTCCCCTTTGCGTCCTTTTCACAACATAATATAAATTTCCAGTATTTCCCTAAATTCCCTTATTCCAATCAGAAATATTTTTCTTTGTCTTTTCTTTTTCTTTTTTTTTTTATTTTATTTATATACCGCCCTTCTCCGGAGACTCAAGGCGGCTTACAATGCGTTAAGCAATAGCCTTCATACTTTTGTATATTTATACAAAGTCAGCTTATTGCCCCCACAAACTGGGTCCTCATTTTACCTACCTTAGAAAGGATGGAAGGCTGAGTCAACCTTAAGCCTGGTGAGATTCGAATTTACAGTAATTGCAGACAGCTGGTGTTAATCACAATGCTTTTAGTCTGCTGCCCTTATCCAAATATTACAATCCAATATCTTACTAAAAGTCACTTAAATATATAACAGGACAACCATTCATTTCTATTATATATATTTCATTATATACTGTATATTATATTTGTTAGTTAGGAACACAGTTCTTAACTGCAGTGGCGCAGTGGTGAGAGTGCAGTACTGCAGGCTACTTCTGCTGACTGCTGGCTGCCTGCAATTTGGCAGATCGAATCTCACCAGGCTCAAGGTCGACTCAGCCTTCCCTCCTTCCGAGGTCGGTAAAATGAGGACCCAGATTGTAGAGGGCAAGAGCCTGACTCTGTAAACCCCTTAGAGAAGGCTGTAAAGCACTGGGAAGCGGTATATAAGTCTAAGGGCTATTGCTATTGCTAACATCATCAGGGCTAGTGCCAATGCTGTGGTAGGTAATTAGGGTTGATCAGTGCTAAGTAGCTAGCCCTGATGATGTTACCTAACTTGGCTAATGAAACGTCTGAAAGAAAATAATCAAGAAGTGAATGTAGTTCATGGAGGGGGAGGAGGAGGAAGAGGAGGAGGAGGAGGAGGAGGAGGAGGAGGAGGAGGAGGAGGAGGAGGACGACGACTGTGGGGTCCTTGGTGCTCTCTGAGCTTGGTTGTTTTCTTGCAGCAGGCGTTTGATTACCCAAACTAGTAACACTGATGATATTACCTATTTGGGTCATGAAATGTCTGCAAGAAAAGAACCAAGCTCAGGGAGTACCACAGATCACCCATGTCTATACTTCTACCTATTATATCTCTGAGAAATATCTGCTTAAGATAATCTTGTCATCCACCCACATACCAGCATAGCATGGAAATAATATTCAGTTTGACATGGAAAGCCAATTCCCTCCAGCAATCTTTTGCTTAAACATACATATTTTCTTTTTAGGTAACGATAATAATATGGATTTGTGCACAGCTGTTCCATTTTATTACCTACTCAGTAAAGGATACAAAAAATACGATTTGGATCTTTTAAACCGTACTGCTTCCTTTTGCAAAATTCCTATTCTATTCTATTCTATTCTTTTTATTCTATCTATTCTATTCTATTCTATTCTCTATTCTATTCTATTCATTCTATTCTATCTATTCTATTTTCTATTCTATTCTATTCTATTCTCTATTCTATTCTATTTTATTCTCTATTCTATTCTCTATTCTATTCTATTCATTCTATTCTATTCTTTCTATTCTATCTATTCTATCTATTCTATTCTCTATTCTATTCTCTATTCTATTCTATTCATTCTATTCTATCTATTCTATTTTCTATTCTATTCTATTTTATTCTCTATTCTTTTCTTTTCTTTTCTTTTCTTTTCTTTTCTTTTCTTTTCTTTTCTTTTCTTTTCTTTTCTTTTTTTCTTTTCTTTTCTTTGCAGAACTCACCGTTTGGTTTAAGGAACTGATAAAACTCTTGGGAAACAAACTTGGATTCCTGGACGACATTTTTGCAGCCAGGGAAAAGCCGTGCGAGAGGAAATGTCAGCACCTGGAGGGACCAAGAATTATATACAGAATATATATAAAAAGAAATGGACAAGGGAAGAGAGATCTTGAAGATCCATTGCCGTCAAATCTTGCAAAATGTAGTGTTCTTGTCTCTGTAAAATGATATTTTTTTTCCCCAGAGGAAAAATAAATGATTTGAAATAACATTTTGGGAATGGGTGAGAGATCCTGATGACCTCAAACCATTATTTTATTATCTTAATATTGTTCATGATGGAATATTTATAGGCTGCCCCACCTTTCTAGCTTCAGAGAGGCTCCTAATAATATAGCTTTAAATATTAAAGTGGTTTTAGCTTTTATACGCCGCTCGCTTTGTTATGTATGTGATGGGTTTTGCAAGCTGCCCAAAGTCATGTCTTAATTAAAATAAATGACATTAAATTTAAATTTAAGAAACCCTTGGAAGGGAGGAAGCAAAAGCTACCCCACCACCACCAAGGAAAAGACAGGAGCACAAATGTGAGCCAGGATTTTATTCCAGGTGTATTTATTTTATTCATCTAGGTGGAGAAATGTTAATATCCTTAGCTAGTCCATGTATGATATGCCGTACGCTAAACAAAATAATAAAATGCAATGCAATGCAATAAATACCGTAATATAATATAAAATAAAATAATAAAATATAAAATAATAAAATGTAAAATAAAATATAAAATAAAATAATAAAATGTAAAATAAAATATAAAATAAAATACTAAAATATAAAATAATATAAAATAAAATAATAAAAATAAAACAAAAAAAATGCCAGGGATAGGTCTCAATTTAGGTTCCCCCCTCCCCACCCGCACGGAGGACCTGAGGGACGGAGCAGTCACTACCCGGAAACCTCTGCCGTTTGGTTTCCTGGGGGTAGACTGCGCCCGTCGCTGGAGGCTCCATTTAAGCTGAGCCAACCCCGCCTCGTTTCCCCCTTTACCTGCTTCGCGCGCGCGCGTGTGTGTCTCCCCGTCTCCTAGCAACGCAGCGCGCGCTCATCTCCATGGCGACCCGGAGGACCTACGGAAGCCCCGCAGGCCCAAGCATCACCCCGCCCTTCGCTCTGCTGATCCCTCCCGTCGTCGTCGTCGTCGTCGTCCCCGCCCCTTGAAGGTCGACCCCCCCCCCACAACGCCCGTTCTTTCCATTGGGCCGTTTCCATGCCGCGAAGGCCCCGCCTCCCGGCTCCTCTTGCGCGTGCGCAGGTCTTTCTCTGTACAGCCTTTCCTGGCTTGGAGCGCCTCTATCGCCAACCTGGCGCCCCCCAGCCAAATGAGTTGACTTGCGCTTCCCATCAATGGCTCTCCGGATTGTTGATTGCAGTTATTGAATAATATATTTACCAGAGGAAGACGGGCCAGTTAAGACGCAGCATCTATTCAATCTTGGGTGAAGAAGCTGCGACCTAAAGAGAGTTGGATAGGAGACCACGAGGAAATCACAGGGGAAACCAGAGTGGAAAGTCCAGAAATCATTTCAAAAGGAACAAACTTTTTTTCTGCTGCCAATAAAACCAAATGGAATAAAGAGAAAATCCTAACTTACTTCCTCCCCATCTCCTAACTGTAGCTTTTGACTATAATTCTATTTTATTATATATATTATATATTATATTTATTATATTTCTATACCGCCTTTCTCCCATAGGACTCAAGGCGGTGTACAGTCAAGAAAAATATAGATACACAAACATCATAAAATTGCTAATTAAAATTATTATTATAACATAGTTTGGTCCAATTAAATATTTTATTGTTTTTAGAAATATTTATCTTTTGTGGTTTTATTGCTTTTAATTATTGTAAGCTACCCAGAGCTGCTTCGAAGCCAGATGGAAGCAAGCAAAGATAGATAGATAGATAGATAGATAGATAGATAGATAGATAGATAGATAGATAGATAGATAGATAGATAGATAGAATTCTTTATTAGCCAAGTTTGACTGGACACACAAGGAATTTGTCTTTGGTGCATACGCTCTCAGTGTACATAAAAAGTAAAAAAGATACGTTCATCAAAAACCATAAGGTACAACACTTAATGATAGTTATAGGGTACAAGTAAGCAATCAAATCATATTAGGAAACAGTATAAATCATACAGCAACAAATTACAGTCATACAATAAGTGGGAGGTGATAGGAACGATGAGATGAATAGTGATGTTATATAAGATAATATGATCAATAAGTAATTAAATAAATCAATAAAAGTGGAACCCCAATTGTTGCCTTGGAGCTCAGGCACCCCACGTTGGCATGAAGCCACTAAGTGGATCTCTGAATTTGAGAGAGACACTTTGACCTTTGCAAAGGGGTTTATTTGCCCAAGCCAAAATATAAACTACCAAATAATTCATGCAAAATATAAGTCTTTAGGGTACAGAAGCTTATGATATGAGCTAGAAAGCAACACATCAGGCAATGATACATTAACTGGTGTAAGAAAAGACAGCCGCCCTTAAAATATTTTGCATTTTTCCCCTTTTCCATCTTGGCTTATTTCTTTAACATCACTGAAGGACCCCAGAATAAGCTCCCATTGTTTAATTAATGAATAGGCTAGGTTTTGCATATTAAAGAGAGGAAAAATGGCTTTGGCTAAAAGAGAAAACATGGTTTCCTGAACTTGTAAGGGAGTCATGGGATGCCTTGCTAAAATGCTGATATCTCCTTTATTCAAAGGATAAAGAAGAAAAAAAATCTCCCTTTTTACCACTCTGTAATCTCTTAATTTTAGGGTAATAATGAACCCTAAAATTTCAGGTAACAATATGATCCTGTTTTATGTGAAATCTTCGAATGATTGAAGGGTAAATTGATCGTCTGGTAGAGAAAAAAAAAAGATGGGAAATAAAAAGAAGATGGAAAGAAAAAGGTTTAACTTTTTAATCATTTGCTTTAATGGAACATAGAATAATAGAGTTGGAATGGACCTTGGAGGTCTTCTGGTCCAACCCCCTGCTCAAAGAGGAGACCCTGACCCATTCCAGACAAGGGGCTGTCCAGTCTCTTCTTGAAAGCCTTCAGTGATGGGTCACCCACAACTTCTAGTGGCAAGCTGTTCCACTGATTAATTGTTTGCACAATAATTTTTTCCTTAGTTCTAGGTTGCTTCTCTCCTTGATTAGTTTCCATCCATTGCTTCTTGTCCTGCCTTCAGGTGCTTTGGAGAATAGCTTGGCTTCCTCTTCTTTGGGGCAGCCCCTCAGATATTGGAAGATGCTATCATGTCTCCCCTGGTCCTTCTTTTCATCAAACTAGACATACCCAGTTCCTGCAACCGTTCATCATATCTTTTCGCCTCCATTCCGCTTACCAGAGGAAGGCTCCTTGCCCTGAGATGCTAAAGCAGTTTGAGTTTGAGGAGGGGTCCTTGCACTGAGATATTTAGGGCGGTTTGGACAAGCCAGGAGTCTAAAGCCATCTGCTTGCAAACATGCCTGGAGCCAACTCAGATGGTCCTTATTGCTATGCAGATCAATTTGGCCTTCTCTGGTGATTGGGGTGGTGGGGGGTCAGTCTAGCAGGAAATTTGGGAGGAAAAGAGAAGTTTGGTGAAGAGAGAGCAAAGGCAGCATTAGGAGGATGCAGAAGCTTCTGCTCACCCATCATCACCCAATAGATGCCCCCTTTCCCAGGAGTGGCAGCTAAGAGGAGCTTCAGGTCACAAATATCAGGCCCAGGAGATAAGAGCAGACCAGAAAAACTGATCTATAGGAAGGCTAGAAGTTGAGATTGGCTCTGATAAAAGAATCTTGCAGATCAGATTTTGCTTAATAAATTACCACTTCCTCCTCCTCCTCTTTCTTCTCTACCACTACTTCTTCTTCTTCTTCCCCTTCCTCCTCCTCACCATAAACACTACTCTCTTTCAATACTGATGATATTACCTAGTTGGGTCATGAAACGTCTGGAAGAAAAGCACCAAGCTCAGAGGCCCTACAGTCCAACTCTTCTTCTTCTTCTTCTTCTTCTTCTTCTTCTTCTTCTTCTTCTTCTTCTTCTTCTTCTTCTTCTTCTTCTTCTTCTTCTTCTTCTTCTTCTTCTTCTTCTTCTTCTTCTTCTTCTTCTTCTTCTTCTTCTTCTTCTTCTCCTTCTTCTTCTTCATCTCCTTCTTCTTCTCCTTCTCCTTCTCCTTCTTCTTCTTCATCTCCTTCTTCTTCTCCTTCTCCTTCTCCTCCTCCTCCTCCTCCTCCTCCTCCTCTTCTCCTTTCATCTTTTTCTTGTCTTCCTCTTCCTCTCCTTCCTCTTTCCTCTCCTTTCCTCTCCTTTTCCTCCTCCTCCTCCTCCTTCTTCTCTTCCTCCTCCTCCTTAAAATTAAGACTAAACTAATCCAGGAGAGAAGCAACCTAGAACTAAGCAGAAATTTCCTGACAGGGAGAACAATTAACCCATGGAACAGCTTGTCTCTGGAGGTGCTCCATCACTGGGCTCAATTGTGTCGTAAATTGAGGACAACCTGTGCAAATGTTCAGAATTCCATACTTGGGAGGTCTGCAAAAGTTAGCACAAAAGAGGAGCTGGCTATTGAAATTAAATTGTCATTTTTGGTACACTGAGGTTGGAAGCCTAAGTCAATGGTAGCTGTGCAAATCACGACATCTTCAAATTTCCTCCCTGAGTGAATAAAAGGTAGATCTCCCTAAACAGAAAGAATTTACCGGAGAGAAGAAACTAATGAAAATACACTGGGGAAAAAAAACAGTCCAGTAAAATTCACAGCAGTCAAAAATCCAGATAAAATCCATAACATGTGTCTGATGAAATCAATGGCTTGTTCCCTGCTTAATGGCCCTAAACTATGTTTACAACCCACTTGCAAAATAATATTAGTTAAAGGCAGCTCATCTATAATGGATTAATGCATCCGAAAATTCTTTTTAGTATGCAAGAAAAATGAATTGAGCATCAACCTGTAACTCTCAAAATCGTGCAATACCCTGTATGATTTGGGGGGTGGGGGGAGAAATTAATCAATTAGTCAAGCTATTATCCAAAGCACCTGAGGGCAGGACAAGAAGCAACAGGTGGAAACTAATCAAGGAAAGAAGCAACTTAGAACTAAGGAGAAATTTCCTGACAGTGAGAACAATTAACCAACAGTGAAACAACTTGCCACCAGAAGTTGTGAATGCTCCAACACTGGAAATTTTTAAGAAGATATTGGATAACCATTTGTCTGAAGTGGTGTAGGGTTTCCTGCCTGGGCAGAAGGTTGGACTAGATGACCTCCAAGATCCTTTCCAACTCTGTTATTCTATTCTATTCTATTCTATTCTATTCTATTCTATTCTATTCTATTCTATTCTATTCTATTCTATTCTATTCTATTCTATTCTATGTTTTATCTGTATCTATTGTTATTGCTGTTGCTGATACACTTTTAAAAATATAATATGGCTTTTATTATTCTAATCCCTGAACAATCATTTAATATTCCTATTTATTTTTTAGGACTACAGTTAGTCCTTGATTTACAACAGTTCATTTAGTAGCTGTTCAAAGTTGGAACGGCACTGAAAAAAAAAAAGACTTATGACTGTTTTTAATAGTTACCATCTTCGCAGCATCCCCCAGGGTCACGTGATCAAAATACAAACACTTAGCATGTGATTCATATTTATGACGGTTGCAGTGTCCTGGGTTCACGTGATTCCCTTTTGCGACCATCCAACAAGCAAAGTCAAGGGGGATTCACTTAACAACCTTGTTACTAACTTAACAACTGCAGTGATTCCCTTAACAAAAGTGGCAAGAAAAGTCGTAAAATGGGGCAAAACTCACTTAACAAATTTATCACTTTTTTTTTTTTTAATTTGATTTATATGCCGCCCTTCTCCGGAGACTCAGGGTGGCTTACAATGCGTTAAGCAATAGCCTTCATACTTTTGTATATTTATACAAAGTCAGCTTATTTCCCCCACAAACTGGGTCCTCAATTTACCTACCTTAGAAAGGATGGAAGGCTGAGTCAACCTTGAGCCTGGTGAGATTCGAACCTGCAGTAATTGCAGGCAGCTGGTCTTAATAACAGGGTGCTTTAGACCACTGTACTACCAAGGCTCTAATCACTCTAATACCAATCACTTTGCAACGCACGTTTCGGGGCTCAATTGTGATTGTAAGTTGAGGACTACCTGTATTGCTCTTATAAATGCTGATTTATTATTTTTATTCTAATCCCTGAACAAGACCTTAATACTCAAATTAATTTTTTTAGGACTACTTGCAAATAAAATAATAATAAATAAAATATTTCTAACGCTCTATAAATAAGATTAAGACATCTACAACTATTTTTCTTCTGCAGCGCTGAAAAAACCTGGAAGTCAATACTTTCTTTTCCCCTTTTCTTTTCTCGCTCCACTTTCTCTTATCATCTTTCTTGGCGTGTATAATTTATATTAGGATGATGATGTCAATAAAAGTTATGCAAAATAAATAAATAAATAAATAGACCCGGGGTGGTGTGTACAATATAATTATTTATAATTACGATTCAGCATTTATAATTAGGATTCAGCATTTGCTAAATTTTATACAATTTATTTATAATTTTGTGGATCAAGGATCCGAGATGGTTTGGTGGCTTTTATCCCTGTGTGTCATAAAGGACCACCAGGCAGGGCATACGTGATGCGGAGCCCATCCCCAGCGCCCAGCGGTGCCCCCTTGGCCAATCTGGCGATACATTCCAAGCATCCAAGCCAGCTGGCACAAAGCAGGAAAGACCAGCCAGATGCCCGGCTGATGTTGCCAAAGCGACTGGGAGCTTCCTGGGGCAGGGAAGGCTCCGATTGGCTGCCTGGCGTGACTGAGCGCATCCCAGAACAGGCGAGAAGCTCATTGGTCGCCCGGGTGACGGCGAGGAAGGCAGGAAAGAAGCGCTTTGGATTGGCTGGCGGCCTGAGTGATGGGTTGCCCTGGCGCCTCATCCTGCGGAGGCAGTTTCCGTGGCAACAGGAATTGTAAAGGAGAGGGAGGGGGGGGCCTAGGCGGTCCTTGGCAAAAGGGGAGATGCCGGGGCAGGGGGGGAGAAAAGGGTGGAGAGGTGGGGGAAATGCCTTTGGAGATGGGTTGCTAAAAAAAAAAAAATTAAAATTAAAATCCCTGCCTCTAGGCTGGATCATAAGCCAGCCAGCTGGGCCCCGATTTCATAAGAGGCTTTGCTTTGGCATATGTGTGTATGTGTGTAATACACACTATATACTCTGTGTTTGTGTGTGTCTGCAAATACTATATACACACACGTCTGTATAATATAGTGCATGCATACATACATATATATATATATATATATATATATATAGAGAGAGAGAGAGAGAGAGAGAGAGAGAGAGTATATAGTGTATATGTGTGTGTGTGTATGGATGTGTATGTGTGTGTGTACATACATACCCTATATATGAATGTGCATACTATATATATATATGTATGTGTATATATATATATATATACACACACACACACACACACACACACACACACACGTATGGACACTATATAGCCGTGATGGTGAACCTATGGCACGTGTTCCACAGGTGGCACACGAAGCCATACAGGTGGGCACATGAGCGTTGCCCTAACTCAGCTCCGGCGCGCACATGGGCGCCAGCCAGCTGATTTTTGGAGGCCCCCTGGAGGCAGGAAACAGCCCATTTGACGACTTCCGGTGAGACAGGAAGGCCCGTTTTTCACTCTCCCCAGGCTCCAGAGCCTTTCTAGGATCCTGGGGAGAGTGAAAACGGCCTTCCCCATCCCACTGGAGGCTCTCCGGAGGCCGGAAACAGCCCATTTGCCGACTTCCGGTGGGACCGGAAGTTGGGAAACAGGCCATTTCTGGCCTCCAGAGGACCTCCAGGGGGTGGGGTGGGGAAAGACATTTTCCAGAAAGCCTCTGGAGCCTGGGGAGGGCGAAAAACAGGCCTATCGGGCCCACTATGCCATCACATGCAAAAAGTGGGGGGAGTATAGGGAGGGTCATGCACTCATGCGCGGGGTGGGGCGCATTGAATTATGTGCATGGACATGAGCGTGCGCCCCCCCTCCCCGCACCTTGCTTTTGGCACGTGACAGCAAAAAGGTTAGCCATCACTGCTATATAGTATATATACTATATATAGTGTGTGTATATACACACATATATATAGTATATTTATATACAGAGAGTATATATTGTATATATTGTACAATATATTTTGTATACTGTATATATAAATCAGAACAAATTTAATAACACCTTTTTTTCCATAATTTCTGATTTTTCTCTATTTCTTCTGCTAACAAATAGTTCCCAAATATAAGCTAGGAATAAGCAAGGATTCAGATCTACCTAAAAGCCACAATTGAAATAAGCCAGGATTTCCCAACCAGCAACAAACCATCCTTGGTTTCAAATCCTGGATTGGTAACAAAAAAAAAAAAACTTAAATAAATCTTAATAGTTTTTTTTAGGAGGAATTCAGTCTTCATTCTAATCTAAGGCAAAACCAAATATTGCTTTAATTTAGTGTGTGTGTGTGTGTATGAATACAGATATAATAAAACATATTTTATACATAAATACATAAAATATAACAACAAGTAACTTTATTAGTGGTACTAAAAATTAAAAATTAATGACAATTAATAATTTCAGAGTAAATATATGCATATCTATTTTTCCCTTTTAGATGTTTAATTATCTCTATTGTGCAATTGTAAAACATTTCACCCTAATTTAATCTTTAATTTTGATGTTAATTTTCCTACGCTGCTTTTACTTATCAGTTCTATTCCATTGCATGTCGCCCAGAGCCTCCCCTCGGAGGGAGGTGGGCAGTTCAATAATAGGAAACATAAATAAAGGAAATAAATAAATAAAATCCCTCGGCTTCTCCCTGCCTTGCACAAAGATGAGAAGGAGGGGAGAAATCTTCCTTTTCCTGTCTGCTCAGCGCCTTCCGATGCTCCCTGGCTGCAGATTAAGAAACAGAAAGGCTGGAAACCCAGATTGGCTGGTGGATGTTGGAGAATCTTTTGCAGATTAAAGTGGGGTCTGAAGGACAGAGAAATAAAATCATTTTTTTTTTCAAAATTGCCCTGTCTAAATTAAGGCACGGGCATGAAAAAACCAGGAGGAAACTAAGATTGCATCAAAGCTTTATCGTCCGTCTGAGTAAAAGTAAAATCTCCTTTGAGTCGCATTTGTGCAACTTCACGGAGTGTCATTTATTGTGATCTAGACAACAGTGCACACACATATTTGCCTTCAGTGGAATGGCTTGCCTCCAGAAATTATGGGTGCTTCCATCATTGGAGGTTTCCAAGAAGAGATTTGACAAACATTTGTTTGAAAAGGTATAGGGTCTCCTCCTTAAATAGGGGGTTGGACTAGTAGACCTCGAAAGTCCCTTCCAGTTCTGTTATTCTGCAATTCTTCAGGAATGCTTTTCCTGTTTCTTGGACAGGCTCTAAACATTCTCATCCCTGCTTAAGTTCTGAGCCAGCCCAGTGCATCTGCCTGCTAAAAACTGACCCAGGGCAGGCTCTCAAAAATAAAGCAAAATAATGTGGAATGGACAGACGTACAAAAGACAGCAGGATTTGCTCTGGGGTGTGAAATAATCTATCCAGGACATAGCATACTGTATATAAGCGGTACTTGAGCAGGGTTCGTAGGATTGTCTGGGATGCTACACACCCTCTTCACTCCCTGTTTTCCTTGCTATTTTCTGGGAAGGGGCTTCGTAGTACCCAAAGCAGAACATCCAGATTCGACCACAATTTTGTTCCATATAGCATCGACCTTGTGAATTCTCAGGCTTTCCAGTTTTGGTCACCACACTATAAATAAAGATGTTGAGACTCTAGAAAGTGTGCAGAGAAGAGCAACCAGGATGATTAGGGGACTGGAGGCTAAAACATATGATGAACGGTTGCAGGAACTGGGCCTGGCTAGTTTAGGGAAGAGAAGGACCAGGAGAGACAGGAGAGCATCTTCCAATATTTGAGGGGCTGCCACAGAGAGGAGGAAGGGGGTCAAGCTATTTTCCAAGGCACCTGAAGGCCAGACAAGGAATAATGGATGGAAACTGATCAAGGAGAGATTCAACCTGGAAATAAAGACAAATTTCCTGACAGTGAGAACAATCCACCGATGGAACAGAAGTTGCCTTCAGAAGTTGTGGGAGCTTCATCACTGGAGGCTTTCAAGAAGAGACTGGAGTCTGGACTGCCATCTGAGCCTTGGTGGTGCAGCGGACTAAGTGCTGTTATGTAGCACTTAGCTGCCAGCTGCCTGCAATTAGTGCGAGTTCAAATCTCACCAGGCTCAAGGTTGACTCAGCCTTCCATCCTTCCGAGGTAGGTAAACTGAGGACCCGGATTGTGGGGGCAATAAGCTGACTTTGTAGAAACACCGCTTATGGGGGGCCAAAAGCCCTACTAAGCAGGTATATACAAAAGAATGAAGGCTATTGCTATAAGCGCATTGTAAGCCACCCTGAGTCTTCGGAGGAGGGCGGCATATAAATTGAACTAATAAATAAATAAATATATCTGTCAGAAATGGGTCTCCTGCTTGGGCAGGGGGTTGGACTAGATGACCTACAAGGCCCCTTCCAACTCTATTATTGTATTTTATTCCATGTATATGTTATGTGTGTCTGTGTGTAGCTTGTGTATATGTGTGTTATGCATGTGTACACTTTTGAGAGCAGGCAACAGAATTTCATTTCTAAGGTGGCAGTGTGCCCACAATTTAAAAAAAATGACAATAAAGGCTCTCTTTAATCTCCCCCAAGATTAAATTGGGCTCTTAATTTCCAAAAGAGGCTACAATTATACTTATAATCACAATGGGACCTGAATTTCATTTGCTAAACAAGGAAAGTTTAAGTTGGCTGCAAAGTTATTAAGTGAGTTGCGGCCAATTTTGTGACTTTTTGGCCATAATTGTTATGCGAAGACCTGCAGTTGTTAAGTGAATCGCATGGTCGTTAAACAAATCCAGCTTCCTCCCCCCCCTCCCCCTCCCATTGATTCTGCTTGTCAGAAGCCGGCTGGGAAGGTCACAAATAGAGATTGTGTGACTGCAGGACTGTGCAACCGTCCGTAAATTCCTGCTGGGTGCCAAGCATCCGAATTTGGACCACGTGACTATGGAGAGGCTGCAACGGTCATAAGGAGGACCGATTGAAAGTTTTTCCCCGGTGCCGTTGTAACTATGGATGGTCACTCAATGAACGGTTGTAAGTCGAGGATGTGAGCACATCACCGTTGCAGCACATTGCTTGGTATTTGGCTGCCATTAGCAAAATTCAAGTGGACTGGAATTTTTTTTTTTGTTTTAAACCAAAATCCCAATATCTACAGGTAGTCTTCAACTTACAACTGTTCATTTAGTGACTGTTACAACGGCATAGAAAAAAGCAACTGAGTGTTGTGGCCCGTCAGCGGCCTGTGCAGCTAGTAGCTGATTTAGACAGCGAGGAGGCTGGTGTGGTGCTGCGCCAGCAGCCTGTGCAACTGGCACTCGAGTCGGACAATGAGGAGGCTGGAGAAGATGTGGTGCCAGAGGCCGGGATTCAGCCAGGGCCTTCAGAACCTCCAGAAGCTCCCATAAGTGAAGAGGAAGAAGAGGAGGAGCCTCTTCTCGATGCACAGGCGCGCAGAGCTGCCAAAAGGCAGGAGTGGCTCCTCAGGAGGAGGTCTCTTCGAGAGTAAGGCTTGGGGCTAATTGACCACTCCCTTAGCCTATTTAAGGAGGAACGCCAACTGAAGCAATTTGCAGGGAACAACTTAGTTCACATACCTTCTTGTCTTGATCTTAGTTCTTTTATCAGCTTCCTGCAAATTGCTTCTGGGCATTCCGCCAACCATAGTAAGCTTTCAGTTATTATTCTTTGAATTCTTGGTGGCTGTTAATGCAATTAATTAACAGCCGTTGTTGTAAAAGACTGGATTATTCGGTAAACTAAGGTTTGAATGGACTTTGTGTGTGCTGCGTTCTTTGGGGTCCGTAGCTGGGGCAGAACACTGAGTGTTGGAGATGTAGACATAAATCTGGAACGTTTTATCATATGTAGTGGACATGTCCCAAAGCCAGGAAATATTGGCTCAAAATTAAGGAATGGCTGGAAGGAATCACGGAACCAGAGGTGGGTCTCAGCAGATTCTGACCAGTTCTGGAGAACCGGTAGCGGAAATTTTGAGTAGTTCGGAGAACCGGTAGTAAAAATTCTGACTGGCCCCACCCCCATCTATTCTCTGCCTCCAGAGTTCCAGCTGATCGGGAGGAAATGGGGATTTTGGAATGGGGTGGGAATGGAGATTTTACAGTATCCTTCCCCTGCCACGCCCACCAAGCCACGCCCACAGAACCAGTAGTAAAAAAAATTGAAACCCACCACTGCACGGAACATAAGATAGAATTGAAACCACCAGCATTATGTCTATTAGGCACACTAGATCCAAAAATGGATAAGAATTATCAATATATAATATTACACATACTAACCGCTGCTATGATTGCTTTTGCACAAAACTGGAAACAAATAAATACCCCCTCAGATGAAATGGTAATTAGAAAGGTACTTTAATGTGCTGAAATGGACAGGATGACCATGGAGTTAAAAGAAAGAGAGGAATCTCAGACTATTATAAAATTTGGAGTAGACTGTACAAGTGGCTAGAGCCGTGATGGCCAACCTATGGCATGCGTGCCACAGGTGGCACACGTAGCCATATCAGTGGGCACGCCAGCTCAGCTCTGGCGCACATGTGCATGCCAGCCAGCGGATTTTCGGGCCTTCTGGGCACACCAGAAGTAGGGAAACAGGCTGTTTCCTGCCTCAGAGGGCCTGGGGTGGGTGGGGAAGGCCCATTTTTCTTTCTCACCTGGCTCCAGATCCTCTCTATGCATCTGGGGAGGGTGAAAAGTGATGGTTTTCGCTGTCCCCAGCCTCCAGAGACTCCCAGAGAGGCTCTGGAGGCTGGGGACAGCAAAAAACGTCACTTCCTGTCCAATCAGAAGTTGGGAAACGGGCCCTTTCGGGCCTCCGGAGGATCTCCAAAGGGGTGGGGAAGGCTGTTTTCGCCCTCCCCAGATGCATAGAGAGGATCTGGAGCCAGGTGAGAAAGAAAAACAGGCCTACTGGGCCATCGCATGCCAGGAGCGGAGGGGAGGGGGGGTTATGCGCGAATGCGTGGAGCGGGACGCCTAGAATTATGGGTGTGGGCACCCGTGCGCATGAACCTCCCCTGCTCCCCCCTCCTAAAAGGTTAGCCATCACTGGGCTAGAGAATAGAAGCCAAAACAAGAAATAAATGTTCAAAAACCATTGACTATAAGATAAAGATAAATGTATATATGTACAATCAGAACGGTTATAATTAGTACTATATTATTATAATATAATTATTATACTACTACTAGAATTATAGTAGGCAAATATTGAATAGTGAATTACAAAAGCAGAATATACATGCTGATATGGAAAGCTGTAAAATTGTATTATACTGTTGTGTTGTTTGAATTTTCTATTTGCTTGTATTCGTCTTATTTCTTTTTTCTTTTTTTCTTTACTTGTGGTTTTTAAAGTTGGGAAATGTTCAATAAAACTATTTTTTTTAAAAAATAAGGTAACTTATGACTGTTTTCACAGCTACGACATTCGCAGCATCCCAATGGTCAAAATTCGGACACTTGGCCACTGACTCGTATTTATGACAGCCTCAGTGTCCTGCGATCCTCTTTTGCGACCTTCTGACAAGAAAATTCAATGGCGAAGCCAGACTCTCTTAACAACTGTGTTACTGGTAAGGCATAATTTTCATACCAGGATACTCTCCCCTTACTCCAAGGGTGTCTTCAGAAGTTTAAAAAGTTGGCAATACTGTACAAAGACAATTTATACAAGACGTTCTACAAGTGGCACCTTCCCCCAGCGAGATTGTCAAAAATGTTTAGAAATTCATCACCAAAATGTTGGAAATGCAACCACGAATTAGGCACATACTATCATATGTGGTGGTTATGTTAAAAAAAGCAAAGGAGTATTGGCGGAAGATCTATTTATGGTTGGTGAAAATAACCTGAGAAGAAATATAAATATAAACCAGAACTATTGGGAATCATAAATGGGAAATATAGTAAAGGGGTAACTTACTTAATAATACATATTATAACAGCAGCAAAAATGAGTTTTGCCCAAAATTGGAAAACTCCTCTAGAAGATGAAGTGATAAAGAAAATTTTGACATGCGCAGAAATGGATAGATTAACTTTGGAACTGAAAAATAAAGGCAAGTCAGAATACCACGAGATACGGAATAAATTTTATCAATGGTTGAAACAGAAAAGAGGGTTGAAAAACAAGAACATTTATTTATTTACTTACTTACTTACTTACTTACTTACTTACTTACTTACTTACTTATTTATTTATTGGATTTATATGCCGCCCTTCTCCCGAAGGACTCAGGGCGGCTCACAACAATAAGAAACAGAAAAGACAAAAGTTAAAAGACAAATTAAAACAGAGTATCCAATAAATAAAGTTAAACGTGGGAATACCAATTCAAAATTTAAGATTTAAGAATATATAAAGCTACAAAATCAGTATAGAATCAACCCATTCTAATTCTCCGTAAAATGGAGAATGAACGTTATGTATGTAACTACAATAGAATGATAAATGGATAAAACAAATGTATAAGTAATATAGATAGAAGAAGGATGTCTTTAGATATGTAAATACAGAACAGATTACTGGTATATAAGTAATAAGGTATATATGATACTTATCTTTCATTTTAGTATGTATGGCAAGGAGAATGCCAGGACGGTACACCGTGTCCAATGTTTTAATATGTGTGTAATAAAACTTATTTTTTTTAAAAAGAAGTTTAAAAAGTTTTGTTTTTTTTTTTAATTTGATTTATATGCCGCCCTTCTCCAAAGACTCAGGGCGGGCTTACAATGTGCTCAGCAATAGCCTTCATTCTTTTGTATATTTTATACAAAGTCAGCTTATTGCCCCCCAAACTGGGTCCTCAATTTACCTACCTTAGAAAAGATGGAAGGCTGAGTCAACCTTGAGCCTTGGCGAGATTCGAACCTGCAGTAATTGCAGGCAGCTGGATTTTAATAACAGTGCTTTAGTCTGCTGCGCTACCAGGGCTCCTATCCTCTTCCTCCTCCTCCTCCTCCTCTTCTTCTTCTTTTTTTAAATTTGATTTATATGCCGCCCTTCTCCAGAGACTCAGGGCGGCTTACAATGCGTTAAGCAATAGCCTTCATCGTTTTGTATGTTTTATACAAAGTCAGCTTATTGCCCCCACAAACTGGGTCCTCAATTTACCCACCTTAGAAAGGATGGAAGGCTGAGTCAGCCTTGAGCCTGGTGAGATTTGAACTTGCAGTAATTGCAAGCAGCAGATGTTAATCTGTTAATAACAGTGCTTTAGTCCACTGTACTACAGGCTCTTCCTTTTTAAGCAATAGCTTTCATACTTTTGTATATTTATACAAAGTCAGCTTATTGCCCCCACAAACTGGGTCCTCATTTAACCTACCTTAGAAAGGATGGAAGGCTGAGTCAACCTTGAAAAGTTTATCCTTGTCCATTTTTAGCTTGCCTCGTGTTCAGGTGCCATCGTGACTTTTTTAACCACCACTGCTCTTTCCGATCTTGCTGATCCTACCTAGGAAGAAATTATATCTCCTTCCTTTGCTGAAATCAAACCATGGTTTGCTGTTGCTCTGTAAGCGAGCCTGCTTTAAATATTGCAAATCTAGGTAGAATTAGCCCTTCAAGCCCCTTTCCAGGGCTGAATTTGCCCCTCGCATTTAAACCATGGTCTGCAAAACCATGGTTTGGTGAGCAAGCCACAACTAGCAGGATGTAGGCTGGAATTTAAGCCTTCATGACTCGGTTCACACAACTCCTGGTGTTATTGCTTGTTCTCTCTATCCAGCCTGGGCTGGTCTCCCAAGGGGCTCAGCTTTGGCCACAGGATGCCCAGGTCTGGTCCCTCAAGGGTTAAGGCGTGGGGCAGGGGGTGGGGATTTCAGGGGGAGGGGGCCATCTTGGGCAGAAGGAGGGCATTGTTGCAGAGGTTTAGGCCTGGGGTTCCTGGTTTATGTGGCCCCTGGGGAAGGGCTAGGGCTCCCAGCCTCCGGGACTCCAGGATTTTGGGGGTTCCAGGTCTCCGAGGCTCTGGGACTTGGGGGGTTTCAGGCCTTTGGGGGCTCTGGGACTCTGGAATTTTGAGGGCTCTGGGACTTTGGGATCTCTGGGACTCCAGGGCCTTTGGGGACTCCAGGATTTTTGGGGTTTCAGGCCTTTGGGGGCTCTGGGACTGGAATTTTGAGGGCTCTGGGACTTTGGGATCTCTGGGACTCCAGGGCCTTTGGGGACTCCAGGATTTTTGGGGTTTCAGGCCTTTGGGGGCTCTGGGACTCCGGAACTTTGGGGACTCTGGGACTTTGGGGTCTCTGGGACTCCAGAGCTTCTGGGAATCCAGGATTGGGGGGGGCTCTGGGATTTGGGGTCTCTGGATCTCCAGGGCTTTGCAGGATCCAGGACTTTGGGGGTTCCAGGCCTTTGGGGTCTCTGGGACTTTGGGGTCTCTGGGACTCCAGAGCTTTGGGGGATCCAGGATTGGGGGGGTGCTCTGAGATTTGGGGTCTCTGGGTTTCCAGGGCTTTGCAGGATCCGGGACTTTGGGGGTTCCAGGTCTTTGGGGGCTCTGGAATTTTGGGGGCTCCAGGATTTGGGAGGCTCTGAGATTTGTGGGGTCTGAGTCCCCAGGACTTTGGGGAATCCGGGCGTTTGAGGGATCGATCCGGGAATCTGGAGCATCCGGAGCTTTGGGGGATCCAGGACTTTGGGGGGGATCCGCGATTCCGGGCATTCGGGACTCCGGGGTGTCGGGGGCCACGCTGAGCCCCTCCAGTGCGCTCAGCAGCAGCCCCTGCGAAGGAAACGCCGCGAACGGAGGATGCGAGCAGGCGGGGGTCGCTCAGCAGCGGAGCCGATCCGAGCGCTGAAAGCCGGAGCAGGACCGGTGAGTGGCGGAGAGGCAGCCTGGGCAGGGCTGGAGGAGGATAATGGGTGTTGTAGTCCCAGACTGCAGGAGGAGGAGGGGAGAGCAAGACGGATTAGCGGCCGCCAGGTGAGTTGGTGGGAGTCGCGGGACAGATGTTTTTTTG
Organism: Pantherophis vulpinus; assembly: GCA_037215915.1. Taxonomy (NCBI): domain Eukaryota; kingdom Metazoa; phylum Chordata; class Lepidosauria; order Squamata; family Colubridae; genus Pantherophis; species Pantherophis vulpinus. The sequence goes on from JAXLNS010000003.1 coordinate 3,683,755, forward strand.
GGGGGCGGGCAGCAACAGCTGCATCTCACCCCCAATTCTTTCCGGCAGGGAGTTTTAATGATGCTCTCAAAGAGCGGCGCCTGGTTTGTTTAACTATGGCTTGTTGCATAAACTGGGATTAGCTGGCATTATAGATGAGATTAGCTCATCTGTTTTATTTTAACACACACCCGATTGTTGGGTAGAAGGACTTCCAAAGTGTTACAGGATCACTGGGGGAGTCAAAAAAGTCAAGATTCATTCATTCATTCATTCATTCATTCATTCATTCATTCATTCATTCATTCATTCATTCATTCATCTTATATGCCGCCCTTCTCGTAGTTTGAAACCCCCCTGGGCAGTTTGTGATGTAATGTGATGTAGTTACAAATGGGCAGAACTTTTGGTCCTGGTGGCCATTGTGACTTTTTTGACCTCCCCCTGGAAGACTCCAGCCTTGAGTTTCTCTTGCTTCCTCCTGATCCTTCTATCTCGAACAATTAAGATTGTCAATTAAATTTGCATTAAACTCTCTCCTCCCCCTGGGATTTAAGTGTGTTTGTGTATCTGTTGCTCTCCTTGCTTTACGGAACGACATTTAATAATGTGGGACAACATAAAACTAGCACAAAACGGGGTGGGAAATGAAATCCTTGATAATGAAGTTAAACTTTTGAATTCCAACTTTAGAAAGTTTAGGATTCCATTCCAACTTTAGAAAAGTCCATTTTCTCTCCTTGGGCTTCTGGTGCCTGGCTTTTTCATTGGGCGCCTCCTCTGAAAATTTGGCTTTTAAGGTATACTGCCCTCGAACATGGAGGCTCTCTCCTCTCCAAAGCCTTAGGTTGCCTTTCATAACTTTTGTCTCCAAATGGATGCCCTGTTTGCCCAGTTGATGGTGTTCTCCGTGGCCGTGCTGGCTGGCTGGGGATGATGGAAGTCTAGTCCAATGTGCTTAAAGTGCTTTGGTACAATTTTGAGACAAAATTGTCTTCGGTACAATTGTCTTCGGTACAATTTTGAGACAAGCTTTACATCGCAGGGAATGATATATTAAACAAACAATGTTGGTTTGTTTGGAATAGAATGCCAGGGGTGGCCGGTGGAGTTTATTATTCTAAGGCAGTGTTTCTCAACCTTGGAAGCTTGAAGATGGGTGGACTTCAACTCCCAGAATCCCCCAGCCAGCTGCTGGCTGGGGGATTCTGGGAGTTGAAGTCCACCCATCTTCAAGCTTCCAAGGTTGAGAAACACTGTTCTAAGGATTCTCTTGGGATATATTCAGATAGGTTAAAAGAATGTTTTCCAACCAGCTGGCTGGGGAATTCTGGGAGCTGAAGTCCACGCATCTTAAAAGTTCCCACGGTTGGAAAATACTGCATTAAAAAGAGGATAATTAAGAACATCCAACGGATCCAATTGTGACTATATAGAGTTTCTTTAAATATAAATAAAAGCTTCCTGATTATAACACCCGTCCAACAGTCCAGTTACGGAGCTGGTGGTTTTTTATATATAAAAAAATATGGACTTCAACTCCCAGAATTTCACAGCCAGCGTGTGTGGATTTCACCAGAATTCGCAGGGAATTCTGGAAGTTGAAGTTCGCACAGCGCTTCTGATCTATTTGGGGCTTCTGATCTCTTGTCTCCAGCACCAAGAAAACATATTTATTTATTAATTAAATTGATTTGCCACCCGTCTCATAATGAAACGACTCTGCCAATAAAGAAAACGAAGGAAAAGTGGATTTCTAGAGGAAATAACAACTTTTTTTTTAGATTTGTGCTTTGTTTTCTGGAATAAAAAAAAGGGACACCCCTGTTCTGGGCAATTGGCTATAAGGTAACGTCTTGATGGACAGCAAGCTTACTGTAGTAGTTCAGGTGCCAGACTAAACACGGATTGTGAGTTCTAGTGCCGCCTTAGGTGTGAAAGCTATCTGGGTGACTTTGGGCCAATCACCAGGAGACGGTGAGTTCTAGTTCCACCTGAGGCATGACTGATGGCTAGGTGACTTTAGTCCAATCACAAGGAGACAGTGAGTTCTAGTTCTGCCTTAGGCATGAAAGCTGGCTGGGTGTTGTGGCTTGTGTCACAGGCTGCTGTGACGCAGCCTGTGCAGCTAGTAGCTGATTCCGACAGCGAGGAGGCTGGTGTGGTGCTGTGCCAGCAGCCTGTGCAGCTGGCGCTCGAGTCGGACAATGAGGAGGCTGGAGAAGATGTGGTGCCAGAGGCGGGGATTCAGCCAGGGCCTTCAGAACCTCCAGAAGCTCCTTTAAGTGAAGAGGAAGAAGAGGAGGAGCCTCTTCTCGATGCACGGGGCGCGCAGAGCTGCCAAAAGGCAGGAGTGGCTCCTCAGGAGGAGGTCTCCTCGAGAGTAAGGCTTGGGGCTAATTGGCCACTCCCCTAGCCTATTTAAGGAGGAATGCCGACTGAAGCAATTTGCAGGGAACAACTTCGTTCACTCTCCTTCGTGTCTTGTCTTGCTTATCTTATCAGCTTCCTGCAAATTGCTTCTGGGCATTCTGCCAACCATAGTAAGTTTTCAGTTATTATTCTTTGGATTCCTGGCAGCTGTTAATGCAGTTAATTAACAGCCGTTGTTGTAAAACATTGGTTTATTTAGTAAACTAAGGTTTGTACTTTGTAAACTAAGGTTTGTACTTTGTGTGTGCTGCGTTCTTTGGGTCCGTAGCTGGGGCACAACACTGGGTGACTTTCAGGCAATCACCAGGAGATGGTGAGTTCTAGTCCCACCTTAGGCATGTAAACTAGCTGGGTGACTTTGGGCCCAACATACCTCACAGGGCTATTGTTGTGTGGAAAGGAGGAGGAAACATTATATACAAAACTTTGAATTGTGCAAAACAACACTGAATAAATTAAGACAGGGTTCAGAAAGCTACTTCAAAACAATAGTAATGTAATATATATTGGGTGATTAATTAGAATTAATCAGAGATATATTTTTTTTACATGAGATCAAGGGAAAGGAAATCACACATTGGCAAACCTTGATTTAAAAAAAGAGTTTGGTCTTTGTGGAAAAGAGAGAAATAGCTATAGGAGACCCGATCAAGAGAGGGATGGGTAGGTGAAGGACAGGGGTGAAATCCAGCAGGTTCTGACAGGTTCTGGAGAACCGGTAGCGGAAATTTTGAGTCGTTTAGAGAACCGGCAAATACCACCTCTGGCAGGCCTCAGAGTGAGGTGGGAATGAGGATTTTGCAGTATCCTTCCTCTGCCACGCCCACAAGCCACACCCACCAAGTCACGCCCAATGAACCGATAGTAAAACGAAAAATTAGATTTTACCACTGGTCAAGGATAAATTTGCAAGCTTTTTGCTGCTAAAATGCAAAATCTTATGTCCCTGTGATGTAGCCTGACAGGGTGACTATGATTTTAATAAGCTGACTTTACACAGAATAGGATTTATCCATCCATCCATCCATCCATCCATTCCCCCCTCATTCTCTCTCTATCATCTATCTATCTATCTGTGTATCTATCTATCTATCTATCTATCTATCTATCTATCTATCTATCTATCTATCTATCTATCTATCTATCTATCTATCACTGTCTATCAACTCTCTCTCTCTCTCTCTCCATCCATCCATCATCTATCTGTCTACCCTGTTTCCCCCAAAATAAGACATCCCTTAATAATAAGCCCAATCAGGGTCTTATTTTCGGGAACACATGGTATCTATCTATCTATCTATCTATCTATCTATCTATCTATCTATCTATCTATCTATCTATCTATCTATCATCTATCACTATTTATTAACTCTCTCTCTCTCTCTCTCTCTCTCTCCATCCACCATCTATCTATCTACCCTGTTTCTCCCAAAATAAGACATCCCCTGATAATAAGCCCAATTGGGCTTTTGAGCGCATGGCAATAAGGCCAAGCGCTTATTTCAGGGTTCAAAAAAATATAAGACAGGGTCTTATTTTCGGGGAAACATGGTATCTATCTATCATCTCTCTCTCTCTCTCTCTCTCTCTCTCTCTCTCTCTCTCTCTCTCTCTCTCTCTCTCTCTCTCTCTTTCTCTCTCTCATCTCTCTCTCATCTCTCTATCCATCCATCCATCTCTTTGATTTCTATACCCATCCATCTCAGCAAACAGTTCTGGGCAGCTCACAATTCAAACATACATATTACAATGAAAGTCTTAAAAACATTTCAGAACAAGAGATTTTAAAACAGTTTACTTCAAATTTCACACCTTTGCAGTCATCTCTGGAAGTGGAAAAATTTAAGCACCCTTCGCCGAGACAGTCATGGATTAGTGTGTTTTTGGCCGTTTTATCCTGCAATTTTTTTGCAGTTTGATTCTTGAGTACAGACAGTCCTTGACTTATGACCGTTTGTCTAGTGTGACGGTTCAAAAATTACAACGGCCCTGAAAAGGGTGACTTATGACCGTTTTTCACACTTAACGACCCATTTGGTCATCTGATCCAAATTCATACACTTGGCAACTGGTTTGTATTTATTTATTGCGGCGTCCCGAGGTCAACGCAATCTCCTTTTGCGACCGTCCCGCAAGCAATGTCAACGGGGAAGCCGGATTCATTTCACGACCGTCTTGCTCACTTAACAACCGCAGTGGGAAGAAAGGTTGTAGAATGGTCGTGAAACTCAACCTCCCAAGAGTTTTTGAGCTCCATTGTGGTCGTAAGTCGAGGACTTAGCTGTATAATATTTGCCTTGCATTTTAGGGCTAAAGTCATTGTGACTTTTGGGAGGACCTATAGAGCATGGTTCTCAACCTTGGAAGCTTGAAGATGGGTGGACTTCAACTCCCAGAATCCCCCAGCCAGCGCTGCTGGCTGGGGGATTCTGGGAGTTGAAGTCCACCCATCTTCAAGCTTCCAAGGTTGAGAAACACTGCTATAGAGGAAAGGTGTATGTGCCAAAAGTCAAAATGGCGCTTGCAACAGTGCAATCCAAACACCCTTTTACATATAATCCAAAATGTGCCCCAAAAAAAGGAGGGAAGGGAATAGGTTTTCAATTGCATTGGCTGCCATTTTGACTTTTTCGCCTTCCCCCCCCTGCAGATTCGCCTCAGAATTAAAAATTTTAAAAAGCAGTTTTTCCCCTTCCACTTACAATCTCAGGCTATTGAGTTCCCGTTCTTTGTCTCATCTGGAAGAAAAAAAATGGGAATCGAGGCTAAAAATGACTAATATCTTAATCTTTCCCCTGAAAAATACTCACTTCCAGGCCTCACCGAGAAAACAAGGCCGTCCTACTTCACAGGGGGGTTGTAAAACGCTTGCGAGAGAACGTATGTGAGGAGCTTTGAACATGCCTTCCCTCTGCGTGTGCTGGGACTACAGCGTCCATCGTTCCCAGCCAGGTAAGGTAAGGTAAACTTTTCTTCAAGGTGAGCTGGACAGCCAGATAATTTTGAGGGGAACGATACAGGTTTGATTTCCTCTGGCGTGCTTCCATGATGTTTTTGGGCTTCCCGGTTTAGTCTGCAGCCTTAGGATCTCCTGGTGGCCTCCCATCCATGAACAATACAATGCTTGAAAAACACTGAATTAGTTAGTATATATTTGAAGTTTGCAAACTGTCTCTTTCGTTACAATCATTCATTTAGGGACAGTTTGAAGTTGCAACGTCACTGAAAAATGTGACTTATCACCGTTTTTCACACTTACGACCGTTCCCACGGTCACGTAATCAAAATTCGGTAGTCAGCTTGGTAACTGACTCGTATTTATGACGGTGGCAGTGTCCCGGGGTAACGTGATCCCCTCTTGCGACTTTCCGACCAGCAAAGTCAAAAGGGAAGTCAGACTCCCTTAACAACCTAACTTAACTGCCGTGATTCGCTTAACAACAATTGCAAGAAAGGTCATAAAACGGGGCGAAACTGTCTCGTTTCACGACAGGGCTCAATTGTGGTTGTAAGTTGAGGATTATCTGTAGTGTAGTGTATCTGGGTGGTGGGCAGATGATGGGCCTAGATAAATTTTGGGCTTTTACCTCTTCAGTACCCCTTGAGACGAATGGGGCTCTTAAAGGTCTTGGAGAAAACGAGCCCTGGGTCTGGATTCGAAATCCCACGAGGCCAGCTGGCACGAAGGGCTCGAAATGCAGTATTGCGGGGTTTTTGAGCGTACCCTCCAATTGTGGCTTTGAATGAAGAATTAATGGAGAAATTGGAATTATAGGAATTCCAGGTAGTTTGGTAGGTAGGGATAGATAGACAGACAGTTGAGAGATAGACATATAGATATAGAGTATAGACATACATACATACATACATACATACACACACAAACATGAACATATACATAAATATTGAGACTTGGTCTAGTCTAATGATTAAGGCACCAGGCTAGAAACAGGGAGATGGTGAATTCTAGTCCTGCCTTAGGCACGAAAGCCAATAGGCTGACTTTGGGCCAATCACCAGGAGACAGTGAATTCTAGTCCCGACTTAGGCACGAAACCTGGTTGGATGACTGAGGGCCAATCACCAGGAGACTGAGAGTTTTAGTCCTGACTTAGGCACGAAAGCCAATTGTCTGACTTTGAGTCGATCACTAGGAGACAGTGAGTTCTAGTCCCACCTTAGTCACGAAAGCCAATAGGCTGACTTTGGGTCAATCACCAGGAGACAGTGAATTCTAGTCCCGACCGACTTAGGCACGAAACCTGGTTGGATGATTTAGGGCCAATCACCAGGAGACTGAGAGTTTTAGTCCCACCTTAATCACGAAAGCCAATAGGCTGACTTTGGGTCAATCACCAGGAGACAGTGAATTCTAGTCCCAACCGAATTAGGCACGAAACCTGGTTGGATGACTTAGGGCCAATCACCAGGAGACTGAGAGTTCTAGTCCCACCTTAGTCACGAAAGCCAATAGGCTGACTTAGGGCCAATCACCAGGAGACAGTGAATTCTAGTCCCAACCGAATTAGGCATGAAACCTGGTTGGATGACTTAGGGCCAATCACCAGGAGACTGGGAGTTCTAGTCCCAATTTAGACACGAAACCTCATTGGATGACTTCGAGTCGATCACCAGGAGATGGTGAATTCCAGTCCTGCCGTAGGCACAAAAGCCAGCTGGCTGACTTTGGACCAATCACCAGGAGACAGTGAGTTCTAGTCCTGACTTAGGCACAAAACCTGGTTGGATGACTTAGGGCCAATCACCAGGAGACTGAGAGTTCTAGTCCCAATTTAGGCACGAAAGCCAAGTGGCTAACTTTGAGTCGATCACCAGGAGACGGTGAATTCTAGTCCTGCCGTAGGCACAAAAGCCAGCTGGCTGACTTTGGACCAATCACCAGGAGACAGTGAGTTCTAGTCCCGACCTAGGCACAAAACCTGGTTGGATGACTTAGGGCCAATCACCAGGAGACTGAGAGTTCTAGTCCCAATTTAGGCACAAAAGCCAACTGGCTAAATCTGGGCCAGACGGCTCAACCCACCTCGCAGAGTTGTTGTGGGGAAAATAGGAGGAGGGAGGTGTGTTAGGTGTGTTCGCCACTTTGAGTTGTTAGTAAAAAAATAATGACGGCATGATACAAATAAACACCACAACATCAATATGAAAACTATATAAATATGAGCAGAGAACTCTAGCCCTGTCCCTTTCCTCTCTTATTTATGTTTGGGTTTGTGTGTGCATGAATATGTATGTGTATATATATTTACACACACACACACAAACAAACAAACACACACACACACACATAAATATCCATGAACACACAAACTCAAATGCAAACATAAATAAGAGAGCAGGAAAGTAACTGGCTGTAAAAGATTGGCCCTAAAGTTGGAAGTTTTGCTCGAGAACCTCCACGGTTGCTGTGAAAAATCCACCTTTTCCTGAGAAATGGAAAGCATTTTCCCCATCCTTCGCTGGTGCCCCTCCTGTTTTTTGCCGGCTGCTGAAATCCTTCTCTTGCCCTGGCATAATTCCTCTGCAGTGGGTACCAATCTGGAATTCTGTGGGGTTTGCAGGATCTTCCTCCCTCCCGGCTCCATCTAGAGGGTTGCTGCTGGGGGTGTGTGGGGGAAAGGCAGTGGGGGGAGGCAGGTGGGTGTGTTGGCTGGGGAGAAAGTTTTGGACCTTCCCTCCCTCCCTTCCTGGGAGTGGGGGGGGGGCTGTGCCAGCCGATTGGGGGATGCAAATACCCCATTCCTGCCTCGCAACCAATGACGTGCTGTCGGAGGAGGGGCGCCCCATTGACAGAAGCAGCACCTTGGTGTTTACTCTTGGCAGCAATGTGTGCAGCCCTAGACTGTGCTGGAGGGGAGGGGCCGAGCGTGTGGGGGAGGGGGGACGGGGAGGAGGAGGAGGAGGAGGGGGCTGTCAGCGAGGATGGGCTATAAGAGAAGGCAGCGAGGAGGAGAGGAAGGAAGAGTGGGCGTGAGCAGGCTGTGTTTGCAAAGCCAGCCGGAGCTGATCTAGGGCGGCCTGGAGTGTGTGGGGGGGAGGACACCGAGGGGCTGCTGCTGTGAGCGGTGGGGGTCTCTCCCCCTCTTCTCTCCCCACTCAGGTCTCTACCACCCCGAGGAGAAGGAGAAGGCGTGACTGCTCCATCTGTCCATCCGTTGTTCCTCGGGGATGCTCCTGGCCCTTGGAATCCTGCCGCACGGAGTTACTGACGGCCTCCTCTCTCGACCCTCCCTGCTCTCCAGCTGTTTTTGCCAAAGATTTCCTACCGCTTCCCGGCTCTCTGCACCCCCGCTCCGCTGGGCATCTCCCCCAGGCCCAAAGCAGGTGCCGCCAGGACCTCCTGCTGTCAGTTTGCCAGCCGGCTGCTTCGGAGACGGAGTTAAAAGGGGGGCGTGGATCAGAGAGAGAGAGAGAGAGGGGCGATCTCGCTCGCTGGCAACCACCGAGGCTCACCCGCCCACCTGCCGGCCGTGCCGATCCCGCCACCACGGTGTTTCCACCCACCGGAGGATGAGAAAATAACCCCGGCTTGGACTGAGCATCCGGAGGAGGAGTGTTCGGAGAGTCGGCGGCGCATCAGGGCAACAGCATGGTCCAGCAACGCAGCTCCACGCGGACCCGAGGCGTGGAAGCGAAGCAGGAGGCGTGTTCCAAAGGCAGCTTGCTGTTGAAAGATGGCACGGGCGAACCGGACTGGTGCAAGACCCCCAGCGGGCACATCAAACGCCCCATGAACGCCTTCATGGTGTGGTCCCAGAACGAACGGCGGAAGATCATGGACCAGTGGCCCGACATGCACAATGCCGAAATCTCCAAGCGGCTGGGACGGCGCTGGCAGTTGCTCCAAGATTCGGAGAAGATCCCTTTCGTCAAGGAGGCCGAACGGTTACGCCTCAAACACATGGCCGACTATCCCGACTACAAGTACCGGCCCAGGAAGAAAGGCAAGCTGGGCAGTGCCAAGGCCCGGCCCAGGGTGCCCGTCAAGATTAAACCCTCCGTCCTTGGACGGGCAGCTTCGCCCCGGAGGCAGACGCCGAAGCCGGATCCCGAAGGCCAGGGGGGATGCGCCTCTCCAAAGCCAGACGACGACCCCTTGGAAGCCCGCATCCTGGAGGTATCGTTTGACGAAGGTCCCAAAACCTCCAGCAAGGAATTCTGGCACGTGCTTCCCGCAGGTGGTGAGAAAGGAGAGTGGGAAGCCAACTCTGGCCAGGCCAAAGACGCTGAAGCCGGCGAGCTCGCCAAGCCCTGGTCCTCCGACGTGTCTTCTCCAGCTTCTACGAGATCTTCTTCTTCTTCTTCTTCTTCTTCCTTTGCCTCCTCAGATGACGAGCCAGAGGAAGATCTTTGGAACGTTGTGCCCAGCCGAGTCCAGCCAAACACGCCCCCTTGCCGGAGCCCGGACTGGTCGGTCTTTGATAAAGATCTGGATCTTTTTCCTTTGGGCGCCTCGTCTCATTTTGAGTTCCCCGATTACTGTACCCCGGAAGTGACTGAGATGATCGCAGGGGACTGGCTGATGTCCAGCATTTCGGACTTGGTCTTTACGTACTGAATCCTCCCAGGGAACTCTCGCTTCTCAACAATCAGGTGGTTCCGGAAAAGACAAAAAAAACAAAACAAAAAAAAAACATGCAGAGAGAAAAAGAGAGAAAGAAAAAGAGAAGAAGAAACCCAGCTGTTTACATACAGAATCAGGTATCTCCACAGCTTGCCTTGGCTTCATTCAAAGGCAAGTCCTCCATCAGCCCATCCCCCACTGCCTCCTCCTCCCCCCCCCCAGCACACACCCACTTGGCCAGCCTCTCCTGCCTTGCTCGGGGAGGCTGCCCGTCACCTCTCAACCCCCCCCCCACCCTTCCTCTTCTCTCCACTTTGAAGCCACCCTGGCTTGGCACCGTGTTTATTTACCCATGAAATTTGACTGTCTAGTCTGGTTTTGCCTTGTAATCCGACCGTTCGTCGCTGATCCTTTCAACCGTCTTTGCAGCTGCTTTCCGGCTCGGATGGAAGGATGGATGCCATCCATGCTGATGCCCCCTCCTTCCTCTCCCCTCTCTCCCTCTGCCCTCGGGGTGCCCACATTCCCTCGCTTGGCATCCCACTTGTCACCCTGTTCTCTCCTGCCTCCCCACACCCCCATCACCCCACCTCAAAGGGTGTCTTTGCCGGGTGTCGATTCGCGGCCATTTCGAAGCCGATGACAGGAGAGACAGCCAGGAAGGTTTCCTCTCCTCCTCCTTCTTCTGTCCCCCCTCGTTCAATGGCTGCCAGGCAAAAGATTCCATCGGAGGGCACGGCGTGCCTCGGCGGTGTGGGGGAGACGTGGGTGGCGTGACGCTCGGCGACGCCGGGGATCGGGCGGGCACTGGCTTCCACACTGGACCAGACTTTTCGTGTCGCCAAGGCACAAAGCCCGTCTCGGTACTGGGGTGGGAAGCCTCGGGTTGGGGAGACAGAGAAGTGGCGGGCACGTGGTAAACACGTGGACCCACAGTGCAAGCAGGCTTGTGTGTGTGTCGATCGCCCCCAAAAAAGTCTCCCTCCCCCCACCTCCTCCTCTTTAATTTTTGCCAGAGGTATGCCGCAAACAGAGCTGGGCACTGTCTCCTCCGTGCATGTTGCATTCAGACGATGGATCGCAAGATCCTTGGCATGCACTCTACCACTCCCTCCGATGCCACGTCTCGGCGTCCACAGCTCACCCCACGTCTCCCTGGCCCGAACCAGCTAACCCTGGACTTCTCCTGCTGCAAAAGGAGTCTTCTTTTAGGTACCCCGGAATAAAGGCGGCAAGGGGGGGATGATGCCTGTTTGAAAACCCACTTGGGAATGTCTGAACGCTACCTCCATCCTTCTTGGAGGTCTTTTGACTTTCACAGAAGGTCAATCCAGCCCCATTCTCCCTCCTTCCCTCCCTCCCACTTTCTCCCAGCTGTTTGCAGCTGCATTCTGTCGGGGTGCCAGGCCCCCCCGGGGTTCCGATTCAGGGTTGGTTTCCCAGCAAGAAGGGGGCTTGAATTGGGGTTCAGCTGCTCTGTTCCTTGGGTGAAAAAACCCACGTTGCCCTATTTGGGCGTGCCACACCAGGCCTGGCAGGGCTGTGCCGGGAAGGGAGCAAAGCCATTGGGCACCTGTGGGAGCGCAGCCCTAGAGCAGGGGTGCCCCCAAGCCTAGCAGAAGCAGCCAACCTAGTCAAGGGAGAGGAAGAAACCCCCTCCCCTCGCTGCTGCTCCGTTCTGCATCCTCCTTTGTAGAAGCCAGGCGAAGGGAGGGAAAGGGAGGGAGCCGGATCCACCCTGGAGTTGCACCTGCAGGCATGCAGAGAGGAGGGAAACCGGCTTTCTCCTTCTCCAAAAACGGGAGTGCATCTTCAGATGACACCCTGTGACCTGATTCTGGGGCGAACAGATGTCCTTCGGGAACCGCTCGGGAAGGAAGCGGGCTGACGCTAAAGAGACAGCCGTTGGCCGACCATTGTGTGTCTGTGGCTTTCCTCCGGACATTTGTTTGCAGGGTTGCCAGGCCTGGGGAAGCCACAGCAATTCAATCCTTCACCCTTCCATCCTTCCCTCGAACCCCGATGCAAACCAGACCCACGCTTTTTTTTAACTCTGTCCCACAGACGGGCACGCCTGGGCTCCGGGTTCAAAGTCATTTAACCAGCTAGATGTCTGTGGAGATTCTCAGCCATCCAGGTCACAGTTGTCCCAAAGGTGCTTTTTTTCCCCAAAGGTGACTGGAGTTTGTTGTTTTCCTTGAAGATGTTTCGCTTCTCATCCAAGGAGCTTCCTCGGTTCTGATTGAAGAACAGAACAGAAGTGTCTATGGAGATTCTCAGCCATCCAGGTCACCGTTGTCCAGCAAAGGTGCTTTTTTTCCCCAAAGGCGACCGGAGTTTATTGTTTTCCTTGAAGACGTTTTGCTTCCCATCCAAGGCGCTTCCTTGGTTCTTTGGTTCAGAACCGAAGAAGCTCCATGGATGAGAAGCGAAATGTCTTCAAGGGGAAACTAAAAACCCGGTTGCCTTTTGAAAAAAGCACCTTTGGGGTTCACCGGCCAGAGATTTTTAATCCTGCCAAGATCTCACAAAAGATAGCTTTGTTAAGGGGCTTCCGTCTTCTCACCTGCTCCAAATGGCATCCTTCTTGAGACAAGAAAAGGATTTATGTTCACGGAAGAATTCTAGATCCTCTTTGGAGGTTCTGGATTTTTTTAAATGGCGGAGTTTGGGGATCGTAGGCCAAGGGTGCCCAAATGGAACAGGGCAAGGGAAGCCGGTTGGGTTGAGAACGGACCCCCTGAGTCGTCTATCCTCCCGTCCTGTCTCCCCGCTGCCCAGGGGCTTCTGATGCTGCAGGCAAGTTTACCACATCGGCTCTTTTGGGTGGTAGTGCCAGGAATAACCACCGCCTCCCCCCCAAGGTTGGCACTCCCAATGCCCACCTTCCTTCCCAGAAATTATTTTGCTAATGAGCATCCTTCAAAACACAGAGGTCTCCAACCTTGGCAACTTTATGACTTGGGGACTTCAACTCCCAGAATTCCTCAGCCAGCGATGCTGGCTGAGGAATTCTGGGAGTTGAAGTCCCCCAAAACATAAAGTTGCCAAGCGATGCTGGCTGAGGAATTCTGGGATTTGAAGTCCCCCAAATCGTAAAGTTGTCAGGGCGGTAGACCTTCTTCAATATATACCTCTGGATTTAGCCATTCTACTTCGACCAAGGTCCAAGATGCCTTACCTCAGTGGTCCATCATCTGCCACCTGTTTGGCCTGCGATTCCCAGAATGCCTCAGGGCTAGCTGAGGCATTCTGGGAGTCGTAGTCCCCAGTCCCTTCTGGAGGACCCAGGTCAGAAAAATTGCCTTATATCTGACATTTCATCGAAGCCGAGAAGCTTCTAGCAATCCCTCAGAGAGCTCCTGTAGTGGAAACCACCTTTTAAATGATATTTAATTTAAATTAGGCTGCAAATTTTTGGGAAACGGAGACACTAAAAAGTGAATTTCTTTCAAGGCTGCCCATGTTTCCAACAATGTTTTAGGGAGAGGAGAGGAGCAGGCAGGCTAGAGATAGTCCTCGACTTACAACAGTTGATTTAGTGACCATTCAAAGTTACAAAGGCACTGAAAATAGTGACCGAAACCATTTTTCACACTTAACGACCGTTGCATGATCAAAATTTGGACGCTTGGCAACTGACTCCTATTTATGACGGTTGCAGCTTCCCGGGGGTGCGGGGGTAGACACGCAGTCCCCTTTTGCGAGCTTCTGGCAAGCAAAGTCAACCGGGGAAGCCGGATTTGCTTAACAACCGTGTGACTAAGTTAATAGCTGCCATGATTCACTTAACAACGGTGGCCAGAAAGGTCGTAAAACTGGGCCAATCTCACGTCACTGTCTTGTTTAGCAATGGAAATTTTCAGCTCCATTGTGGAAAATGGGGCAAAAAAAATAATAATCACTGAACATGTGTCTCGCTTAGCAACAGAAATTTTGGGCTCCGTTGCGGTCATAAGTCGAGGACTATCTCTATTTGGTAAGAATTCATAGGTTTTAGAAAGCTTTCCCCACCCTTCAATTAGTGTACATATAGCTAGTCCTTGACTTACAACCCTTCGTTCAGCGATGTTACGATGGCACTGAAAGTGACTTGCAACCAGTCCTCGCACTTATGACCACTGCAGCATCTCTGCACGGTTACGGGATCAAAATTCAGAGGCTTGCCAATCGGATGGTATTCCCGGGGTCGTTTGCGACCTTCCCAGCCGCTTCCAAAAAGCAAAGTCAAATGAGGGGGAAGCCGGATTCGCTCAACGACCACATGATTCATTTAACGACCACGATTGAACAACTGAACAACCGGGGCGAAAAAAGGTTGTAAAATCGGGCATGGCTCCCTTTAACAACCCGCCTCACTGAGCCGTGGAAATTTTGCTCCCAATTGTGGTCGTATGTCGAGGACTACCTGTGCAAGATTATGGATTAGGATTGGCTGGTTTGCACTCATTTTTTTTCATAGCCCCCTGCCTCACCCCCCCCCCCATCCACGGTGGCTGTAGGAACTCCCAAGTGGCACCTATAGGGCACGACCCCCCCCTCGATCTTCCATTGATGCACCAGCCTTTTTCCAGGAACCAGAAATTATTTTGATAGTTTTCTCATTTTAATCATTTTTCCTGAAAAATCATTTTTCTATCGTCATCCACGGTTAACAGGGCTTACAATCAGCACAGGACCACCAGCCCTTCCATCTATTCCAATTCCCTCTTTGGACATACGTTCGTCTTCACCTGGGGGCCCTTGAGATGAGTTGGGTGGTGGAGCATGGCCTTTGTAGTTCCCCATATGAGTGCCACCTAGGAGAAAGGCTGCCTTGGACCAGAAAACATCAGTAGAAGGGATAAATAAAGCAGAGCAGATACAGGGGAGAAAAACCAATTCCGCTTCGTTTTTTTTTTTCTCACCCCGCAAAGGCAGTCCTCATTTAGCGACTGCTTCATTTAGTGACCATTGGAAATTACGATGGTGATTTAAAAAAAAAAAAAGTCATTTGGCAACCAGTCCTCGCATGGATGGCTTTTGCAGGTTTGCAAAGGAAAGCTGAAGGAAGATGGTAAGCACAGTTGTGGGATTAGAGACTCCGTTGCCGATCCCAATTGTGGTCACTAAATGAGGACTGCCTGTAAATCCTGGATTTGAGTGGGGTATGGAGAGTTATTGGTCTATTTTTCTTGCCTGCATGTCTTTGGTGTTAAAGGCATGGGATCAAAGCCAACAGGTAGCCAAATCACTAGTCTGTCAGAAAATTCTCCCAGTTTAGAATCTTCTAAACTAGATTAACAACTTCATCTTGGAGCATGTACAGAGTGCGCTCAAGTTGCCTACCGAATCCAGACGGTTTTCTGGGTTTGCACAATAGGAGGATCAGATAGTTGGGCTTTGCTTAACACGATGACAAAATTAACAAACCGCCCAAGCTGGTTAAGGGGTTGGACTAGATGACCTCTTAAGTCACTTCCAGCCTTTGGTTATACCAATTGTGCCAATGAAGCTTAGAATTTTGAGTAGACTCCAGCAAACCATTTTTTGCACAATTTCAAAGTGCAACAGCAGCCTTTTGACCTGTGTGAGTTCCGTTTTAGAGCAGGTGGAGTGAATACTACAGTTGAGAAACACTCTGTACATGCTCAGTGGTGTACAGGTAGTCCTTGAGTTACAACAGTGACCCATCAAAATTACAACGGCATTGGTAGAAAAGTGACTTATGACCGTTTTTCACACTTACGACCGTTGCAACATCCCCACGGTCGTGTGATCAAAGTTCAGACGCTTGTCAAGCGACTCGTATTTATGACGGTGTCCTGGGGTCACGTGATCCGCTTTTGCGACCTTCTGACAAGCAAGGTCAACGGGGAAGCCCGATTTGCTTAACAACTGTGTTGAGAATGGTCGTAAAACGGGGCAAAATTCACTTAACCACTGACTTGCTTAGCAGCAGAAATTTTGGGCTCAATTGCGGTCGTAAGTCGGGGACTTCCTATATGTAGAACTTCCATTATGGCTTCCCCTGCAGGTCAGAGGTTTTCCCTTTCAAAATAGATCCTGGCTGAAATAATAACAATAATAATAATAATAATCTCTAATAATAATAATAATAAAAAGCTTTAATTTATTCTTTTTTTAATTCCTTCCCAAAGATTTCCCCATTTCCATATTTATTATAAGCCAGGGTGATTTTGCTAATTGTACATCCTGAAATCTTAGAAACCCTGTTGCTTTTATAAATTTCCCACATTCCCAACTGATCTTGGAAGTGTTGCAAAGGGGGTTTGTTTGTTCTTGGCTTAAAATTTCAGGAAAATATCAAAGATTTCTTGACCTCCGCAATTTTAGGAAGTGTGGACTCCAATTCCCAGAATTCCCCAGTCAGCATCGCTGGCTGGGGAATTCTGGGAGTTGAAGTCCACACACCTTAAAGTTTAAAAGGAGATATTCTGGTTTACAAAGAAGCCTTCTATCAATTTGTTTTTTCCTAAGATGGTTTGTGAATTCACCATCTTCTGACTCCCAGGAAAGGGCTTAAGGATATTCAAAAGCCATTAAGCAGTAGGATTTGAATTACTTTGGACAGATTATGTGAATGGTGCAGAGCAAAATGAACAAATAACGATAGACACAAACACCCAAATCGGCTGGTTTAATCTTAATTTTTTTTTCCTTCCCCCTTTTAGCTATGTTTTTGAAAAGCAGCTTAATCTGAGAATTCCTAACATCTGGGATTTTATACCGGCAAATTCTTAGCGATCACGCAATCCCGCCAAGGCAGGACTACCATACCAATAATTTGCCTAAAATTTACTGGGTAGAATGTTCTTGGCCAGGGAGGTTCTTCTCTGAAAAGTATCCCAGTGGGAAAAAAATTGCCAATGTAGTTTGTAAACAGCTTGTTTATAGCAATAGCACTTAAGAGTTATATACCGCTTCTCCGTGCTTTCCAGCACTCTCTCTCAGATGTACTTTCTCCCTATAAAAAGTCACAATTTCATTGCCATTGTGATTATTCTGGCAGTATTTTGTCGACAACATCCCTGTGAGGTAGGCCACAAAGAGTTTAGCTTTCCTGGCTCGTATCTGACTCTTTAAATCCAGCCTTCCTAAAGTTGGCTTCCCTAGGGTCAAAGGAAAACTACATTTCCCAGAATTCCTTCTGCCAGCTATGCTGGCATTCTGGGAGTTATATTCTCCAGTAGCTGGAGATCCCTGTGGCACAAAGCATTATAGCTAGTCCTCGACTTATGACAGTACGTTTCATGGCCCTTTGAAGTCACAATGGCGCTGAAAAAAGGGACTCAACGACCATAGTCATGTGATCAAAATTCAGACATTTGGCAACTGGTTCGTTCTTACGACGGTTGCAGCATCCCAGGGTCACGTGATCCCCCTTTTTTGCGACCTTCCGGGAAGCAAATTTCAACGGGGAAGTCAGATTCCCTTAACGGATTTAACAGCTGCAGTGATTCACTTACCGTAATGACCGTAGCTAGAAAGGTCATAAAACGAGGCAAAAAAAAAAATCACCGAACTGTCTCGCTTAGGGACAGAAAATCGGGGGCTCCATGGTGGTCGTAAGCCGAGGACGACCTGTACACTGCGTACAGAAAAAAGAAAGACAATTATTGCATTTATTTATTAGATGGGATTCCCCCCCCCCACGTCAGCTGGATGCCACGCTGACCACAGCTGGACATGCTGAGGTGCCTATAACAGTCACAGAGTGGGAAGGGACCTTGGAGGTCATTTAGTCCAACCTCCTGCTCACGCAGGAGACTGGGACTAGGGATTCGAACCGGCGACCTTTCTGATCGACCTAGTCAGAGGGTTGCCGTAAAATCCAGAAATCAGGCTGGGCAGATCTTTATGGGTGTGTCTGTGTGCCTCAAATTTGAGGGGAGAGGTCTGATTAGGATTATATCTCAATTTGTGGCACTTTAAGGGGGTTGGACTTCAACTCCCAGAATTCCCCAGCCAGCGCATGCTGGCTGGGGAATTCTGGGAGTTGAAGTCCAACCCCCTTAAAGTGCCCCAGATTGAGACATGCTGCATTACAGAATTCCCTGCGCCTGGCCGCGCCTCCTGTTATCATCTTCTTGATGCCCTCCCTTTCCCTAAGTGCAGGCACCCAAGGAGTGGATGATGGGAACTGCTCACGGGGGCGGGGGGGGGGGAGAAAGGGAGAGACGCCCTGCCTACCTTGGGGTCCCTCCCAGAATCCCCGTCCTCCCGTTCCTTCTGCACATGCTCAACAAGACTCTTCTCTCCGATAACCCAAAGGTGCTTTCTCCCCCCTCCCCCGTCTCCCCACTGGAGTTTCTTTGTTTTTTCTTTGAAGACGTTTCGCTCCTCATCCGGGAAGCTTCCTTCAGCTCTGACTGGATGGTGGGGAACGGAAGGAGTTATAGATTCTCCACCATCCAGGCAGAGCTGAAGAAGCTTCTTGGATGAGAAGCGTAATGTCTTCAAAGAAAAAAACAGAAAATCCAGTGGCCTCTCGGGGAAAAATAGCTCCATAGACATCTCTCCAAGCTCAGGCCGTAGGACCCAAATCAAATTTTAGGAACCCCTGGCGGAAGCTCCATAAACATCTCTCCAAGCTCAGGCCGCTGAATCCAAATCGAATTTTAGGAACCCCTGGCAGGGGGAAAAAAAAGCATGGATGCCAAGCGAGGTGCCAAGCAGACCCCCGACCATGCCAGCCCCAACCCACTCACCCACCCACCCACCCCAGATCTGTTGGGGTGCCCTTTTTCCATGTTTTGTGTTTCCCGCCGTGTCCCCCGTTCGGGGACGTATCTCGCCTTGCCCGATGGGGCCATCGCTCTCCCCACACCGCTGGGGACCCGTTCAAGCCTCAAGTGCTATTCTGAATTTTACGAACGATCAGGCAAAAAAATAAATAAATAAATAAATCTTCCTCAGGACCTAGGACCGGGCAGGATGGATCTTCCTCTACCCGGTTCCGATCACAACCACGGAAACGGGGGTGATCGACCGCCACGTTTCCTTCCTTCTGTCTTCGAAGCACAATCTTCGCCGACGCTTCCTCGTTGCAGTCAATTTTGGGGTGAGGGATGTGGATGGGGGGTGGGCACGAGGTGGGGGTGGGGGGGTAGGTGGGCTTTGTCTTGAGTTAAGGGGAGGAAAAATAGGAATAATAAGAGTAAGGAATAAATCCGTGGTGCTCTGTGGTGGAATTTACATGGAGGGAAAATGTGTGCGGTATTAGTGCTTTAGAGTGTCTTGGCACTTCCCTGGCTGTCTTCGGCTACCGGTACGGGTAGTCCTCGACTTACGACAGTGATTCATTTAACGACCATGGTGATTCGCTTTGCGGCCACAGTAGAAACGGTTCTTAAAATCGGGTCCCGTTGCATGATGATTTGAGTTATGACCACAATGGCTTAACGAGCAAAATTCAGGTCGTACGTCGAGGGCTATGGGTAGTCCTCGATTTACAACAGTTTGTTTAGTGACCGTTCAAAGTTAAAACGGCATTGAAAAAACGTGACTTAGGACCGTTTTTCACACGTACGACTTTTGCAGCTTCGTGTGATCTAAATTCAGACGCTTGGCAAGTGACTCGTCTTTATGACGGTTGCAGCGTCCCGGGGTGGGTGTGTGTCACGCGATCCCCTTTTGCGACTTTCCGACAAGCAAAGCTAATGGAGAAGCCGGATTCACTTAACAACTGGGTGACTAACCTTAACCGCTGCAGTGATTCGCTTAACGACGGTGGCAAGAACGGTCGTAAAATGGGGCAAGACTCACTTAACTGAGCCACGGTGGTGGCGCTGTGGTTTAAAGTGCAGTATTGCAGGGTGACGCTGCCCACTGCCAGCAGTTCGATCCTGATTGGCTCAAGGTTGACTCAGACTTCCGTCCTTCCGAGGTCGGTAAAATGAGGACCCAGATTGTTGGGGGGGGCGAATAAGCTGACTCTGTAAACCGCTTAGACAGGGGCTGTAAAAGCACCTGTGAAGCGGCATATAAGTCTAAGCTATTAACTATTAACCAATGTCTCGCTTCACAACATAAATTTTGGGCTCCATTGTGGTCGTAAGTCGAGGACTACCGGTAATAATAGGGGGAGGGGAAACAATGCTCTCAGGTACCAACTCCACAGATTGTCCAGCACGGGGATGGGGTCCGCGGAGGTCCCCCCCCCCAACCCCGCCCGCTTCTTCAAACCTCTTCAGTGCGCAAGATGGTCCACAAGGTGCCAAGAGCATAATCCGAGTGAATCAAACGATAACGATGATAACAGATCCCATTCTGGGTTTCCTTTATTGGTAAATGTTGTGTTAGTCGTGACCGTGGTCTTGAAAGAAAAAAAAAAAAAACCATAGGATTGTAGAGGATTTAAAAAAAAGAAAAAAAAAGGAAAGTTAACGGCACTCGATCCATCGTGTGGTTCTGTGACTAGCTCGGGAAATGGTGGTAACCCTGGAATAAAGTGTGTTCTTGGTCTGGAACCTTGAGTCTGTCTCTGATTTGTGGGGGGGGTCGGGTTTCAGGGAGGTGGCACTGCCGGCTAGGGAATTCTGGGAGTTGAAGTCCAGCCAATATAAAGGATACTGACTGGGGAATTCTGGGAGTTGAAGTCCACCCATTTTAGAGCATGCCGGCTGGAGAATTCTGGGAGTTGAAGTCCAGCCAACATAAAGGATACTGGCTGGGGAATTCTGGGAGTTGAAGTCCACCCATCCTAAAACACGCTTGCTGGGGAATTCTGGGAGTTGAAGTCCACCCATCTTAGAGCATGCCGGCTGGGGAATTCTGGGAGTTGAAGTCCAGCCAACATAAAGGATACTGACTGGGGAATTCTGGGAGTTGAAGTCCAGCCAACATAAAGGATACTGACTGGGGAATTCTGGGAGTTGAAGTCCACCCATCCTAAACACGCTTGCTGGGGAATTCTGGGAGTTGAAGTCCACCCATCCTAAAACACGCTTGCTAGTTAATTCTGGGAGTTGAAGTCCAGCCAACATAAAGGATACTGATTGGGGAATTCTGGGAGTTGAAGTCCACCCATCCTAAAACACGCTTGCTAGTGAATTCTGGGAGTTGAAGTCCACCGATCTTAAAGTTGCTGAGATAGAGAAAGACTGAGTTGGCTCGTCTTTCTCTCTTCGATTGCCTTCTGCTGTGAGTGTCCTCTGCCCCCTTCTTGCCTGTCATTTGCTACCAAAATCATGTTCATAAGTGGGTGTAAAAATATAAGAGGCTGTACCCACCATCTTGCCTTTTTTTTTTTTACTTTTCCGGTGAGAAGGCTTGACGGATTAAGCTGGGTCGATCTTCTCTCTGCTAATGATGGTGCTTTATCCCCGCAGAATCTCAGAACAAATCCTACCTCAGCATTGTGTCCTAAGGCCTGATGACCGGAAAGGGTGTCCCAACTGTTTTCCTGGCTCCTGTTTCTTTAAGGGACTTGAGAGCAAGTGAGACCAGACCTTTAAGATGGATGGACTTCAACTCCCAGAATTCCCCAGCCATCTTGCTGATGTTCAATCCCAGAGGGAGAATTAAAAAGAATTAAATATTCCAGGTCCCAGGTTTGCATTCCCATTTAACAGAAGACCTACAGACCTGCCTTGCGATAAAATATATTATTATTTGCTTTCATACCTGTGTTTCCCCGAAAATAAGACTCTGTCTTATATTTTTTTTTAACCCTGAAATAAGCGCTTGGCCTTGTTGCCATGCGCTCAAAAGCCCAATTGGTCTTATTATCAGGGGATGTCTTATTTTGGGGAAAACAGGGTAGATAGATAGATAGATAGATAGATAGATAGATAGATAGATAGATAGATAGACAGACAGACAGACAGACAGACAGACAGACAGACAGACAGACAGACAGATGTAGTTAGGTAGGGGTAGGTAGATAGGTAGATAAGAGACAGATACGGAAATAGATAGATAGATAGATAGATAGATAGATAGATAGATAGATAGATAGACAGACAGACAGACAGACAGACAGACAGATGTAGTTAGGTAGGGGTATGTAGATAGGTAGATAAGAGACAGTTACGGAGATAGATAGATAGATAGATAGATAGATAGATAGATAGATAGATAGATAGACAGACAGACAGACAGACAGATGTAGTTAGGTAGGGGTAGGTAGATAGGTAGATAAGAGACAGATACGGAGATAGATAGATAGATAGATAGATAGATAGATAGATAGATAGATAGATAGATACTGTGTTTTCCTGAAAATAAGACCCTGTCTTATATCTTTTTTAACCCTGAAATAACTGCTTGGCCTTATTGCCATGCACTCAAAACCCCAATTGGGCATATATATCAGGGGATGTCTTATTTTGGGGAAAACAGGGTAGATAGATAGACAGACAGACAGACAGACAGATGTAGTTAGGTAAAGGTAGGTAGATAGGTAGATAAGAAACAGATACAGAGATAGATAGATAGGTAAGGTAAATAGATACTGTGTTTTCCCAAAAATAAGACCCTGTCTTATATTTTTTTTTAACCCTGAAATAAGTGCTTGGCCTTGTTGCCATGCACTCAAAAACCCGATTGGTCTTATTATCAGGGGATGTCTTATTTGGGGGAAAACAGGATAGATAGATAGATAGATAGATAGATAGATAGATAGATAGATAGATAGATAGATAGACAGACAGACAGACAGACAGACAGACAGACAGACAGACAGATGTAGTTAGGTAGGGGTAAGTAGATAGGTAGATAAGAGACAGATACGGAGATAGATAGATAGATAGATAGATAGATAGATAGATAGATAGAGTGTTTTCCTGAAAATAAGACCCTGTCTTATATCTTTTTTAACCCTGAAATAAGTGCTTGGCCTTATTGCCATGCGCTCAAAACCCCAATTGGGCATATATATATATCAGGGGATGTCTTATTTTGGGGGAAACAGGGTATTCATTTGCTTTTGGGAGTCTTTATCGTTTTGATGCTCCAGCACCAATTTCACTCCCAAAACCTGCTACCCCCACTTCCATCATTGTTAAATTGCATGCAGTGATACAGGAAGGAAGGATTCCAGTTTAGATTAAGCGCTCCGGTTGGCGCTGGGCCTTATCCTCAAAAGCAGTAGGGCGGCACACAACGATGACCCTGCAAGGGAGGCCAGTTGGTTAGAAACCAGCTTACCCTGAGACCGAGGATGGAAACAGAAATGGGCCACACAGATAACAAAAGATGGAAAATGTGAAGCATAATCGGGAATAGTCCCAGAGGACAGAAATCTTATAAATCTCCTTTCCTGTCTGAAGATGTGCCAGAGATAAGGCCATGTGTCTGTAGCTGATCAATTTCCTTAGGCATAAAAAAATATATATTCTAGATAATAAAAGAAAAACACAAGAACATCCCACCCTACAGAGAGAGAGAGAGAGAGAAAAATTGGGGTTTGTTCTCTTTTCGCACCTTTCCAGTCAAAATAACAGAGTTGGACGG
Source organism: Pantherophis vulpinus (assembly GCA_037215915.1). Lineage (NCBI taxonomy): Eukaryota > Metazoa > Chordata > Lepidosauria > Squamata > Colubridae > Pantherophis > Pantherophis vulpinus. Next base: position 3,707,210 of record JAXLNS010000003.1, read on the forward strand.
GATCTTAGAGGTCTTCTAGTCCAACCCCCTGCTGGGGGGGGTTGGATTAGATGACCTCCAAGGTCCCTTCCAACTCTGTTAATCTAAACTACTCAAGCAGGAGATCCTAGATAGCATTTCAGACAGGTGGTTGTCCAACCTCTTCTTAAAAACCTCCACTGTTGGGAGCATTCCCAACTTCTGGTGGCAAGCAGTTCCACGGGTTAATTGTCCTCACTGTCAGAAAGTTTCTCCTCAATTCCAGGTTGCTTCTCTCCTTGATGAGTTTCCATCCGTTGCTTCTTATCCTGCCCTCAGGTGCTTTGGAGAATAGCTTGACTCCCTCTCTTCTTTGTGGCAGCCCCTCAAATGTTGGAAGACGGCTATCCTGTCACCTCTGATCCTTCTTTTCATTCAGAAGTCTTTCTCCTTTTTCCGATTGCCTATTTTAACGGTTACTTTTAGAAGGGCACCTCTTTTCAGGAATTAAAACAGGCTGCTTATACCACGCATGGCCATGCCGAAGGACCAACTGAGGCTGTTTCCTATCAAATTTATATATATCTTTTAAATTGTATTTTAATGTTTGTAGTTTATGTTTTTACTTGGCTGTTCACCGCCCTGAGTCCTCAGGGAGAAGGGCGGTATACAAATTTAAAAATAAATAAATAAATAAATAAATAAATAAATAAATAAATAAAGAAAGAAAGAAAGAAAGAAAGAAAGAAAGAAAGAAAGAAAGAAAGAAAGAAAGAAAGAAAGAAAGAATCAGACCGAGGAGAAGACAGTAAAAACAAAGAATTAAGAATTTAAGAAAGGAAGTGATTCCTGAGACACCCCGTTTATGGATTCCTGACACTTCTTTCAGAGGATCAAAGGCAACTATTTTTAGGTCTAAAACGCTTACAGCTATACTTAGAAACACAGGATATCTAACTTGATGGGATCGGGCTGCCTGCGCTGCTGCTCTCAGCCTCAACGATCGATAGAGATCTGAACGGTGATACACAATGGCGAATTAAAATGAAAGATCCATCATTCCGAAAGGACAGGTTGTATTTTCCATTTGCTACCAAAATCCTTAAAAGGATGGGAGGCGGTTGGGGGGGGGCGAAATATCCCCCAGCCAGGCTGTTTCAGCTCCCTCTGCTTCTGAAAGCATCCTCGAAAATACCCGAGCCAGCAGTATCCCAGTGACATCATCAGCATCCCTGAGCGGAGGCTGTCTCCAAGGCAACAGGGGTCTGGGTATCACCCAATGGAAGAGCTCCGGTGGCGCCAACAAGGGAGCAGGTAGGGGAATTTGGGGAGAAGGGGGTATCCTGCCTTTGAAAAATCATTTGCATTATTTTAGATTTTTTTTTTCATCCTGCCTTTATTGTGTTTTTTTTTTTTTAAATAAATAAATCAAGGCAGTGAATATACCTAATAGTCCTTCCTCCTCCTATTTTCCCCACAACAACGACCCTGTGAGGTAGGTCGGGATGAGAGAGAGAGAGAGGGAGTGGCCCAAAATCACCCAGCCGGCTTTCATGTCTAAGGCAGGACTAGAACTCACTGTCTCCTGGTGATTGGCCCAAAGTCACCCAGTCAGCTTTCTTGCCTGAGAAGAGACTAGAACGATCTACGTATTGTGTGAATACACCAGGTAACCTAGTTGGTAAATTCGTGGCAGTGTTTCTTAAGCTTGGCCATTAGAATATGGGTGGACTTCAACTCCCAGAATTCCTCAACCAGCATTGGAATTCCTGGAGTTGAAGTCCACCGGCCTTAAAACATGCTGGCTGAGGAATTCTGGGAGTTGAACTCCATCCTCCTTAAAGCATGCTGGCTAGGAATTCTGGGAGTTGAAGTCCATCTTCCTTAAAGCATGCCGGCTAAGGAATTCTGGGAGTTGACGCCCACAGTCCTTAACACATGCTGGCTAGGAATTCTGGGAGTTGAACTCCATCCTCCCTAAAGCATGCTGGCTGGGGAATTCTGGGAATTGAAGTCCATCCTCCTTAAAGCATGCTGGCTAGGAATTCTGGGAGTTGAAGTCCATCTTCCTTAAAGCATGCTGGCTGGGGAATTTTGGGAGTTGACGCCCACAGTCCTTAACACATGCTGGCTAGGAATTCTGGGAGTTGAACTCCATCCTCCCTAAAGCATGCTGGCTGGGGAATTCTGGGAATTGAAGTCCATCCTCCTTAAAGCATGCCGGCTAAGGAATTCTGGGAGTTGAAGTCCATCCTCCTTAAAGCATGCTGGCTGGGGAATTCTGGGAATTGAAGTCCATCCTCCTTAAAGCATATTGACTGGGGAATTCTGGGAGTTGAAGTCCACTATCCTTAAAGCATGCTGGGTGAGGAATTCTGGGAGTTTAAGTCCATCCTCCTTAAAGCATGCCGGCTAAGGAATTCTGGGAATTGAAGTCCATCCTCCTTAAAGCATATTGACTGGGGAATTCTGGGAGTTGAAGTCCACCGTCCTTAAAACATGCTGGCTGAGGAATTCTGGGAGTTTAAGTCCATCCTCCTTAAAGCATGCCGGCTAAGGAATTCTGGGAATTGAAGTCCATCCTCCTTAAAACATGCTGGCTGGGAAATTCTGGGAGTTGAACTCCATCCTCCTTAAAGCATGCCGGCTAAGGAATTCTGGGAATTGAAGTCCATCCTCCTTAAAACATGCTGGCTGGGGAATTCTGGGAGTTGAAGTCCACTATCCTTAAAGCATGCTGGGTGAAGAATTCTGAGTGTTGAAGTCTACTGATCTTCAAATGATCGAGCTTGAGAAACACTGGTTTACGGTATTGTGTGAACCCAGAAATATGTGTCCATCCAGAAAATCAACCACGCTCTTGAGTGATTGCAATTCTTCCCACCTCTGGTCTTGAGGACCACAAAATTCTCTTTGGCTCAGACAAACAGTGACCACACGGGACCAATGATTCCTTCACCTAACCATCCAAGCCATGGCTGAAGATCGAGTGCAGAGGTCTTCAAATTTGACAGCTTTAAGACTTGTGGACTTCAACTCCCAGAATTCTCCAGCCAGCTAAGTTTGAAGACCTCTGATCTAGAGCAATGCAACCTCTCATAGGTCTTTTTCAATCTCTGGGCTCCTCTCTAAGCCCCATTGAACTTCTCCCCGTGCCTCCCACTTTATACATTCCCATCTCCTCCTTCCCACAATCTTCCTCTTTCAATCTCGGTTTTAATCCCGGAACGTATTATAAAGGGACTATCGACACCGGCAGGTTTTTTTCAAAGATCTGCAGGGGCTTCAGATTGGGTGGAATTAAAAGATTTTCCCCTTTAATGGATATCTCCCCATAGTGCCTCCCCCCCCCGCCCCCACCGGCCAACCCCATCATCCATTTTCATCCTGCCTGGTAAAGGGGAGTTAAGAATCCAGCATTCAGAAGATGACTGGTCCGTTGTCATGGAAACTGTGTCTGGAATCCCATGGCAATGGTTGCTTGGTGACGAACCTCCTGGGCCAATCACATGCTTGCAGAGTAGCATTTCTCAGGCTGGACAACTTGAAGATGGGTGGACTTCAACTCCCAGAATTCCCCAGCCAGCGTTGCTGGCTGGGGAATTCTGGGAGTTGAAGTCCACCCATCTTCAAGTTGCCGAGGCTGAGAAGCAGTCCTGAAAAATATTGGCAAGGGGACCATAGAGTGATCAGGGGACCAGTCTCGGTGGCTAGAAGGGTCACCCCAAAGCTCCGTAGCAACAAGCCCCGCCTTTCCTTTCTCCCGACAACAGCAGTATCCTGGCAACAGGGAGCCAGCGTCTTCCTTGCCTCCCACCCACTCCCACCCAGCGGGATACGCCTCCCAGCAACAGTGCACACACACACACGGTGACCTTCCTCTCCTAGCAACCAAACAGGGTCACCAACCCCACTATTTCTTGGGTTCCTGGATTGGCTGACCCTGCCGGATCATCCAAATCAGATGCCCGGACAGTTGGTAGCCAGTCAGAGACTTTGCCACGGTGCCAATATTTCCCCCCACCCATCTCTCTATCTTCTCCAGATGGTTTCTCAGCTGAGTTTGGGCTGCAAACGTCAAATTCCAGCGTTTTCCAAGAATAGCAGAGTTGGAGGGGGACTTTAGAGCCTGACTAGGTGGCTCAGTGGCTAAGACACTGAGCTTTTCGATCAGAAAGGCCGGAAGTTCGGTGGTTCGAATCCCTAGTACAGGTCTCCTGCGTGAGCAGGGGGTTGGGCTAGATGACCTCCAGGGTCCCTTCCAACTCTGTTACTGTTTATTTATTTATTTTTATTTTTTTATTAGTCATATTTCTATGCCGCCCACTCTCCGAGGACTCTGGGCGGCTTACAACAATCGCCCAGGGGTGGGTTCTAAATTTTTTTTACTACCGGTTCTGTGGGCGTGGCTTATTTTGTGGGTGTGGCTTGGAGGTCATGTGACTAGGTGGGCGTGGCTAGCTGGTCAGAGTCATTTCTGGAAGGTCCTCACACTTACGACCCGACTCATTTGTTTGCTTTTAACACTGATCAGCTGTAGGGCGGCCCTTTGAAGCCCCGCGGCAAGAGTTTAAACAGGTTTTTCCCTCTAGTCATCAGCTGGGACTCAGGAGGCAGCAATAGATTGGGGGTGGGACCAAATAAAAGGTAAGAATAACGTGGGAGGGTGGGAGGGCGGGGGGGGAGAACCGGTTCAGTGACGTCATATCGTCACCGCTACCGGCTCCGCCGAACCAGACCGAACCGGGAGGAACCCACCACTGCAATCCACAGTATACTAAATAGCATATTGCCCCCAATAATCTGGGTCCTCATTTTATCCACCTCGGAAGGATGGAAGGCTGAGTCAACCTTGAGCCGGTGAGATTTGATCCGCTGATCTGCTGAACTAGCAATCAGCTGAAGTAGCTGCAGTACAGCACTCTAACCACTGCGCCACCTCGGCTCTTTTTAGTTAGAGGCCCTCTAGCTTAACCCGCTGCTCAAGTAGAAAGCCCTGTATAGCCAAAATGACTGCCTGGTCTCTTCTTTAACAAATATGGGGAGCACCCACAACTTCTGGAGGCAAGTTGGGGGGGGGTCATCTGAAAATGAGACACAAATCACACCCAGGTCACCCTTTGCTTCACTCTAAACCCGGGTTAAGAATGGTTGCATTTGCACCACATTCTGTGCCAAGGAAAGTCACCTTCCCCATTTTAGCAGGACGCCGAAAAAAAACAATATGTTTCTTCCTTCTTGGCAATTTTAAGAATTAAAATTGGGGGGCCCCGCGCTCTTCGTCATCTTCATAACGATGATCAAGACAAAGGGATAGAAGGGGAATTCACAAAATTTGCAAGCGACACGAAGCTGGAAGGAATTGCCAACACTTTAGAAGGTGGTGTTGTGGTCCGCCAGTAGCCTGCAGAGCTGGCAGAGGAGTCGGAGAGCGATGAGGCTGGGGAGGAACATGGGCCAGTCCTAGAGGCTGGGGAAGGCCCGGATGAGGGCTCTGCGTCAGAGGCAGAGATGGGGCCAGGGCCACCGGGGAGTGAGGTGCGGATTCCGGAACCTCCAGAGGCTGACAGTAGAGAGGCAGAGGAACAGGAGGAGCCTGTTCCTAGTGCACGTATGAGAAGAGCTGCCAGAAGGGAAGAGCAGCTAAAGCAAAAAGGACAACTCAGGAGTAAGGCCAAGAGATGATTGGCCCCTCCCATAAGGCTTAAAAGACCAGCAATGGCTCTTGGCCTCTTTGCCGGAAAAAAACTGTTTTTTGTTTTTTTTTAATTTGATTTATATGCCGCCCTTCTCCGGAGACTCAGGGCGGCTTACAATGCGCTAAGCAATAGCCTTCATACTTTTGTATATTTATACAAAGTCATCTTATTGCTCCCCCAAACTGGGTCCTCAATTTACCTACCTTAGAAAGGATGGAAGGCTGAGTCAACCTTGAGCCTTGGCGAGATTCGAACCTGCAGTAATTGAAGGCAGCTGGTCTTAATAACTATCTTAATAACAGGGTGCCTTAGACCACTGTACTACCAAGGTTCTTGAGAGATTTGCTTCGTGTTTGGATGTATTTCTTTCTTGTCAGTGTCTTCTGTTCCTGAACTTTTGCCAGTTTGCCTAATTATACCAAGGTTGGTGATTAGACTGAAGGATTTGTGTTATGAAAAAATTGTTTTGATTTAATAAAGTCTGTTTGTTTTGGAACTGTTTGCGTCTAATACGACCTACCTGGGCCTGGATCAGAACAGATGGACTCAAGATTAAGCAGATGGGACAGATGTGAGCATTGGGGCCCTATCCGAAAAGATGCAGTTTATGTTTTGGCAGGAAAAAAAAACCCAAAATGCACAGGTATGGAAGAGGCACAACAATAGTAACCGTGAGAGGGATCTTGGAGTCTCAGTGGACGGCCACTTAAATAGGAGCCAACACAGTGTTTGCTAAAAAAGCCAATGCAATTCTAGGCTGCATGAACAGAGGGATGAGATCGAGATCAGGTGAAATGTTAATACCGCTTTAGAATGCTCTGGTGGGACCATAATTGGAATATGGCATCCAGTTTTCGTCTCCATGATATAAACGATGTTTGAGGTTTTAGAAAGAGTGCAGAGAAGAGCCACAAAAATGATTAGGGAGCTACTGGAGGGTAAAATATGCATTCAACCTGTTGCAGGAACTGGGTATGTCTAGTTTAATGAAAAGAAGGACTAGGGGGGACATGATAGCATCTTCCAATATCTCAGGGGCTTCCACAAAGAATAAGAGGTCAAGCTATTTTCCAAAGCCCCTGAAGGCAGGACAAGAAACAACAGATGGAAACTAAACAAGGAGAGAAGCAACCTGCAACTAAGGAGAAATTTCCTGGCAGTCAGGACAATTAACCAGTGGAACTGCTTGCCTCCCTTCTAATAATCCAATCCTTTTGAAAAGGGTGGAGTCATCTTAAGCTCCACCTTCTTGAATACCGTATGCACTGGAGTGGGAGGGCAATGGTCCATGCCTAACAGTCCCATTCCTCTGGAGGGGGGGGGCTTGCAAACTGACCATAAGAGCCAGGGAGAACCTCATACAGAGAAAAGTGGAGGTTCATGACTTCCCATATCAATTCCCATCTGATCTCACTGGAGCCTGGATAGCTCTGCAGATTAAGCACTGTAATTTAACACCAGCTGCCTGCAATTACTGCAGGTTCGAATCTCGCCAGGCTCAAGGTCGACTCAGCCTTCCATCCTTTCTAAGGTAGGTAAATTGAGGACCCAGATTGTGGGGGCAATAAGCTGACTTTGTATAAATATACAAAAGGATGAAGGCTATTGCTTAACGCATTGTAAGCCGCCCTGAGTCTCCGGAGAAGGGCGGCATATAAATCAAATTAAAAAAAAAAAAAGCCTCTCACCTTAGGCAAAAAAGCCGGCTGCGTGACTTTGGGCCAATCACTAGGAGACAGTGAATTCTAGTCTCACCTTAGGCAAGAAAGCTGGCTGGGTGATTTTGGGCCAATGACCAGGAGAAGGTGAGTTCGAGTCCCGCCTTAGGCACGAAGGTTGGCTGGGTAAACTTTGAGCCAGTCCTTCTCTCTCAGCTCAGCCCACCTCACAGGGTCGTTATCGTGAGGAAAACAGGAAGAGGCCGGTGTGTGGGGTATGTTCGCCTCCTTGAGTTGCTCACAAAAAGCAGCAGGCGGCGGATAAATGCAGAAATAAAACTAAAGTGCCTCCGAGCAATTGGAGCATTAAAAGAGAAAAGTTACGTCCACTCCCTGCATAAGAAGCTCCGTGTAAAGCTCCGTGTTACTACAAGAGGCTCGCCTCTCTCCAAAGCAAGACGAAGGCGCTGGCAATCCATGTGCAGGCGGCTTATGGGGAGTAAAAAAAGCTTATGGGGAGACGCTTTTGCGCACTAGACCAATGCAAAATAGAGCCCAGAAGGCAAAAGCAACTAACCGGATTTGTGCAGGACCCACAAATTCCCCAGGAGAAGGAGGTTTCTGCCTTGTTGCCTGCTGAACACTGATTCCTTGGCGCCTAGCAGAGGTGGGGAGCCTGGCGCCATGACTCAGGCGGTGTGTGTGTGTGGGGGGGGAGATGGCTCCCCACCGAAGCGCGGCAAGCAGGCAGGGAAACAGACACTCAGTGGCTGCTTTCTGACGGTGACTCAGATTCCGTCCTTGGTGGATTCGCGAGCCTGCCTCCCACTGTCGGGTTCTCGCAGCCGATGGGACGGTTGTCCGCCTCTGTCATGCAGATATGATCGTTCCAGCCCTGTGGTCTCCTCACCTGGCTCACCTGGAGAAGGACGTCCTGGCTTTCTACTCTGCCTGGTGCTGAGGACCGCTAGCCAGAGTTGCCAGCCAAGGCTGCTGCCAACAGAACCGGTGCCAAGGACACGTCCCGGATTTCCCTGCCGATGAGGCACTGAGGACTCGGGTGGCATCCCAACACAGGTGAGCAGATGTAAGGTGGGGGGAGGGAGAGCAGATTCAGCCAGAGGTGGCTCCCAGCTCGGACATCCTGGGGAAGAGTGGATCTCGAAAGCCATGGAAAGACCAGGAAAAGCACAGGGGTGATTCAGAGGCGTTTTGGAGCCCGGCTCCTGAATGACTCCAGGTGAGGGGGGTCTCGACCTGCAGGGCAGAGAGAGGAACCCACCGAGTTGGGGGTCTTGCAATGCCTGAAACATTAAAAAGAGAAAAAAAAACCCACCCTAAGCTGAATTAAAACCAAAAGTGGTTTAGCCTGTTAAGAAAGTGCAGCTGCTCGTTTTGGGCAGCATCTGTTTAAAAGAACAAAGCCAGGAGAGAATTTATCTCCTGGGTCTGGATTCTATATATTGTAGCTATATGTTGATCTGTACCTACGTACCTACCCACCCACCCACCCATCTACCTATCGCCTATCATTTTTTTCCTCTGTCTATCTATCATCTATCTAATTACTTAGCTCTTCTATCGATCTCATCTTTCAGTAACAGTAATAGTAACGGAGTTGGAAGGGACCCTGGAGGTCATCTAGTCCAACCCCCTGCTCACGCAGACGATCTGTACTAGGGATTCGAACCGCCGAACTGCCGACCTTTCTGATCGACAAGCTCAGTGTCTTAGCCACTGAGCCATCTATTGACTGGCCTGCCTGTTTACTTATGTACCTACCAAACTCTCTGTCTGTCTATCTATACATCCGTACATCCATCTGTCCACAGTATCTATCGTCTATCCATCTGTCCATGCATCCATTCTATGTATCTATCTATCTACCTACCTACCTACCTACCTACCTACCTACCTACCTACCTACCTATATCTATCATCTATCTACCTACCTACCTACCTACCTTACCTACCTATCATCTATCTATCATCTATCTACCTATCTACCTACCTACCTAATCATCTACCTACCTACCTATATCTATCATCTACCTACCTACCTACCTATTGATCTACCTACCTATCATTTATCATCTATCTACCTACCTACCTACCTATCTACCTATCTCCATCCATATCTATCTATCTATCTATCTATCTATCTATCTATCTATCTATCTACCTACCTACCTACCTACCTAATCATCTATCTACCTACCTACCTACCTATATCTATCATCTACCTACCTATCGATCTACCTACCTACCTATCATCTACCTACCTACCTACCTATCTATCTCCATCCATATCTATCTATCTATCCATCTATCTATCTATCCATCCATATCTATCTACCTATCTACCTATCATCTATCTACCTACCTACCTATCTACCTATCTATCTCCATCCATATCTATCTATCTATCTATCTATCTATCTATCTATCTATCTATCTATCTATCTATCTATCTATCTATCTATCTATCTATCTATCATCTCTATCTCATCTGTCTACCTATCTACCCACTCACCTGTCCGTCCATCCATCCATCCATCCATCCGGCAGGAATGTGTGAAGAGGGCATTTGTTTGAGGAAAATGGTCTTGAAGTTTATTTCTTTTTCTGGCTGCTTTCATTCTAAGTTGGGCTTGAGGGGTCTGGAGCAGGGAGATGGGACCATTGCTGAGCCCTTCAGGATGTTATGGAGACATCAGGTGAGGAGCCAAGTCAGCCTGGATAGTTTAATCTTGATTAAGCTTTTGGGTTTTTTTTGGGGGGGGGGGCAGGCTAGTTGCAGAATTTTGTGAAACCCAGTTCTTTGGGCAAGTCTGGCTAGTCCTTGATCTACAATAATTCATTTAGTTAGCATTCAAAGTTATAATGACAGGAAAGAAAGAAAGAAAGAAAGAAAGAAAGAAAGAAAGAAAGAAAGAAAGAAAGAAAGAAAGAAAGAAAGAAAGAAAGAAAGAAAGAAAGAAAGAAAGAAAGAAAGGAGGGAGGGAGGGAAGATAGGAAGAGGGAGGGAGGAAGGAAAGAAGGGAGGAAAGGGGAGGGAGAAAAGAAGAAAATGAGGGAGGGAGGGAAGAAGAAAGAAAGAGAGAGAAGAAAGAAAGAAAGAAAAAAGAGGGAGGGAGGGAGGAAGGAAGGAACAAGAGAGGAAGAGAAGGGAAAGGAGGGAGGGAGGGAGGAAAGAAGGAAGGAGAAAGATGGATTATCTGCCTCAACCAAGAAAAATTTTGCAATTGCATAGATCTTCCCTTCCTTCCTTCCTCCCTCCCTCCCTCCCTCTTCCAAGCCTCAGCCTCCTCTGGCTTCTTTGCAGCTGAGGCAAGGCAAGGATGGCTGACTTTGCCACCATCCATCCTCATCTGTATGGAGGCAGTTCCCATGGCAACGGCCAATCGGAAAAAGAGGATGCTGCCAGCCCAGGCCCAGCCAGCTGGGCAGGCAGGCTTCATGGTTAGGTCTGAGGGGGGGGGGCAGGGAAGGGAGGGATACGCTGGCTTTGCCACCCACAGGGAGGGAGGGCCCATTTTCTGCGTACCCACAACCAGCTTCTGATTCCAAGGGGTGCAAGGGAGCCCCAGTTTCGAGGGAAAATCCTGGTGGCGTCACCCCTCATCATTTTTCCGACTTCTCCTGCCTCTTTTGGGGGCCCAGGCCTTCTTCTGTACTACAGGCTGGTGGTCCTGGGTTCGAATGTTGACGGTTGACTGGGGAATCTCTTTTCCCCCCCAAATAATTTTTATCAACAGTTTGAAAAAAACAATAAAGGAGGAGAGAGAGAGAGAATGAGAGAGAATAAGAAAAGAATTGCAAGAAAAAGTAACGTACGAAGAAAAAGAAACCCTTTTCCTTTCCTAAGGAAATGACTCCCTACTTTCTTCATGGAAAGTATAAATAATTTGCTAATCTTTCCACCTCCTCTTAACTCACAAATATAAAATTTCATTTCATATTGCACTTCTTAACAATAAGGAAATCAAATTACAGGCAGTTCTCAATTTACAACCATTCTTTTTTTTAAAAAAAAAATTTGATTTATATGCCCCCCTTCTCCGGAGACTCAGGGTGGCTTACAATGCGCTCAGCAATAGCCTTCATCCTTTTTTGTATATTGATACAAAGTCAGCTTATTGCCCCCACAAACCGGGTCCTCAATTTACCTACCTTAGAAAGGATGGAAGGCTGAGTCAACTTTGAGCCTGGTAAGGTTCGAACTTGCAGTAACTGCAGACAGCTGGTGTTAATCACAATGCTTTCAGTCTGCTGAGCCACCAGGCCCTCCCTCTTTCCCTCCCTTCTTTTTCTTTCTTTCTTTCTCTCTTTCTTTCCCTCCCTCCCTTCTTTCTTTCCTTCTTTCTTTTTCCTCCCTCCCTCCCTCCCTTCTTTCTTTCCTTCTTTCTTTTTCCTCCCTCCCTCCCTTCTTTTTCTTTCTTTCCTTCTTTCTCTCTCTCTTTTTTCTTTTTTTTTTTAATTTGACTTATATGCCGCCCTTCTCCGGAGACTCAGGGCGGCTTACAAGGCGCTAAGCAATAGCCTTCATCCTTTTGTATATTTATACAAAGTCAGCTTATTGCCCCCACAAACCGGGTCCTCATTTTACCCACCTTAGAAAGGATGGAAGGCTGAGTCAACCTTGAGCCTTGGTGAGATTCAAACCTGCAGTAATTGCAGGCACCTGGTCTTAATAACCAGCTTAATAACAGGGTGCCTTAGACCACTGTACTACCAAGGCTCTTTATTCAAATTTATAGCAGCACTGAAAAAGTGACTTAGGACCGTTTTTCACACTTATGACTGTTGTAGCATCTTTGTGGTCATGCCATCCAAATTTGGGCACTTGGCAACTGGCTGGCATGTATTCAGGGTCATGTGATCAGCATTTGCAACCTTCCCAGCCAGCTTCCGACAAGCAAAGTCAATGGGGGAAGCCGGATTCGCTTCATGACGGCATGATTCACTTAATGACCGCAGCGTAATAGCAGTGACCCCCCCCCCCCAAAAAAAGGTGTTAAAACTCCCTTAACAACTGCTTTCCGTAGCAATGGAAATTTGGGGCTCAATTGTGGTCCTAAGTTGAGGATTTTTCCCTGTAAGTAAAATCTTCAATCCAATTATCAGCAAAAGGGGCAATAAGCTGACTTTGTATAAATATACAAAAGGATGAAGGCTATTGCTTAATGCATTGTAAGCCGTCCTGAGTCTCCGGAGAAGGGCGGCATATAAATTAAAGCAAAAAAAAAAAAAAAAAGCTCTAAGATATTAACGTTAATTAACAAACAGGTGGTCCTTGACGTACACCTACAGTTGGGGCCAGCATTTCCTATTGCAAACCAAAGTGCTAACAGAATAACAGAGTTGGAAGGGACCTCGGAGATCTTCTAGTCCAGCCCTCTGCTAAAGCAGGAGACCCTACATTATAGGGCCTACAACGTTTGAGACAAATGGTTGTCCAATCTCTTCTTGAACTCCTCCAGTGATGGAGCACCCATAACTTCTGGAGGCAATTCGTAAGATCTCCGACCTCCGGGTGTTTCGCTGCGCACTGAAGACCCTGTTGTTCTGCCAGGCTGGGCTATCAACATAATCATTTTAAATTGGGGTATTTTAAATTTGTGGGGTTTTAAATTGAGCCAAATTTATTTAATTATTTTAAATTTTTAATCGATGTTTTGTCTTGTGTTTTTAAATAGGCTGTACACCGCCCTGAGTCCTTTGGGAGAAGGGCGGTATAGAAATAAAATTAGTATTATTATTATTATTTCACTGGTGAATTCTTCTCACTGTTCAGAAATTAGTTTCCATCCGTTGCTTCTTGTCCTGCCTTCAGGGGCTTTGGAGAATAGGTGGAAACCCCCCTCCCCCCCTGCTCTTCTTTCTGGCAGCTGCTTAGATATTGGAATATTGGAATAAATGCTTGTTTTTGTTTTTTAGTTTTTTTTTTTAATTTGATTTATATGCCGCCCTTCTCCGGAGACTCAGGGCGGCTTACAGTGCGTTAAGCAATAGCCTTCATCCTTTTGTATATTTATACAAAGTCAGCTTATTGCCCCCACAAACTGGGTCCTCATTTTACCTACCTTTGAAAGGAATGGAAGGCTGAGTCAACCTTGAGCCTGGTGAGATTCGAACTTACAGTAATTGCAGACAGCTGGTGTTAATCACAATGCTTTCAGTCTGCTGAGCTATCCAGGCTCTTGTTCAGGGAGCCATGTCTGCTTTTACCACCTAATTCTGTGATGGCGAATCTGTGGCATGCATGCCAGAGGTGGCACACATGCCAGAGGGGGCACGCATGCCAGAGGTGGCACCCATGCCAGAAGTGGCAAGCAGAGCCTTCTTTGTGGGCACGCACGCTGTCACCAGCAGCTCTTTTGGTTTCCGGCGCTGATCTTCGCGCATGCCGTAGCCCCCGGAAATTCGAAGACCAGCTGGATGGCGCATATGCGCATGCTAGAACCCAAAAGACCAGGTGCGCATGAGTGCGGCAGCCAGCTGGTCTTCGAGTTTCCAGGGCTCCTCCGGCACGTCCATGCGCGCTCCGGTTTGGGCACTCGGTGCTGGCTGAAAAGGTTCGCCCTTACTGACCTAGTTTGCATTGGTTGTTAAGTGAACTGTGCAGTCACTAAACGAGTCGAGTGGTTGTTAAGCTTATCCTGGGGTCATTAGCTTCGTCCCCCGTTGTCTTTGCTTGTCAGAAGTCTGCTGAGAACGGCAATCGTAGGACTCTGGGACACTGAAACCGTTGTAAATCCATGTACGGTTGCTAAATGCTTAAATTTTATTCACGTGACCTTGGGGTGGCTGTGATAGTTAAGGGTCGTCATTATTTTTATTTTATTTTATTAAATTTCTATACCGCCCTTCTCCTGAAGGACTCAGGGCGGTGAATAGCTACAAGATTAAAACACATAAATACAAAAATTTAAAATAAATTAAAAACGAATTAAATAATTTGGCTGAATTTAAAATACCCCATAATTTAAAAACAATTTAAAATTTACATTTAAAAAGGGGAGAAGATTTAGGCCAGGCCAGCTTGATGAAATAAAAAAGTCTTGAGCGTGCGATGGAAGGTGCGCAGATCCGGGATCCTCCGTATCTCCGGGGGGAGCTTGTTCCAGATAGTGGGTGCCCCCACAGAGAAGGCTCTCCCCCTGGGGGCCGCCAGTTGACATTGTTTGGCCGACGGCACCCGGAGGAGCCCCTCTCTGTGGGAGTGTACTGGCCGGTGGGAGGCTATTGGTGGTAGCAGGCGGTCCCGTAGATAACCAGGTCCTAAGCCATGGAGCGCTTTAAAGGTGGTAACCAGAACCTTGAAGCGCACCCGGAAGACCACCAGGAGCCAGTGCAGCTCACGCAGGAGAGGTGTTACATGGGAGCGCCATGTCGCTCCCATCACCCCCCGCGCGGCCGCACTCTGCGCCAGTTGGAACCTCCAGATGCTCCTCAAGGGGAGCCCCATGTAGAGAGCGTTACAGTAGTCTAGACGAGAGGTGACGAGGGCATGAATAATGCTTTACGGTGCTGTCGTCAAACAGATGCTAAACATCTGTTTATGTTTATTATTAGCCGCCCAGAGTCCCTCGGGAGTTGGGCGGCATAAAAATGCAACTAATAAATAAATAAATGTTGCAATATTTTCTGGATCAGACTCAATAAAGATATTAAGAAGTAAAGGTTTAAATATATTTCCTTTTATTTACAATAGGCATTCTATATTCACTGAATATTCACAGATAGAAGCGAGGAAAAAGGTGAAGATGGCTCCTTATATATACAATGGGTGGAGCTATATGTGGGAGTGATGAGTCATGAATACATTAAGGATTGAAGAATAAGTTAACCCCTGATATCCCATTCATATACTATTTACACATTAGAGAATAAGGCATTTACATCTGACAAATCCCCCTCTAAATGCCGATTCGTTATACAACACCAATTACACTCAGATTCAGGACAATATAAAATATGCAGTTTAGAAGTCAGATATTTGTGCTGTTTAGA
This sequence comes from Pantherophis vulpinus, assembly GCA_037215915.1. Lineage (NCBI taxonomy): Eukaryota > Metazoa > Chordata > Lepidosauria > Squamata > Colubridae > Pantherophis > Pantherophis vulpinus. Next base: position 3,722,541 of record JAXLNS010000003.1, read on the forward strand.
AGGTAAGGGCTTTGTTAATATGTCAGCTAATTGTTCTGAAGTATCACAGTGTATTGCTTTAATAAATCCATCCTGAGACAACTGTCTCACATGTTTAAATTTTATATCTATATGTCTGGACCTTTGTCCAATGGCATCAGATCTAGATATTTCAATAGCTGCTTTATTGTCTTCATGCATGACAAAAGGCAAAGCGGGTTTTCTCCAAACATCTGAAATTAAATCGTTAAACCATACAAGGTTATTTGCAGCTTTGGATAAACAAACATATTCTGCTTCTGTCGTTGAAGTGGCTACTAGTTCTTGTTTACCAGTGTACCAGTAAACTGGACAGTCATTTAAGAGAAAAATATAGCCAGATGTACTTTTTCTGCATGACGTGTCTCCAGCCCAATCTGCATCTGCGTAACATACAAGCTTTGGTTCTTTATTATCACTAGGTTCTAATACTAAGCAGAAATCTAGAGTACTTTTCAGATATCTTAAAATTCTTTTAACAGCTTCCCAGTGATACATTGTTGGTTTGCTGACGTGTCTGGATAATAAGTTGAGTGGTAAAGCGATATCTGGCCTAGTCCAATTAGATATATAGAGAAGCGAACCTATGATTGATCTATAAAACGTGTTATCCTTGAATTCAGGGGAAGATTCATCAGTATTTCTAAGAAAATCAGTTTGCATAGGAGTATCACAGGGTTTGGCATTGATTAGGTTACATTTATTCAAAAGTTCTATAATTTTATCTCTTTGAGTAAGTTTGAATCCCCTTCTAGTCTTATTAATTTGGACACCAAGATATTTGTTCACTTTACCTAGGGATTTCAACGAGAAATGTTCATTTAACTTATTTACAAAAGTTTCTCTTCTCTCTTTGTGTTTTCCTATATGCAAAATGTCATCTACGTAAATCAATACAAATTCAACGTAGTTGTCACCCTTCTTGACAAAAAAACAGTTATCAGCAGTGGTAGCATTGAAATCCATAGTCTTAAGTACTTTTACCAAACAATCATACCATCTTTTACCAGATTGTTTTAATCCGTACAAACTCTTATTCAACAACCAAATTTCATTTTTGTTGGTGTATTGACTGTGAGGTGCTCTTACATATATTTCCTTATCTAGTTTCGCGTGTAGATAAGCAGTCTGTATGTCATATTGAAATACATCAAGGTTGAGTGCTGATGCTACCACTAGAGCTGTTTTGACACTCTCTGTTCTTACTGTGGGGGAATACGTATCAGTATAGTCCTCCGGATATTTCTGTGCATAACCTTGTGCAACTAATCTAGCTTTGTATAGAGTATTGCCTCCTTCTAAATTCTTAATTTTATATATCCACCTGGTACCAATAATTGTTTTATCTTTAGGTGCAATTGCAGGTGTAAATACATTTAATCCTTGTAAACTTTCCATCTCTTTCTTCATAGCTAGTTCCCATTTTTCTTTTTCTTCACGAGGAAGTTTTAACACTTCCTCATATGTGTTAGGTGTTATTGTTTCACCATCCATATGCATTATGTAATCCCTGTATTTATTTGGCATTTGATTCCTGTTGTTCCTAATGACTCTTTCAGGTTTGCTATTGTTATCGTGCAAATATCTTGCTTCCTTTTTTGTCAGTGTGTCTGTCCTTATTTTGTGTTGGCTATTTGTCCAAGTTTTAGTTTTGCTTTTGTGTTTGTTGATATTTTGTTTTTCTATGGTCCCTTCCTCATGAGGTTTTGTTTCTTTGCATTTATTTGGAAATATTTCATTAAGATGTAATTTAGACCAGTTGGCTTGTTCATGGAACACAGCTGTTCTGGAAACTATAAATTTGTTATTATTATCAATGAATCTGTATCCTTTGGTGCCAGTTTCATATCCCATGAATCTGAGTCTTCTGGATACATTTTCTCCCTTTCTTCTCAACTGTTTGGGTATGTGTACGTCTGCAGTGACTCCAAATATGTGCATGTGTGACAATTTTGGCTTCCTATTATACATTACTTCGTATGGTGTCTTGTTTACAATACTGGACCAGGTTCTATTTTGTGTGTAATTTGAATAATGTAGGGCTTCTGACCAAAATTGTTTGCTTAAGCCAGCATCCTCCAATGTGCACCTAATCATGGTTTGTAATGTGGAATTTTTCCTCTCTGCAATTCCGTTCTGGAACGCAGAAAATGGACTAGACGTGTAATGTAGCATTCCTCTGTCCTTTAACCATTGGGAGAATTCTTTAGACATGAATTCACATCCCCTATCTGTCATAATTTGTTTTATTCTGATATTGTGTTGTGTTTCTATGCGTTTGTAAAATTCCTTAAATTTTTGAAATGTTTCATCTTTATGTTTTAGTGTATAAACAAACCCATAACGGCTATAATCGTCTACTATTGTCAGGAAGTAACGTTTTCTATAAGTGATTGATGGAGTTAATGGGCCTACTAGGTCCATGTGTACTAAGTCAAAAATTTTGTTAGTTGATCTAGTAGAGTTTCTTGGCCTGGGACTAGTTTTTAGTTTTGTAGATTTACATACTGAGCATTCCAAATAGTTTTCACAATTTTTTATTTTGACACCTTCTGCGTGTTCAGTCATTTTTTGTACTACAGGAAAACTGGCATGTCCTAACTTCCTATGCAAGATGTGAGCACACTCATCATGAATTGGCTTACCTATTTTTGGTTTTTTTTTATCGTGTGTATCTGTATGATTATGAGATATTTTACATTCATCATTGTCACTGTTGCTAATATTTTCATCATCTGCTTCAATACAATCTTCTATATTTGAATCAATGTTATGCAACCATTCTTCCTTTGTTATCAAATAAGGTAGGCCTCCTTTAATCGTTACAGTGCCTATACTTGTTTTATTCTTCTCTAAAGTCGCTTTTCCCTTTGAGAAAACTATATTAATGTCAGAATCTCTACTTAGTTTTATGGCACTTAGTATGTTACGAGGTATTTCAGGTATTAACAATACCCCCTCTATTTTTCCTAGACCAGGCAAAGTTACATTCCCTCTGCCTAATACTTGAACCTTTTCTTGGTTAGCTACCTTTATTACAAATTTATCTTCTGTAAATGAAGACAATATATTTTTGTTATTAGTGGTGTGATTAGTTGCTCCAGAATCAATAAGCCAATTATTGTTCTCATTTTGCTGTAATTTTGTGTTGTCTTGTTTGTTTAGTCCATTCAGTGAACCAGATTTTCTATCTTTTGAATTTTCTCTGCCCCCTCTATTTTCTCTGTAATTTGGTGGGCTCCTATATCTATGTCTATCTATGGAGGACTGTCTATAATTGTATTTGTTCCTATATTCTGACCTATGTCTTTCCTTTGAAATTTTGGGGCAATCTCTTCTATTGTGTTCCCTGGATCCACAATTGTGACATTTGTATGTTTCATTATATTTTTCTTGGAAAACTACTTTCTTAAAAGGTTTGTGTTCTGTGTGATTGCTAGAACGATTTTTTCTTGAATTGTCTTCTGCTATCAATTTGTTAGATAGACTTTCTATGGATAAATATCCTAGATTGATAGTGTCTAAATGTGACATAAAGCTATCCCATGATGAATCAAGTGAGTTGATAATAACACTTTTCATTGTTTGGTCTGAAATCACCTCCCCCCTCAAGTGCAGCTCAGCTCTTATTTTGTTTAAAGATATTAAATGCTCACTTATGGAAACCCCTGGTTTTACTCTAGATGAAAAGAAATCCTTAGACATTCTTGTGGTGGTAGCTACACTGTCGCTGTAAAACAAATTAAACATGCATTGGATAATTTCAGAAACAGTCTGATTTGGTTTGATGCTATGATACATTGCAGGAGACACACTAGATATTATTAAGTAAAAAGCTCTATGATGTAAACAATCTATTTTTAAAGTCCAAGGTCTTTTTGGGGGACTAGTGATAAAGAATAGTAAGTTTTCTTTCATAAAGACCACCTGGAGCTGTTGATACCATTCTTGCAAATTAATGCCATCAACCCTTAGTTTTGGGAAGTCACTGGGTAAGTTTCCCACATTATTTTGTCCATTACTTACAACCTGAGGTAGTCCGTGGTCTCGCAAGTGTAGAAAATTGCAAAACGGCATGGGGATGCTCGCAACGAGTCTGCGTGGCTCTTTCACCAGTTCATGTCTTCCCGGGTCGTCTGCGTAGTTTCGCGCATGCGCGTTGTCCATTTCTTCTTTGACTTCGTTATGGAAGGTTCTCTCCACCGCGGCTCGCTCGCTTTGCTCTTCTTCAGATGAGTCGGTCTCTGTTTCGGCCTTGGGAGCTCTGACGACGGCGGCTGCTCTTCTTTTCTTTTTGGAAGCGTAGTCACTTGCTTCGGTCTTTGGTGTAGGGCGGAATCGACAAGGCTCTCTAGGTTCGGGCGTCGTCGCTCTCGAAGTCAGGATGGGAGCGGGCAGGTCTTGAGGTATCGGCTTGTTCGCTCTCTTCTTCGGTGTCTTTTTGGTAATTTTTAGTTTTGGCCCAAATGCAGCAAAAAGCGTTTTCATCGCTGACTTTACTTGGGATTTCGTTGAGTCATCTTCACTTTCTGATTCTGACTCTTCCGAGGAGTTTGAATCCTCTTTTTCATTTTCGTTGTCTGATAACGTTTTTCGCGCCAGAAATTTTGAACTGAGCGTTTTGATTGGCTCTGCTTCGCTCACCTTGGAGGCCTGTTGAAACCAAGATGGCTGCCATTCAAAATTTCGCGCGGGATCACATTTCTTCTTCTTCGTAATAGCTTTCTCTGTAGTCATATCACTCACAATGTTTGGTTCTTTAGACTTCTCATTAGTGATGTTTTTCTCTTTCGCTGCTCCGCTGTTCTTCAGCATTTCTTGGAGGTTCGCGATGAGGCTTTCATCATTTTTCTGGCTTTTTAATAGTTTTAATATCTCTGACCTGAGTTCGTTATTCTCTATTTCGATTTCCTCCTGGTCATCGTTTTCATCTATTATTTCTTCGTCTTCAGTGGTGTATTCTTCGGATTCTCTTGAAATTGCGTTTGTGGATTCATTGATTATTTCTTGTTCTGTTTCCATTTCTTTGCTGTAGGCCCTGGTGTTGGGCCTATCCTTCTTAGACATTTTTAAGTTTTTATTGAGTCAATTAACCATCCTCTGCTACCAGCTTGTTGCAATATTTTCTGGATCAGACTCAATAAGGATATTAAGAAGTAAAGGTTTAAATATATTTCCTTTTATTTACAATAGGCATTCTATATTCACTGAATATTCACAGATAGAAGCGAGGAAAAGGGTGAAGATGGCTCCTTATATATACAATGGGTGGAGCTATGTGTGGGAGTGATGAGTCATGAATACATTAAGGATTGAAGAATAAGTTAACCCCTGATATCCCATTCATATACTATTTACACATTAGAGAATAAGGCATTTACATCTGACAATAAATAAATAAATAAATGTCAAATAGAATACCAACCTAGAAATAAGGAGAAACTTCCTAACAGTGACAAAAATTAACCAGTGGAACAACTTGCCACCAGAAATTGTGGGTGTTTCGTCACTGGAGGTTTTTAAAAAGAGACTGGACAGCCATTTGTCTGGGATGGAATAAGGTCTCCTGCTCGAGCAGAGGGCTGGACTAGAAGACCTCCGAGGTCCTTTTCAACCCTGGGATTCTATGTACAGGTAGTCCTTGATTTACAACAGTTCATGTACTGAGCTTTGAAGCTTTGCCCTGTTAAAGGTAAATTTTAATTTGTTTTTTAAATTATTGGGTATTTTAATTTGTCTCAGCCAAATTATTTAATTCGTTTTTATTCTATTTTAAATTTTTGTATTTATGTGTTTTATTCTGTGGCTGTTCACCGCCCTGAGTCCTTCGGGAGTAGGGCGGTATACAAATCCAATAAAAACAAAAACAAACAAAAAGGTTAAAATGGCACTGAAATAAGCGATTTATGACCATTTTTCATACTTATGACCATTGCAGCCTCCCCATAGTTACGTGACTTACATTCAGATACCGGACAACTGACTCATATTTATGACAGTTGCAGTGTCCTGGGCTCACGCCAGAGGTGGGTTTCAGCAGGTTCTGATCAGTTCTGGAGAACCAGTAGCGGAAATTTTGAGTAGTTCGGAGAACCGGTAGTAAAAATTCTGATTGGCCCCGTCCCCATCTATTCTCTGCCTCCCGAGTCCCAGCTGATCGGGAGGAAATGGGGATTTTGTAGTATCCTTCCCCTGGAGTGGGGTGGGAATGGAGATTTTACAGTATCCTTCCCCTGCCACGCCCACCAAGCCATGCCACGCCCACCAAGCCACACCCACAGAACCGGTAGTAAAAAAATTTGAAACCCACCACTGGGTCACGCGATAATCTTTTGCGAACTTCTAACAAGCAAAATAAATGGGGGTGGGGAGCCAGATCCACTTAACAACCGTGTTACTAACTAACGGCAGTGATTCACTTAACGACTGTGGCAAGAATGGTCATAAAATGGGGTGAAACTCACTTAACTTTCTGGCTTTGTTTTTTGTTTTATTAGATTATGGTTTAGCAGCAGAAATTTTGGGCTCGATTTGTGGTCGTAATTCGAGGACTACCTATAATTCTGTGTAATCCAGTCTGACCTGTCCATTTGCGCCCTGCAGGACTGATGGCCACGGCCGGAGAGCACGTGTGTGGCTGCCAGCGGGGTCCAAATATGGAGCAGGGCAAATGGTACGGCGTCCGTTCGTACTTGCACCTGTTCTATGAGGATTGCACCGGCAACCGTTCGGAGGACAGTTTTGAAGATGCTGCTACGTCTCCCGCCAAGAGTGGCCAGACTTCAGTCTTCTGGAAGGTGAGTTTCAACGTGCCTTGCTTTGTGGCACGTTCTCTGAGCACAGACAGAGTGCCTTCCCACCACACTCAAGACTGCAAGTGGGGAGATTATTTTATCGGATAAATTTATAGAACGTCTGTCTCACGATCCTGTAGAAAGTTAGCATCCACCCTTTTCCTAGAACTGTGATGGCGAACCTATGGCACACGTGTCACAGGTGGCACTTGTAGCCATATCAGTGGGCATGCGAGCTCAGCTCCAACGCGGCCTTCTGGGCCCACCAGAAGTAGAAAAACAGGCTGTTTCCTGCCTCCGGAGGGCCTTGGTGGGTGGTGGGGAAGGCCCGTTTTTTGCTGTCCCCAGCCTCCAGAGCCTTTCTAGGAGTCTGGGGAGGGCGAAAATGGCCTTCCTCACCCCCTGGAGGCCAGAAATGGCCCATTTGCCAACTTCCGGTAGGACAGGAAGTTGGCAAACGGGCCGTTTTCGGCCTCCAGAGGGCCTCCGGAGGGTGGGGAAGACTGTTTTCACCCTCCCCAGACGCCTAGAAAGGCTCTGGAGCCAGGTGAGAGAGAAAAATGGGCCTACTGGGCCATTGCGTACTGGGAGCGGTGGGGTGTCGCACACGCATGCACGGGGCACATAGAATTATGGGTGTGGGCATGCGCACACGTGACACCACCCCCGCCCCCCCCTCCTGGCACGCGATGGCAAAAAGGTTAGCCATCACTGTCCTAGAAGAAGGAAATGTTTTAGGAAATATTAAAAAGGCAGAATATTTCCCCTAACAGAGGCACAGCGCGCTGGTCCTTTGCTATGATACGGATCTGGATGGGGAGGAACAGGCTCAGGCTCAACCCACCCAAGACCGAGTGGCTGTGGTTTCCGACGTCCCGATATAGTCAGCTGGCGCCATCGCTGACTATTGGGGGCGAATCATTGGCCCCCACGGAAAGGGCTCGCAACCTGGGCGTCCTCCTGGATTCACGGCTGTTTCTAGAAGAGCACTTGACGGCCGTGACTGGGAGGATTTTTCATCAGGTTCGCCTGATTCGCCAGTTGCGTCCCTTTCTAGATCGGGACTCCCTACACACAGTCACTCATGCCCTCGTCACCTCTCGTCTGGACTATTGTAATGCTCTCTACATGGGGCTCCCTTGAGGAGCACCCGGAGGCTCCAACTGGCGCAGAGTGCGGCCGCGCGGGTGGTTATGGGAGCAACGTGGAGCTCCCATGTAACACCTCTCCTGCGCGAGCTGCACTGGCTCCCGGTGGTCTTCCGAGTGCGCTTCAAGGTTCTGGTTACCACCTTTAGAGCGCTCCATGGCTTAGGACCTGGCTACTTACGGGACCGCCTGCTACCACCAATAGCCTCCCACCGGCCAGTACGCTCCCATAGAGAGGGACTCCTCCGGGTGCCGTCGGCCAAACAATGTCGACTGGCGGCCCCCAGGGGGAGAGCCTTCTCTGTGGGGGCACCTACGATCTGGAACGAGCTCCCCCCAGAGATACAGAGGATCCCGGATCTTCGCACCTTCCGCTGCGCGCTTAAAACGTTTTTATTTCATCAAGCTGGCCTGGCCTAAATCTTCTCCCTTTTAAAATTTTAAAATTTAAATTTTAAACACTAATTTTAATTTGTTTAATTATGGGATATTTTTAAAATTGAGCCAAATTGTTTAATCTGTTTTAATCTATTTTAAATTTTGTATTCCTGTGTTTTATCTTCTGGCTGTTCACCGCCCTGAGTCCTTCGGGAGAAGGGCGGTATAGAAATCTAATAAAATAAAAATAAATAAATAAATTTCCCGGACAGCCTCGCAGGCCAGATCTAAGCACCCCGTGGACTGGATCCAACCCCCCCCCCACAGGCCTTGAGTTTGATACCCCTGCTCTAAAAGGCTGCAAACGAGCAGCTGTCTTGCAAGGAATATAAATCCGTCCGTTCCCCACCATCCAGTCAGAGTTGAAGAAGCTTCTTGGATGAGAAGCAAAAGTTCTTCAAAAAAAAAGAAAAGTCCAGTTGCCTCCTGAAAAAAAGCAATTTTGGATTAAAGTGGGCAAGTTTGAAGACCCCCTACTCTAGGTTAGGTGGCTAAGTGGGGAAACCACTGACTCAGTGGGGGGAAATGTTGGGTTGGAGGAAGGAAACATATGGCGGAAGGTTACATAGGGCTTTTGAGAAATTGGGGCTGGGGAGAGAGCTGATTTGCAGCCCCCTCCTCTTTCTACTCAGGACACATCTGGAATCCCCTTTGGTTAGCCTCTGGGATGGCTCTGGCGCCACCTGCAGGAAAGGAGTGGGATCGTTAGTGGACCACTTAGGACAAGTGGACTTCAACTCCCAGAATTCCCCAGCCAGAAATGCTTTGATTTAAGATTGATTTCAGTGTAGGAAGGTAAGAAGGCTCCAGAAAAGAGGATTGTGCATGGAAAGGCAGATTCTTCACATACGGCCAGTGGTGGGTAGCTGCCGGTTCGGGAAAACTGGTAGTTCTGACCAGGGCTGGCCCCACCCACCAACCCATCGCTATCACGATGTCAGCACTTCAAGCTGCATTTACTCTAGTGCTGACATAAGAAGGAGAAGCGGAGGCGTCTGGAAAGGGACGTTTGACTTTTCACCTACTTATTTTCCCTGGAGATAATATCCCCTAGGAGATGGGATGGGAGGGGGGAAATTCCTTTGAGCTGGAGCAGTAGATTAGGAGTAGAGTGACTTGGAAGATGGCCAATGAGTGCAGAGGAGTGGGGAACGGAAAGGGAGAGTTTTGGGTCTAGAAGTCAGTGTTGGCTGCGATGGAGTCGGAGTTAGAATGTCGTGCTTAATAAATGGGAGTTTTTCATCAAAGACTTTGTTTGAAATGCAATTTATTTGAGACGACCTCGAAACCTGACACATGTCCTATATAATCGCCGGTTTTTCTATGCTACGAGCGCTCACATTTTCAGTTCCCGGGGCAAACCAGTTGTTACAACCGGTGGCAGCCCACCCCTGCATACAGCCTTCACACACCCCCAAGTCATGCATTCACACAACAAAGCCAATCAGCTCACTGAATGAGTTTGTAGAGATTCTCAATCATCCAGGTCATGGTTATCCCAAAAGTGATATATTTCAGGAAGCAACTGGACTTTTCTGTTTTTTCCTTCGAAGGCTTTTCATTTCTCATCCAAGAAGCTTCTTTATCTCTGACAGGATAGTGGGGAACGGAAGGATTTATATTCTGTTGGAAGAAATTTCCCTGGTTCGTTCCTGGCAGGGAAGCCGTCAACGATGCTGAGAAGGAATAGACATGGAAGCCAGCTGCCAGAAAAGGGATCCTTTAATTCAGGAAGGCAAGAAAAGTAGTGACACAGCTGGAGCGTTCCTGGTTTGCAAACAAATTTGGAAGTGTGACTCTGAGCCAGGGGTGAAATCCAGCAGGTTCTGACAGGTTCTGGAGAACTGGTAGTGGAAAGTTTGAGCACCGTCAAGTGCCACCTCTGGCTGGCTCCAGAATGGGGAGGGAATGGGGATTTTTTTAAAAAAAAATTTGATTTATATGCCGCCCTTCTCCGGAGACTCAGGGCGGCTTACAATGCGTTAAGCAATAGCCTTCATCCTTTTGTATATTTATACAAAGTCAGCTTATTGCCCCCACAAACTGGGTCCTCAATTTACCTACCTTAGAAAGGATGGAAGGCTGAGTCAACCTTGAGCCTGGTAAGATTCGAACCTGCAGTAATTGCAGGCAGCTGTGTTAATAACAGGGTGCTTTAAAACACTGTACTACCAAGGCTCATAAAAGGCTCATTTTGCAGTATCTTTCGCCTGCCATGCCCACCAAGCCACTCCCACAGAACCAGTAGTAAAAAAATTTGAATTCCGCTACTGCTCTGAGCCTTTTATGCTTAATTCTCCTTTGAAGCTCCTACAGCTTGACGGGTTTTGATGTGTTTCTGATTGCCCCGGGTTTTGTTTTCCTGGGTTAATCTTGGTCCCAGGTCTTTTGTTTTTCCTGTCCTAGGAGTTAATCCTGTCAGGGAGGCATGAAAAAGGGAGTTTTGGTTTACCTTGGAGAGTTTATTTTTAGCCCGATTCCCCTTATCTTAATGGCTCTACTTAAGTGTTCCTTTCAGCTGGTGCTTTTGCCTGGGGTTTTCTTAAAGAGGAAAGGGCTGGGTTGAGTCTCTTGGCATTATTTTTTGGAGGTTTCTGGCCCTGTCCTTTTGGGGTATACTACTTCCCACAATTCCTTGCAGACAGCTGGACATTTGCATCCTTTTAGAGGGTCATTGAGGCCACTTGGGGGTTTATCTGTGTCCTCAGGGTCACCTGAGTGGTGCAAATGGTTCCTGTCGTCTGCAATTGTTTTCCTCTGGAAATCCATTCCTACTCTCACACCATTCGAAGGATGTTCATCCCAAATTGCATGGCTAAAAAAATCTATGGAGATTCCAAGTCATTCAGGTCATGGTTGTCCCAAAAGTGCTTTTTTTCAGGAGGCAACTGGACAAATGACCAGCTGCCTGCAAGGGATATAATAAATCCTTCCATTCCCCACTGTTCTGTCAGAGCTGAAGAAGCTTCTTGGATGAGAAGTGAAACATCTTCAAAGAAAAGACAAAGAAGTCCAGTTGACTCCTGAAAAAACACCTCTGGGACACTGAAAAAGTTAATAGCTGCTTTTATGCAACACACTAAACTTGGTTAGTAGTAATTTGTTGATTTGTTTATTTTTGGGCTTAGCTAGTACAGGTAATCCTCTAAAGAGCCTTGGTAGTACAGTGGTCTAAGGCACCCTGTTATTAAGCTGGTTATTAAGACCAGATGCTTGCAATTACTGCAGGTTCGAATCTCGCCAGGCTCAAGGTTGACTCAGCCTTCCATCCTTTCTAAGGTAGGTAAATTGAGGACCCAGTTTGTGGGGGCAATAAGCTGACTTTGTATAAAATATATACAAAAGGATGAAGGCTATTGCTGAGCGCATCGTAAGCCGCCCTGAGTCTCCAGAGAAGGGCGGCATATAAATCAAATTAAAATAAAATAAAATAAAATAAATAAACATTTATTTAGAGAGCATTCAAAGGTGCAATGGCAGTGAAAAAAGTGATTTTTGAGAGTTTTCCACACTTACGACCGTTGTAGCACCTCCCCCCCACACCCTTCCCCCCCCCCCCACGATCAAACTTGGCAGCTGACTCACATTTATGATGGTTACTGTATCCTAAGGTTATGGGATCCCCTTTTTCGACCTTCAGACAAGCAAAGGCAAAGGGGGAAGATTCGTTTAACGACCACACGGCTCACTTAACAACTGCAGGGATTGGCTGAGCAACCGTGGCAAGACAGGCTGCAAAAATGGGGCAGGACTCACTTAATAACAACAGTCCTGCTTAGCAACGGAAATGTTGTGCTCCTTTGCGGTCGTAAGTCGAGGACCACCTGTAAAATCTCCCAATGACCATTGCAAAGCATTCTTTGGAATTAGCGCGCAAGGATGCGACCGTATCTCTCGTTCTTCCTTCTCCTTTCAAGGTGACGCTTTCAGCCGCGACTCTGCTGTTGCTGACCGGCCTGGTGGCTATAACCACGGGGTCCCTCCTGCCCTCCAAGTTGGAAGACATCGGTGAAGCCGAGTTTGTGGTATTGGACCAGCGAGCCGTAGAGTACAACGGTGCCCTGGGCATCTCCCGAGCCGTCGGGGTGGCTCTGTGCACCGTTGCTGGGGTGCTGTTGGTGGCCTCGGTTGTATTATTCAGGCTCGGCAGAAGAAACCGGACTGGCTGTCCAGGTGAAGATGGCAAGGAAGAGCAGCTGTCGCCCATCTTGCAGGAAAATGCCCCCCATCCGTGGGGTACCATCGTCTCAACGACCCCTGCCCCTTTCCAAGTCTCCTGGGTGCAGGGCGTCCAGCCCAAGAGAGAGATGTGAATTCAGATTCAACAAAAGCTCTTAAGGCCCAAAGTTTCTCAACTTTCAAGATCGGTGGACTTCAACTCCCAGAATTCCCCAGCCAGCGCATGCGCTGGCTGGGGAATTCTGGGAGATGAAGTCCTCCAATCCATAGCTGTGCGTAGGTGTATCCCCACCTCCCAGAGACAGATGCTGTTTTTCATTGTTAACAGCCTCCCTGGAGGATCCGTGGTAGGAGAAAAATGTGCCCTTCCCCCTCGCCTCTGCGGAACTCACAGGTAGACTGCTCTTAAGCCCGGAGGTTCTGTTTCACTAGCCTTAGGTAAACAGAACCTTCCGTACCAAGGGAGGAAGCAGAGAAAAAAGAGAAACCGGCTTGGAGAAAGTGACATAATATTTTCATTTTGCAAATCCCGAAGCAAAAAAGATATTTGGTGTGTTAAAAAAAAAAAAAAAAAGGAGAAATTTTCCAAAGTCAGAAACAAACCTGGAGGAGAATCCCATATTGCAAAAACTCAAATATTATTATTCTGATTTGGATACAGATTGGATACAGATTAAAGGAGTTGGAAGGGATCTTGTAGGTCATCTAGTCCAACCCCACTCACCCAAGCATATTTTTTTCCCCCAGTTCAGGCCTGCTAACAGCTGAGTTTATTCAAGACAGGTAGTCCTCGTTTAACGACCGTTCCAAGTTACAACGGCATTGAAAAAAAGTGAGTTAGGGACGTCCTCACCCTTCCGACCTTATGGTCACGTGAACTAAATTCGGGCGCTTGGCAACTCGCATGTATGTAGGATGGTTGCGGCAATCCAGGGTCATGTGATGCCCATGTGCCACCTTCCCATCCAACTTCTGACAAGTAAAGTCAATAGGGGAAGCTGGATTTGCTTAATGACCGTGTGATTCATTTAACAACTGCCGTGATTTGCCTAACAGCCATGGGGAAAAAAGTTGTATAATTGGGCATGACTCACTTAACAACCACTTTGCTTAGCAGCTGAAATTCTGGCCCCAATTGTGGTCGTAAATCGAGGACTATTTTATTGCAAGGCCAAGGCAGGATCTACCTCCCTATTTCTGCTTTGGTATCTTCCTTCCGTTCCTGAATTTACCCCTTGTTTTAACTTGGGAGATGCCCAAAGTTGGGGGGGAGGAACCAAGCAGAGAGATCCTCCCCTTTACTATTTCCGTGCCCTGATTGGCAGGTATCTCTTTGCTGATTGGGGGGTGAGCAGAAGGAGGTGGGCAACGAAACCAATCATGAGCAGCAGATGCACCAATCAGGAGAAGCCATTTGACTTGGAAAAAACCGAGGTGGGAGGAGAATCAGCTGTAGAGCGAGGCCGTACCATTTTCTGACTCCAGGAGGGGGTGAACAGCATGGCGGGAAAGACCATCAGAGACATAGGGGAGGGCAGCTGTGTAAAACCTCTCTCCCTTCATATGGTCGTCTGCTTGAATGAAGAGACCAGCTTAGAATAATAAAGACTGAAATGAGTGCATTTGCTGGGATTAATCATGGCTTGGTGTGAGGGTGTGGGGGTGGGACACGTTTTAAATATATAATCTTGCATTTCTCAAGAGAATTCCAGGCAGTCAGGAGTGTGTCTGGATGTCCCTTCCTCTTATTCCCACAACAACCCTTTGAGGTAGGCTGATCCGAATGAGCCTTTCATTGCAACAGCTCTCACCATCTCCAATACAAACTAGCTAACCATGGCAGAATAAATTCAAAATTATGCATACACTCACATATATGACAGAGAAACAATGCACAGACCCCTTGCAAAATCTTGCAAATCCTACTTGCAAAATCCGGCCATCGGAGGGTCACCGAAACATTTCCTGACCTTCCTTCCTTCTGTCCGGCTCATAAAAAGCACAGCTTGCTCCTGTAAAGATAGTCCTCTACTTATGACCATCTGTTTAGTGACCAAAGTTGCTGGGGGAAAAAAGTGACTTACGACCTGTTTTTCACACTTACGACTGTTGCGGCATCCTCATGGTGACGTGATCAAAATTCGGACGCTTGGCAACTGACTGACTCCTACTTACGACGGTGGCAGTGTGGTGGGGGGTCATTCCCTTTTGTGACTTTCGGACAAAGCAAAAGTCAAATAGGGAAACTGGATTTGCTTAACGACCGTGGCAAGAAAGGATGCAAAATGGGGCAAAATTCACAACTGCCTTGCTTAGCGACAGAAATGGCGTGCTCCGCTGTGGTCGTAAGTCGAGGACTACCTGCACAGGTAGTCCTCGACTTACAACAGCTCATTCAGTGACTGCTCAAATTTACAACAGCACTGAAAAATGTGACATGACCTTTGAACCATCCCCATGATCATGTGATCAAAATTCAGATGCTCGGCAACTGCTTCATACTTATGACCGCCGCTGTGTTCCGAGGTCATGACCTCCTGACGAGCAAAATCAATGGGGAAGACAGATTCACTTAATAACCATATTACTAACTTATTAACTGCAGTGATTCACCTAACAGCTGTGGCAAAAAAGGTCGTAAAACGGAGCAAAACTCACTTAACCAAGGTCTCCCTTAACAACAGCAATTTGGGGCTCCATTGTGGTTATAAGTCAGGGACGACCTGCATTGCATTTGGCAACAAGAGATCATGGGACTGGAATGCGGCCCAGGAAATTCACTTGAAATCCCAAATGCAGCAACTCTTGACAGGATGCTCATCCGTTTCCCATTTCAGCTGACCGACATTTCCTGAAAAACTGTCCAACTTTTCTGGTTTTCCCACAGTCCAAGGTCAGCGAAGTAGCGGAGGCCATGTCCGCTGGCTAATTCTGGACGGAAATGCTTCTCTTTAAAGCAGGGATTCCCAACCGGGGGTGCTCGCCCTTCTTGGGGGGGGTGGTAAGATGATATTCCATGGGGTGCAAAAACTTGGGTTTAGAGGTTTCAAAATTATAGTGTATATGTATAATTATATGCATATACCGTATTTTTCGGTCTATAAGACGCCCCTAGGTTTACAGGAGGGAAAACAAGAAAAAAGAATTGTTTTCGGCCTCCGCGCATCACATTTTCGCCTTCTGCGGCTCCCAGAAGCACTCTGCAGCTCTCTGCATGTCCCGTTTTCTCCAAAAACGGGGCTGTTTTTGGCCTGCAGAGTGCTTTTGGGGCAGTGGTGGGTTTCAAATTTTTTTTACTACCCGTTCTGTGGGTGTGGCTTGGTGGGCATGGCAGGGGAAGGATACTGTAAAATCTCCATTCCTTCCCCACTCCAGGGGAAGAATACTGCCAAATCCACATTTCCTCCCCATCAGCTGGGACTCGGGAGGCAGAGAATAGATGGGCGTCAGTCAGAATTTTTACTACCGGTTCTCCGAACGACTCAAAATTTCCGCTACCGGTTCTCCAGAATTGGTCAGAACCTGCTGAAACCCACCTCTGTTCTGGGGCCTGGGGAGGGCGAAAACACGAGGCACGGAGGGTTCGGGAGCCCAAAAAAATGTGCCCGTATTCGGTCTATAAGACGCACCGAAATTTTCACTCCTTTTTAGGAGAAGGAGTGCGTCTTATACTCTGAAAAATATAGTAATTCCTTATTTTTTTTTAAGGGATGCGAGAATATATCAGAAGCATTCTAGGGGTACAGGATATAGAGAAGATTAGGAACCCCCGTTTTAAAGGCTTTCTTGGAGCCCAAGAAAGGAGGAGGGAGGGAGCCTGCTTTTCTATCACCAAAACTGCTGGGTTTATACCGTCCATGAGTGGCAAGAGTTGCCAGCGAGGGTTATAGGCCGGGAGGACCCAAAGCTCCAAAAAGTGGCTAAATCCAAGCAGTTGCACACCCAATGCATCCAGTTTTGGTCAACACAACATAAAAGAGATGCTGAGAGACTCTGGAGAAAGAGCAAAGAAAAAGAGTCCTAATAGACAATCACTTAAACAAGTCTTCAGAGTGTGGCGGCAGCCAAAAAAAGCAAATAGAAGCCTAGGTTGCATAGAATCAAAATCATGTGAAATATTAGCACCGTTTGATAAAGCCAGTGTTGGTCGCCATATTGCAAAAAAAAAAAAAAAAAAAAAAAAAAAAAATCCAGTTGTTGAGATTTTGGAAAAAGTGCAGAGAAGAGCAACTAAGAGGATTAAAGGCCTGGAGAGTTGTTTTGTTTGTTTGTTTGTTTGTTTTATTAGATTTATATACCGCCCTACTCCCGAAGGACTCAGGGCGGTGAACAGGCACAAAATAAAATACATAGATACAAAAGTTAAAAAACATAATTAAAACCAGATTAAATAATTTAGCCCGAGACAATTAAAAATCCCAATAATTTAAAACAGATTAAAATTTCGATTTAAAAGAATTTTAAAACAGGGGAGAAAATTAGGCCAGGCTGGCTTGCTGGAATAAAAAGGTCTTGAGAGTGCAGCGGAAGGTGCGCAGATCCGGGATCCTCCGTATCTCTGGGGGGAGCTCGTTCCAGATAGTAGGTGCCCCCACAGAGAAGGCTCTCCCCCTGGGGGCCGCCAGTCGACATTGTTTGGCTGACGGCACCCGGAGGAGCCCCTCTCTATGGGAGTGTACTGGCTGGTGGGAGGCTATTGGTGGTAGCAGGCGGTCCCGTAAGTAGCCAGGTCCTAAGCCATGGAGCGCTCTAAAGGTGGTCACCAAAACCTTGAAGCGCACACGGAAGACCACCGGGAGCCAGTGCAGCTCGCACAGGAGAGGTGTTACACGGGAGTGCCGTGTTGCTCCCATCACCACCCGCGCGGCCGCACTCTGCGCCAGTTGGAGCCTCCGCGTGCTCCTCAAGGGGAGCCCCATGTAGAGAGCATTACAATAGTCCAGGCGGGAGGTGACGAGGGCATGAGTGACTGTGTGTAGGGAGTCCCGATCCAGAAAGGGACGCAACTGGCGGATCAGGCGAACCTGATGAAAGATCCTCCCGGTCACGGCCGTCAAGTGCTCTTCTAAAGACAGCCGTGAGTCCAGGAGGACGCCCAAGTTGCGAGCCCTCTCCGTGGGGGCCAGCGATTCGCCCCCAATAGTCAGCGATGGCGTCAACTGACTATATCGGGACGTCGGAAACCACAGCCACTCGGTCTTGGATGGGTTGAGCCTGAGCCTGTTCCTCCCCATCCAGATCCGCACGGCCTCCAGTATTTGAGGGTCTGACCCCAAGAAGAAGGGGGGGGGTGTCAGCCTATTTTCCAAAGAAACAATAGATGGAAACTAATGAAGGAGAGAAGCAGCCTGGAACTAAGGAGAAACTTTCTAGCAGTGAGGACAATTAACCAGCGGAACTGCTTGCCACCAGAAGTTGTGGGTGCTTCATCACTGGAAGTTTTTAAGAAGAGAGTGGACAACCATTTGTCTGAAATGGCATAGGGCCGTGATGGTGAACCTATGGCATCCGTGCCACAGGTGGCACGTGTAGCCATATCGTTGGGCACGTGAGCTCAGCTCTGACACGCATGCGCAGCCAGCTGATTTTCGGGCCTTCTGGGTCCACCAGAAGCAGGGAAACAAGCTGTTTCCTGCCTCCAGAGGACCTTGGGGTGGGGGGAAGGTCTGTTTTTCTCTCTCCCCAGCCTCCAGAGCCTTTCTAGGAGTCTGGGGAGGACGAAACAACCTCCCCCTCCCCCAGGAGGCCCTCCGGAGGCAAAAAATGGGCCTTCTGGTCCCACCGGAAGTTGGCAAACAGGCTGTTTTCGGCCTTCGGAGGGCCTCCAGGGGGCATGGGGAAGGCTGTTTTCGCCCTCCCCAGACTCCTAGAAAGGCTCTGGAGGCTGGGGAGAGCAAAAAACGGACCTTCCCCCCACCCCAAGGCCTACCATGCCATCACGTGCCAGGAGTGTGGGGAGCGTAAGGGGGGGGGGTTTGCGCACGCATGCACGGGGGCAGGGGCATAGAATTATGGGTGTAGGCACACAGACGCACAACCCCCCCCCCCCCCGCTCCTGGCACACGATGTCAAAAAGGTTAGCCATCATTGGTATAGGGGGTGAGACTAGAAGATCTCCAGGGTCCCTTCTAACTCTTGTTATTTTGTTCTTCCAGCAAAGGGGTAGGGATAATTGTGAGGTTGTAATTTCTACCTTTAGTTTTTTTACTTCCCTTAGAATAGGGGTCCCTAATCCCCGGGCTGTGGCCCACTACCAGGCTGTGGCCCGTTTGAAACTGGGGAGTGCAAGCGGCGGATGAGTGTGGCAGGTGCTTAACGCTGGCGTGTGACGCTCCATTTGCACGGGCTCATATGTGCGCCTGCATCACACACAACCATCCCCTCTTCTTCCCCCTCTCCATTTCCCACTGATCCGCCAAGCAAGCCGGAACGGTTGGGGACCGCTGCTTTAGAACATAGAACAGGGAATCCCGGGATTCTGGAAGGGACCTCAGAGGACTTCTAGTCCACCCCTTTGCCCAAGGCAGGAGACCCTTCCACCATTCCTGAACAAATGGTTGTCGAGTCTTTTTTCTTGAAAACTGCCCATGAGGGAGCACCTACCATTTCTGGAAGCAACGTCTGAATGGCCAGTGTTTTATTTTTAAAAGCGGGTTTTTCAGCCAGTGGGATTTGGGAAACTCTTAATTTTAAAAAGTAAGCCAGATCACAGAAGAACTGAAGGGCTGTTCCCCAGACCTCCTTCCCCGCTGAGTTCAGCTGTTCTCCACCCATCCTGGAGCCAGCAAACAGCTAGATTGGCACATTTGCTATCCTGGTGCCAGGATAGCAGTTATTTCCGTGGCCTGTCCCTGCTGGACCCCCCAATTTCCTCCTAAGGAAATGGGGGACAATAACAGATTTCCACCACCCCCCTCCTCCAGGTTTAGTTTAGTTTAGTTTATTTGATTTGTATACCGCCCTACTCCCGAAGGACTCAGGGCGGTGAACAGCCAAGCAATAAAATACATAAATACACAAAATTTAAAAACCAGATAAAATCAAATTAAATCATTTTGGCCCGGACAGATTAAAACACCCCAATAATTTAAAAACAGATTAAAATTTACATATAGGTTGAGACCTTCCCCACCAGAGGGAATAACACCAATGGAGCTAAGAGTGACTTAGACTTTAGAATCAGAATAGCGTTGGAAGGGACCTTGTAGGTCATCTAGTCTAACCCTCCCACTCAAGCAGGAAACCCAATACCATTTCAGACAACTGACTGTCCAGGCTCTTTTTAAAAACCTCCAGTGATGGCAAGCTGTTCCACTGATTAATTGCTCTCACTGTCAGGTTGCTTCTCTCTTTGGTTAGTTTTCATCTATTGTTTCTTGTCCTGCCTTCTGGTGCTTTGGAGAATAGGGTGCCCCCCTCCTCTTTGTGGCAGCCCCTCAAATGCTAGAAGACTTCTAGTGGGGATTTCTAATGGGGACCAAAACTGGACGCAGGATTCCAGATGTGGCCTTACTAAGGCTTTATAAAGCGGTACTAATACTTCACGTGATTTTGATTCTTTGCCTCTGTTGATACAACCAAGGATTGTGTTAGCTTTTTTGGCTGCTGCTTTCTCTTTTTTTCTTTCTTTCTTTCTTTCTTTCTTTCTTTCTTTCTTTCTTTCTTTCTTTCTTTCTTTCTTTTTCTTTCTTTCTTTCTTTCTTTCCTCTCTCCCTTCCTTTTCTTCCTTCCTTCCTTTCTTTCTCTCTCTCTCTCTTTCTTTTTCTTTCTTTCTCTCTTCTTTCTTTTTCTTTTTTTCTTTCTTCTCCTCCTTCTCCTCCCCTCCCTCTCTTTCTTTTTGGCTGCTCAGTTGCTCTTCTCTGAACTTTTTCCAAACTCTCAACCTCTTTTTGGTAGTATGGTGACCAAAACTGGACACAGGATTCCAGGTGTGGCCTTTATAAAGGCTTTATAAAGCGGGACTAATACTTCACGTGATTTTGATTCTATGCCTCTGTTTATACAACCAAGGATCGTATTAGCATTTTTGGCTGCTGCTTTCTTTTTCTTTCTCTTTCTTTCTTTCTTTCTTTCTTTCTTTCTTTCTTTCTTTCTTTCTTTCTTTCTTTCTTTCTTTCTTTCTTTCTTCTTTCTTTCTTTCTTTCTTTTTCTTTCTTTCTTTCCTCTCTCCCTTCCTTCCTTCCTTCCTTTCTCTCTCTCTCTCTCTTTCTTTTTCTTTCTTTCTCTCTTCTTTCTTTTTCTTTTTTTCTTTCTTCTCCTCCTTCTCCTCCCCTCCTCTCTTTTTCTTTTTGGCTGCTCAGTTGCTCTTCTCTGAACTTTTTCGAAACTCTCAACCTCTTTTTGGTAGTATGGTGACCAAAATTGGTTGCAGGATTCCAAGTGTGGCCTTACTAAGGCTTTATAAAGCGGTACTAATACTTCACCTGATTTTGATTCTATGCCTCTGTTCATGCAACCAAGGATCGTATTAGCTTTTTTGGCTGCTGCCCACCCGGCTGGCTCATAGTTAAGTGATTGTCCACTAGGACTCCAAGATCCCTCTCACAGTGACCGGTTTTGAGCCAGGTTTCGCCTAATCTGTACTTGTACCTTTGGTTTTTCCTGCCCGGGTGTAAAACCTTTCTTTTCTCTACATTAAATTTCATATTGTTGGATAGGGCCCGTTGTTCAAGTCTGTCAAGATCGTTTTGGATCCTGAGTTTGTCTTCTGGTGT
Organism: Pantherophis vulpinus; assembly: GCA_037215915.1. Taxonomy (NCBI): domain Eukaryota; kingdom Metazoa; phylum Chordata; class Lepidosauria; order Squamata; family Colubridae; genus Pantherophis; species Pantherophis vulpinus. Next base: position 3,743,832 of record JAXLNS010000003.1, read on the forward strand.
ATGAAGTTAACACCTACCCCTTTTCCTAGAAGAATGAAATATTTTAGGAAATATTAAAAAGGCAGAATATTATGTTTCCCTGGATGAGAAATGGAGAAGCATGTTTTAAAGACGAAGCAGCTCCCACCTTCTTGCCCCCCCCACCCTTTGTCAATGGGCGAGAGGCAGAAACTCAATTCCCTCCCATCTTTGTCAAAGGACCATCATCTGCAACACAATAGGACCCATCTAGCAACAGAAACTAACACAATAGGACCCATCTAGCAACAGAAACTAACACAATAGGACCCATCTAGCAACAGAAACTAACACAATAGGACCCATCTAGCAACAGAAACTCACCACATGGCACCTGGGAAGATTACATCAGCCAGCAAGGCTAGCTAAGACCCCCACCCTCTGGGAGTCTGACAACCAATCAGGATACTCTTTCTGGGCCCCAGGAAGTTCAAACCCAGAGAGGGCATAAAACCTGGGGGACTCGAAGCATCTCGACCCTTTTCTGTTCAGGAACTCAAACCATGTGATCCTGTCCACCATTAAACCATCTTTCCAAGCAGTCTCCATGTTTCCAGTGTCTTTTTCCCCACTTGGAGCTGAACCCAGAAGGATATTTCTTCTAACACTGGGGTGTTGGCTACTTCAATTCTGGGAGTTGAAGCCCACCCATCTTCAAGTCTAAATTTTTAGCTACATTTTTTTAGCTGGCCTAATTTTTTAAACTTTTTTAATTTTTTAAAAATTTTAAAACGGGTGTTTTATTTGAATAGCTGGGCCAAATTCTTTAATATGCTTTTAAATTGTTTTTAAATTTTATATTTGTGTGCTTTTACTTTTGGCTGTACACCGCCCTGAGTCCTTCGGGAGAAGGGCGGTATATAAATTGGAATAATAAATAAGTAATAAATAAAAGTCTCCAAGGTGGAGAAACACTGATCTATCTAATTTATACAGTATAATTTTTCTCTCTTTCACTCTCTCACACACACACACAAATGTATAGGGCAGCCCAACTCACACACAGGTAACTGGGGGCAACTTATTATGATCTATATGCAAATCGAATTCAGCCAGGTGCCTGTGTGATTCCAACACACCTTTCCCGAGGGAAGGGCTGTGAAACACTGCAAAACTTTTCTTGGTTGCATCATCCTCCCAAGCTTTCACTTTCGCTTGCCCCCCCCCCCGCTCCCTTTCCAAAGCCAAGCTTCATCCGATTCTAACCAATCCCAGGGCCACTCGGATCTCTTCTTTGCAAACCTCGCCCTGGCCTCTGAGCATGTGCAGAGGTTTTCTTGTTTTTTTTCGCCCGCCCGCCTTCCTTTCCCAGCCCACCTGCGCCGCCTTTGCGATTAAACGAGGGGGCCTGTCCCAACCTGGCGCTTTCCAGGTGGAGAACCACATCTCCCATCATCCCCAGGCGGCCGGCTTGGCCTGGGATGGGAGTTGGAGTCCGACACCCCTGACGATCTGGGGCTGCTGCAAGGAAGTGCGGAGTTTCGGGGGAGGGGGGCTGCGCAAAGCCCCTCCCCTAAAGGTTCCTGCCCTTCTAAAGAAGCGGGTCGGGGGCGTTGCGCAGCCCCCTCCCCCGTATCCCCGCACCTCCTTGCAGGAGCCCCCAATCAAAAGGGGCGTCGGACACCCAAGTCCCATCGCAACAGCCCCCAATGGCCAGGGTCTTAGGACTCCAAGTCCCATCGCAGCAGCTCCCAAAGACTAGAGTCTTAGGACTCCAAATCCCATTAGCCCCCAATGGTCGTAGGACTCCAAGTCCCATCGCAACAGCCCCCAATGGCCAGGGTCTTAGGACTCCGAGTCCCATCGCAGCAGCTCCCAAAGACTAGAGTCTTAGGACTCCAAATCCCATTAGCCCCCAATGGTCGTAGGACTCCAAGTCCCATCGCAACAGCCCCCAATGGCCAGGGTCTTAGGACTCCGAGTCCCATCGCAGCAGCTCCCAAAGACTAGAGTCTTAGGACTCCAAGTCCCATTAGGCCCCAATGGTCGTAGGACTCCAAGTCCCATTAGAACAGTGGTTCGTCAGGGTCTTAGGACTCCATGTCCCATCGCAGCAGCTCCCAATGGCCAGAGTCTTAGAACTCCAAGTCCCATTATCCCCCAATGGTCGTCGGACTCCAAGTCCCATTAGAACAACCCCCAATCACCAGGGTCTTAGGACTCCAAATCCCATCGGAACAGCTCCCAATGGCCAGAGTCTTAGGACTCCAAGTCCCATTATCCCCCAATGGTCGTAGGACTCCAAGTCCCATTAGAATAACCCCCAATGGCCAGGGTCTTAGGACTCCATGTCCCATCGCAGCAGCTCCCAATGGCCAGAGTCTTAGGACTCCAAGTCCCATTAGCCCCCAATGGTCGTCGGACTCCAAGTCCCATTAGAACAACCCCCAATCACCAGGGTCTTAGGACTCCAAATCCCATCGGAACAGCTCCCAATGGCCAGAGTCTTAGGACTCCAAGTCCCATTAGCCCCCAATGGTCGTAGGACTCCAAGTCCCATTAGAATAACCCCCAATGGCCAGGGTCTTAGGACTCCATGTCCCATCGCAGCAGCTCTCAATGGCCAGAGTCTTAGGACTCCAAGTCCCATTATCCCCCAATGGTCGTCGGACTCCAAGTCCCATTAGAACAACCCCCAATCACCAGGGTCTTAGGACTCCAAATCCCATCGGAACAGCTCCCAATGGCCAGAGTCTTAGGACTCTGTCAGGTATAAATGCTCTGCCCGTGCCAGGGATCAGCTATAGTGCAGTAGTGCAGGGGTTAACCCAGACTCCCACCTGGTCAGCTCCTCCCATAGGCCCCTCCTTACCTGAATCCCCGCCCACAGGTATAAAAGGTGGGCACACCTCTCCTCACCCCAGTTCCTGATACACTCAAGTGATGATGTGATGAACCTGCAAATAAAAGAGATATATTTTACCAGATGACTCAAGTCTCTTTATTGGGCCTGATCCACCATTCCTTGTAACAAAATGGTAGCAGAGGATGGTTGGTAAGGCCCAAAGATCCCAAGCCACAAGACAAGGACCCATACCTACCTGCAGAATGGCGACACCTCCGAAGCAACGGGAGAGCAACCCATCGGACTCGCCAGGGAAGGCAGGAACCTCAGCCACCCCCAAAGCCACAGCGACGGAAGAAAGGGGGGAGATCGAAAAAGGAAAAAGGGCCCACCACCACGACCAAGAGGAAGAGAAGCTGCGACTCGACGTCCTGCAGCTGCTGAAAGAGCGAGCCGGTGACAAGAACCTCCTTGCCGACCTGCGGAGCTTCATAATCGACCGCGAAGTGGCAAGGAGCGAAGAGGGCTCGGACTCTGAACTTGAGGAGCTGGACTCGGTGAGTGGATCGCCCAAAAGGGCACTTCCAACGGCCACCGAGCCCCAAAGCCCCGCTCTAAATTTGAAACGGCGGCCATCTTTGTCCACATGGTCAGACAAGATGGCCGACCCCCAACCAATCAGCGATCAGAATTCAAAATGGCCGGCGCGCGAAAAATGCCGGACCATAAACAATGATGAAAGTGACCAGGGGGAGGGAACCGAATCTGACTCCGACCCCTGGTACACCCCCAGCGAGCGGCAAGTCGATAGGGCCATGAAGACCCTTGCCGCCGCCTTCGGCCCAGGCCTCAAAATTACCAAAGAGAAGCCGGAGAGGCCGAAGCAGAAGGGAAGACGAGGAGAGGGACAGCGGAGCACCCACCCAAGAGCCACCGACGCCCGCGGCGATTCGCCAGCCCACCTTCGCACCCCAGGGACACCGCGCCTCCGATCGCCCAGGCCGCGCACCCCGGACCGCATGGATTGGGGCAGCTACTTACAGCCGTCACCGGAGCCCCAACGCCGCCAGGATCTTCACTCGGGAGAAGCAGCCGCTGGACGACGCCCCCAGGAGCACATCTGGACCCCCAAGTACGAAGCCGAGGCCTACCCGACCGGCAGAGGCCTCCACAGCGGAGCCGCGATGAACAGGTCCTTCCTCGGCGACGGCGGAGCTGAAATGGACTTCGCGCATGCGCTCTTCCGTCTAGAAGAAGAAAAAAGAAAAAAATTACAAAGCGGGACTTTTAAATTACCGGCAAGCGTTCCTATGCCCTATTGCTGCTATAGAGACATAAGGAACCATGGACAGCAGCCAGCAGTAAGTAATTTTACTACTAGTGCTGGGAACTTACCTGTTGACTTTCCCAAGTTGAGGATGGATGGGGGCAATATCCTAGAGTGGTCACAGCAGCTCCAGGTGGTATTTCTGAAAGAAAACATGTCTCATTTTATTAATGACCCCCCTGAGAGACCATGGACTTTAGAGCTAGATTGCATGCACCATAAGGCATTCTACCTTTTAATTGCCAGTATTTCCCCCACCATTTATCACTGTATTGGCCACAACCTCACAGTATCCGAAATCATAGGGAAAATGTTTGGGTTGTTTTATAGTGAGAGTGTGTCCACCACCACACAAATTTCCAAGGAATTCTTTTCCGCCAGACTTAAGCCAGGGACACCCATGAGTGAGCACCTAGTGTCCTTAAGCGGTACCAGAGCAGAGCTACATCTTAGGGGAGAAGTTATTTCTGACCAAATCATGAAGAGTGTGATAATCAACTCTTTAGATCACTCATGGAATAGCTTCCTGACACACTTAGACACCGTCAGCCTAGGGATGCTGTCTGTGGAGAGGCTATCCAACAGGCTCATCGCAGAAGATAATCTGAGGAGGGGCCGCCCCGGCCCTCCCAGGGAACACAAGAGTGAGAAGAAAGTAGTCTTCCAAGAGAAACAACACAACACGCCCGAGTGCTACATCTGCGGATCGAGGGGACACATCAAAAGGGACTGCCCTAAGAACTATAGGGAGAGAGGCAGGCCAGAGCATAGGTACAGACAAACAGAAAGGCACACATCCGAAGATAGGTATAGGCGTAGAGACTCACCCATCCCCAGGGATAGGAAGGGAAACAGGGACAGCTCACGCGACAGCAGGACAGGGTCCCTATATGGGATAGGGGAGCACACACACACCACACACCAAAACAAAGACACCAGCTCTTGGCTCCTGGACTCGGGAGCCTCCAACCACACCACATGTAATCAGAAACTACTCTCATCATTCAAGAGAGAGGATTTTTCTATCAAAGTTGCAGACCAAAACCAAGTTAGAGTAACAGGCAAAGGGGCAATCACATTACCAGGCGTAGGGAAAATAGAGGGGGTACTACTAGTCCCGGAGATACCCCACAACATCCTGGCTGCAGTAAAGCTTAGCAGGGAATCAGGGATTGAGATGATATTCTCAAAAGGCAACGTGAAGGTTAGCAAGGACGGGAAGGACATAGGGAGAGTAACCGTTGACCAAGGGTTACCATACATAACTTTCTGTGAGGATTACGCCCACAGCATAAACACCAGCTCAGAGAATACAGAAGACACTGACCAAAGCAGGGCTGAGGGTGAACAGGTAGACGGGAGAGAGGTAGATAACAATGACAACACGACACCAGAGACACAACACAACAAATACACCCAAAGGAGACCCTCAATAGGCAAACCAATGCACGACAACTGTGCCCACCTGCTGCATCGCAAGCTTGGACACGCCAGTTTTCCTGTGATACAAAAAATGGCCAATTGTACCGAGGGTGCCATAATAAAAAACTGTGAAAACTACCTCGAGTGCTCGGTGTGCAAGTGTTCAAAACTAAAAGTAAAGCCCAGACCCAAGAAGTCATTACGCGCCGCCAACCAAATTTTCGACCTAGTACACATGGACCTGGTAGGGCCCCTAAGGCCATCCATAACTTATAAAAAAAGGTACTTCCTCACCATAGTGGATGACCATAGTCGATATGGCTTCGTCTACACCTTAAGAAAAAAGGATGAGGCCTTCCAAAAATTCAAAGAATTCTATAAAAGAGTAGAAACCCAAAACAACAAACAGATCAAACAGATCATGACCGACAGAGGGTCTGAGTTTCTATCTAAGGACTTCTCACATTGGCTCAGGTCCAAAGGCGTGATTCACTTTACGTCGTCCCCGTTTTCCGCCTTTCAGAACGGGGTCGCAGAACGACGGAACTCCACGCTGCAAACGATGGTCAGGTGCGCCCTAGAGGACGCGGGCATTGGCCAACACTTCTGGTCTGAAGCCCTGGTCTACTCCAACTATACATTAAATAGAACATGGTCCAGTGTGATAGACAAAACACCCTACGAGGTCATGTATAACAAGAAGCCGCAGATAGCACACCTACATGTGTTCGGTGTAACGGCTGATGTACACATACCCAAGCAGTTGCGCAAGAAAGGGGATAAGGTGTCCAGAAGGCTCAGGTTTATGGGGTACGAGCCAGGAACCAAGGGCTTCAGGTTTGTGGACAATAATAATAGGTTTGTGGTCTCCAGAACAGCGGCATTCCATGAGCAAGCCAACTGGTCCAGGTTACACCTAAATGAGGTACCCACCAAGCGGGAGGATAGCCCAATCGAGCAAACCCAAAACAAAAACAAGACAGTGAGTAAACAGGAAGAGAGCAGGCCCAAGCCCGACCTCCAAAGCATCAAAGTTGAGGGATGGAAAGAGAATCATCCCAAGATAAGTGTCGAATCACTGACACAAAGAGAAGCCAGATATCTGCATGACACTGAGCAGGCAGCAACCAGGCCGGTCAGATCGACCAGAAACCAGCTGCCAAAAAGGTTAAATGATTACGTGATGCACGTGCATGCAAACCACGTTACGCCAAACTCATACGAAGAAGTGCTAAGACTACCCCAGGGGGAGAGGGCAAAGTGGGAGTTAGCCATGGCCAAGGAACTGGACAGCCTGAGGAAGCTGGAGGTGTACACCCCCACCAAAGTCCCAGAGGGCAAGAACACAATAGGCACCCGATGGATATTCAAAGTCAAGAACTTAGAGGGGGGCCAAAGCCTATACAAGGCAAGATTAGTTGCCCAGGGGTTTGCTCAAAGGTTTCCGGAGGATTACACAGACACCTATTCGCCCACCGTAAGAACAGAGAGCGTCAAAAGCGCCCTGGTCATCGCATCCTTGCTAGGGCTGGAAGTACACCAGTTCGATGTGCAGACCGCTTACCTGCACGCCAACCTAGACAAGGAGATATACATCAGAGCCCCCCACAGCAAAGAAACCAACAGAGGGGACACCTGGTTACTTCATAAGAGCCTGTATGGACTAAAACAATCAGGCAAACGGTGGTACGAATGCCTGGCAGAGGCCCTGAAGTCTATGGGATTCACGGCGACCATAGCTGACAACTGTTTCTTCACCAGGAAAGAGGGGGACTCACCAGAATACATCCTAGTTTACGTGGATGACATTCTATACATCAGCAAACACGAAGCCAACCGCAACACCTTCGCCAGCAGGCTGAGCGAGCATTTCACCCTAAAGTACCTTGGGAGGATAAACCGATACCTGGGAGTACAAGTCAACCAGACGCCAAAGGGCTTCCAACTGTCGCAGAAAGAGAAGATAGAAGAGTTGCTCCATAAATGCAACATGGCAGACGCCAAGGGATGTGATTCACCCATGCAGGCGGACTTTCTAAAAAACATGCATGATGAATCACCCGAATTTGGAGACAACACGCTGTACAGGTCAATCATAGGCTCCCTCCTGTATATCGCCAACTGGACCAGACCGGACATTGCCCTATCCGTTAATTTACTATCCAGGCACGTGAGCAAACCCACCACATACCACTGGGACGCAGTGAAAAGGGTGCTGAGATACCTGAAACAGAGTGTCAATGCATGCTTAACCCTAGAGCCTGAAAAATCCGAAGAACCCATCCTCTCATGCTACGCTGATGCTGACTGGGCCGGAGACGCCAAAGGCCGCAAAAGCACATCTGGGTACATATTCTACTTAAATAACTGCCCAGTGCATTGGTACTCAGGCAAACAAATCCTGGTGGCAACTTCGACTACCGAAGCCGAATACATATGCCTCTCCAAAGCCGCCAACAACCTCATCTGGTTCGACGACCTACTTGCCAGCGTGTGGAGAGAACCAGCTTACCCAATAAATATATATGAAGATAACAAAGCCGCCATAGAGATATCCATGTCCGACGCTGTAGGGCAAAGGTCAAGGCACATAGACATAAAATATAAGCACGTTAGACAGCTCTCCAGAATTGGTTTCATAAAAGCCATACACTGCGATACAGAGGAACAGACCGCAGACATACTCACGAAACCCCTACAAGGCAAACAACACTCACACTTAGTTTCCAAGCTCAACATCCACCCCAGGGTACCAACTAGTCAGTCAGGCCTACAGACACGGGTCAGGCATTTAGAGGGGGATTTGTCAGGTATAAATGCTCTGCCCGTGCCAGGGATCAGCTATAGTGCAGTAGTGCAGGGGTTAACCCAGACTCCCACCTGGTCAGCTCCTCCCATAGGCCCCTCCTTACCTGAATCCCCGCCCACAGGTATAAAAGGTGGGCACACCTCTCCTCACCCCAGTTCCTGATACACTCAAGTGATGATGTGATGAACCTGCAAATAAAAGAGATATATTTTACCAGATGACTCAAGTCTCTTTATTGGGCCTGATCCACCATTCCTTGTAACAGACTCCAAGTCCCATTAGCCCCCAATGGTCGTAGGACTCCAAGTCCCATTAGAACAACCCCCAATGGCCAGGGTCTTAGGACTCCAAATCCCATCGCAGCAGCTCCCAATGGCCAGAGTCTTAGGACTCCAAGTCCCATTATCCCCCAATGGTCGTCGGACTCCCAAATCCCATTAGATTAGAACAAGCCCCAATGGCCAGGGTCGTCGGACTCCAACGCCCATCGCGCACCAGCCCCGCCGCCTGGGGATGATGGGAGGTGGGGCAGTCTCCCCTTCGAAAAGCGTCCCGCAGCGCAGCCACTGGCGCAATCGGGCTGCAATCGGCGAGGCGGAGCCGGCGGCCGTTCCTGCTGCAATCCGCGCTGCCGGCCGCATCAGCCGGCATCCGAGGAGGAGCCGGAGGCGGAGGGAAGGGAAGGCGGCGCTGCCCGCAGAGCCCAACCCCGCTGCGGCCGGGGTTGCATCATCCCCGCGGCTCGGGCTGGAGCAACGGCGGCGGCGGGGCTCAGACAAAGCCGCTCCACGGGGTCGGTCGCAACGGCGAGGATGGCCCCCAGACGCTGCTGAGACCCCCCCCCCCAAACCCCGCCAGGGGTCTTTCCCGGGGTCGCTTCTCCGGGCGAAGGAAGGCAGAGCAGCCCCCCGAAGCCCAGTGCACGGCTGCGGTGCGAAGGTAGGGGCAGGCGAGGGGAAAGCCGATTTGGGGAGGGGGTCTTGCTGGGGTGCTGATGCCGCGTGGGGTGGGGGGCGATGATGACAACGCGTTGCAAGCCTTCCATGCAACGGGAGAGTGGGGGGCTTCCTTTCTCCCGATTCTTCCTCTGCCCGGTACTTCATCTCCCACCCCATGGAGCCCTTTGTCCATGCTCAGAGGTCCCCCTGTTCATTGATCCGCCTTTCCCCACCACCGCCTCCAAGCACCGTAAGGACCCTTCTCTCAGTCCCACAGAATTGCAGGTTGACTTTTTTGGGGGTGGGTGGGTGTAGAAAGGTAAACGGGGAAGGGAGGGAAAATTTGAGGAGTGGGGAGCAGAAGGGGAGGGGGCTCCGTTTCAGAGAGAGGCAAAAATCCACCCTTGCAAAAAAATATCTCCCTCCCCTCCGAGAGTTACTCCGGTAGAGGTAGAGGTAGAGGTGCCACAGGTGCCACACTCCAGGTAGAGGTGCCACAGGTGCATTCTCAAATTGAGACGAAGGGGCAGGGGGGGGACGACTACAGGCCCCATAATTCTCAGCCGGCCTGGTTTTGGGGTCCAGGGGGGTTGGCAGGTTAGGGGGGGAAAAAGAGACTAAGCCACCTCCTGGCACAAATGGTTCAGTGGAGAAGGAAGAATTGGGAGTTGCTGATTCAGCCCCGGCGCATTGCTCAGTACGGCTGCATCATCAGCCATGAGTGGCCCATGAAGGAGTCACCCTGGTATGTGCTTGGCACATGGGAAGAGGGCAAAGGCCAGGCCAAGCTGGGATCTGGCACTTTCGGGGCACCCTAGACAAGGATTGGACCTGTTTTGCAACTTTGAAATAAGCCCCATAAAATGATTCACCGATAAACCCCGTTACAAGTAGTCCTCGACTTACGACGGCAATGGAGCCCCCCCCCAAGTTTCTGTTGCTAAGCGAGACGGTTAAGTGAGTTTTGCCTCACTTTATGACTCTTCTTGCCATGGTTGTTTAGTGAATCACTGCTGATGTGAAGTTAGTAACAGTCATTAAGTGGATCACTGCTGATGTTAAGTTAGTAACAGTCATTAAGTGGATCACTGCTGATGTGAACTTAGTAACACGGTCGTTAAAGTGAATCAGGCTTCCCCATTGACTTGGCTTGTCAAAAGGTCGTAAAAGAGGATCGCGTAACCCCGGGCCACTGCAACCGTCATAAATGCGAGACAGTTCCCGAGCATTTAAATTTTTAAAATTTTTTTAATTGGTTTGTCCCTTTTTAAATTATAGGGCCAAATAAATATATATTCTTTTAATTGTTTTTAATGTTTGTATTTTATGTTTCTTATTTGTGGCTGTACACCGCCCTGAGTCCTCCGGGAGAAAGGCGGTATATAAATTTAAAAATAAATAAATAAATTTAAACTTCGATCACGTGACCAGGGGGATGCTGCAATGGTCACAAAGTGTGGAAAATGGCCATAAGTCACTTTGTTTTTTTTTCACCGCCATTGCATTTTCAAACAGTCACTAAACGAAGTGTTGTAAGTTGAGGACTAGCTGCATTTAGATCAGTCACTGCTGATGTGCAGGGACTTTCTACAGAAAAATAAGCCAGAGGGGATATATGGTTGCGTGTGCCACCGCTGATTGTTTTTTTATTTTCTCACCTGGGGGTGAGAAGGAACTTTGCCACAGGTGAGCAAAGGTGAGCTGCTTTGCCAACCTCTTGCAACATGCCCTGGATGACTCACTCACCTGTGTGTGGCGAGGGAGAAGGACACCTGAGCTGGCATCTTGGCAAAGCTTCGACTTTGGATGGGAAACCCGGAAAGGGGTCTTGGTGCCCTCTGAGTGGGTTGGCTTTTTAGGGCAGGTGTTTCAGTACCCAAATTAAGTAACCCAACTAGGTAGGACCAGCACCGATGACGTTACCTACTCTGAGTAATGAAAAGGGTGAAAATATTCTCCAAAGCCCCTGAAGGCAAAACAAGAAACAATGGATGGAAACTCGTCAAGGAGAGAAGCAACCTGGAATTAAAGAGAAACTTCCTAACAGTGAGGACAATTAACCAGTGGAACTGCTTGCCACTAGAAGTTGTGGGGGGGGGGCCTCCATCGCTGGAGGTTTTTAAGAAAAGACTGAACAGCCACTTGCCTGGAATGTTATAGGAGTCAGGGGGTTGGACTAGAGGACCTCCAAGGTCCCTTCCAATTGTGCTATTCTGTAACGCTGTTCACACATGTACTTCAAGCTCCACCACTGAGGCCTGGGAAGATGTTATAGCAAAATGAGCCTTGGTAGTACAGTGGTCTAAAGCACCCTGTTATTAAGACCAGCTGCCTGCAATTACTGCAGGGTTTGAATCTCGCCAAGGCTCAAGGTCGACTCAGCCTTCCATCCTTTCTAAGGTAGGTAAATTGAGGACCCAGTTGCGGGGGCAATAAGCTGACTTTGTATATATATACAAAAGAATGAAGGCTATTGCTTAGCACATTGTAAGCCGCCCTGAGTCTCCGGAGAAGGGCGGCATATAAATTATAAAAAAAAAAATAAAAAAATAGGGAAAGCGGCGTCCTTAAGGGTCATCATCGTCGGAGCGTTTTCCTTTGTAACTTTGAAAGAATGCAGCTATTGTTCAGGAAATCCAGATTGAGATTGTGAGCAAGAGAGCTGCCTTGTGCTCAGCCTCCTGAGTCAATGCCAGGAGGAACTTACTCTGTCTTTACATCAGCCGCTGTGGCTGCAACGGTGGCGGTCTTGCGGCAGAAGCTTCAAAGCTATTGCATGATTTTTGGACACCCTCCTCCTCCTCCTCCTCCTCCTCCTCCTCCTCCTCCTCCTCCTCCTCCCTATAAACCCCACTCCCTTCTAGCACTGATGCTGTTACCTAGTTGGGTCATGAAATGGATCATATGACGGCCGTGGCCAGGAGAGCTTTTTATCAGGTTCGCCTGATACACCAGTTGCGTCCCTTTCTGGACCGGGATAATAATAATAATAATAATAATTTTATTTCTATACCGCCCTTCTCCCGAAGGACTCAGGGCAGTGTACAGCCAATTTAAAAACACAAGACACAACAATGATTAAAAATTAAAATAATTAAATAGATTTGGCCAGTTTAAAACCCCAAAAATTTAAAATACCCCAATTTAAAATTATTATGTTGATAGCCCGGCCTGGCGGAACAACAGGGTCTTCAATGCGCAGCGAAATACCTGGAGGTCGGAGATCTTACGTATTTCTGGGGGCTCCCACAGAGAAGGCCCTCCCCCTGGGTGTCTCCAGCCGACATAACTTGGCCGATGGCACCCTGAGGAGACCCTCTCTGTGGGAGCGGACTGGCCGGTGGGAGGCTACTGGTGGCAGAAGTCGGTCTCGAAGGTACCCAGGTCCTATGCCATGGAGCGCTTTAAAGGTGGTAACCAGCACCTTGAATCGCACCCGGAAGACCACTGGGAGCCAGTGCAGCTCGCGCAGGAGAGGTGTTACATGGGCGTAACGAGCTGCGCCCATAACCACCCGCGCGGCCGCATTCTGGACCAGTTGGAGCCTCCGAGTGCTCTTCAAGGGGAGCCCCATGCCCTGCGCAAGGTCACTCATGCCCTCGTCACGTCCTGTCTGGACTACTGTAACGGTCTCTACATGGGGCTCCCCTTGAAGAGCGCTCGGAGGCTCCAACTGGTCCAGAATGCGGGTGGTTATGGGGGCGACTCGGTGCACCCACGTAACACCCCTCCTGCATGAGCTGCATTGGCTCCCGGTGGTCTTCCGAGTGCGATTCAAGGTGTTGGTTACCACCTTTAAAGCGCTCCATGGCTTAGGACCAGGGTATATACGAGATTGCCTTCTCCCACTGATAGCCTCCCACCAGCCAGTACGCTCCCATAGAGAGGGGCTCCTCCGGGTGCCGTCGGCCAGACAATGCCGACTGGCGACACCCAGGGGGAGAGCCTTCTCTGTGGGGGCACCAGCCCTCTGGAATGAGCTGCCCCTAGAGGTTCGTATGATCCCCGACCTGCGTACCTTCCGCCGTGCCCTCAAGAGTCTTCTATTCCAACAAGCCGGCCTGGCCTAATACGAATTTTAGAATGGGTGTATGTGTGTTTTAATCTATGGGCCAATTTTTTATATATTCAATTTTAAATTGTTTTAAATTTTGTATATTTATATGTGTTTTAATATGGCTGCACACCGCCCTGAGTCCTTCGGGAGAAGGTCGGTATAGAAATCTAATAAATCAAATCAAATCAAATCAACTGTCTGCAAGAAAACCACCAAGCTCAGAGAGCACCAAGGACCCTGCAGTCTCCTCCTCCTTCTCCTTTCGGCAAACCCCACTCCCTTCTAGCACTGATGCTGTTACCTAGTTGGGTCATAAAACGTCTGCAAGAAAAGCCACCAAACTCCAATTACAATCCCAAGGGCCAGGCACAGAACTAGGAAAGGGATCTGAATCCTTGCCAGCCGTGACTTTTTTGACCTAAAATGCCTTGAGCTGACCTCAACCCTTTCCTCTCCCCTGTGCTCTTCCCCAGATGAGCCTCTTGGTGCCAAAGCCTCGCGCGGAGGCCCACGTGCCGAAAAGGAGACTGTGCTGTGAGAAAGCGTCAAAATCGGGCGGCTCGGTACCCAAGCGCCCGCGTGTGGACAAGCTTCCGGGGCCATCACCCTGCCTCCAGCCCCTGCCTCAGTGCCCTCCTGCCGCGGATCAGGGTTCAAGCATCACTCAGATCGGCCCCTACATCCTTCTGGAGCCCACAGAAGGTGGACGCACCTACAGAGCAGTGAACAGACACACCGAGGCAGAGCTGACTTGCAAGGTATGAGATGGTGGGTGTACAGATAGATAGATTGATAGAAAGATAGATAGAAAGATAGATAGATAGATAGATGATAGATAGATAGATATAGATAGATAGATAGATACATAGATAGATGATAGATAAAAAGATAGATATAGTTAGATAGATAGATGATAGAAAGATAGATAGAAAGATAGATGATAGATAGATAGATGATAGATAGATGATAGAAAGATAGATAGAAAGATAGATGATAGATAGAAAGATTGATAGATGATAGAAAGATAGATAGATAGAAAGATAGATGATAGATAGAAAGATAGATGATAGAAAGATAGATGATAGATGATAGATAGATAGATAGATAGAAAGAAAGATAGATATAGATAGATAGATAGATAGATAGATGATAGATAAAAAGATAGATATAGATAGATAGATGATAGAAAGATAGATAGAAAGATAGATGATAGATAGATAGATGATAGATAGATAGATGATAGAAAGATAGATGATAGATAGAAAGATAGATGATAGATAGAAAGATTGATAGATGATTGATAGATGATAGAAAGATAGATGGATGAGAGATGATAGATAGTAGATGGATGGATAGATAGATAGACAGACAGATAGACAAGTTAGATAGATTAGAGAAAGATAGAGAGAGAGAGATGACAGAGTACGCCTTACCAAAATTTGTATGGCAACAGAACTGATATGTTTCTTTGCATTAAGATAATAATTCTTTGAGGGTAGTAACAGTCGAAGGGCAGAGACGTAACTCGAAGTTTGCTAATTATGAACATCTATCCTTACATCATCTATTACCTATGCGTATGTGTGACTATTATTTTCTCCTCCTTTGCTGAAATGTATATAAACGAACTGCTGTAAATCCAGGCCCACCTATATTCTCTTTAGCACAGCCACCCCAGGGAAGGGAGACTAATTGCATGGCTGACGTAGTTTTCTCTATGTGATCTCATCGGTGCAAAGATCTTGTTCCCGATCTGTCACATTCAACAACTAAACTTTACACATTTATTCTCTTCCTGGGTCGGCTTGTGGTGGCTGGGGGATTCTGGGAGTTGAAGTCCACACATTTTAAAGCGGTCGAGCTTGAGAAACACACTTTCTAGACCAGGGGTCTCCAACCTTGGCAACCTTAAGCCTGGTGGACTTCAATTCCCAGAATCCCCCAGCCACTACAAGCCGACCCAGGAAGAGAATAAATGTGTAAAGTTTAGTTGTTGAATGTGACAGATCGGGAACAGATCTAGCTAGCTATCATCTATTTAATATCTATCTTTCTATCATCTGTCTGTCTTTCTGTCTGTCTGTCTGTCTATCTATCCCTCTCTATCATTATCTCTCTCTCTCTCTCTCTCTCTCTCTCTCTCCCCTTCTCTATCATTATCTATCTGTCCCACTCTCTCTATCCCTCTCTATCATTATCTATCTATCTATCCCTCTCTATCATTATCTCTCTCTCTCTCCCTCTCTATCATTATCTATTTATCCCACTCTCTCTCTCTCTATCCCTCTCTCTATCCCTCTCTATCATTATCTCTCTCTCTTCTCTCCCTCTCTATCATTATCTATCTATCCCTCTCTCTCTCTCTCTATCCCTCTCTATCATTATCTATCTATCTATCTATCTATCTATATCTATCTATCTATCTATCTATCTATCTAATCTATTAACTCTCTCTCATCTATTTATCTCTCTCTCTCTCTCTGCAATCTATCTATCAAATTTATAGGCCTCCCGTCTTACCCCCAGTTCATTCTGCCACTTGATCTTTTTTTTCACCTCTTTCTCTTCCCTTCCAGGTTTATCCGGCCAAGAGCTACCCCGAGGTGATGGAGCCCTACGCTGCTCTCCCCTCGCACCCCAACATTGCCCAGGTGGCAGAGATCATCGTGGGAGACCAAAACGTTTACGTCTTTTTTGAGCCCGGGAAGGACAACATGCACGACTTGGTGAGGCGGCGCAAGCGTGTGCCGGAGTCCGAGGCGGTTGCTCTTTTCCGACAAATGGCCGAAGCCGTCGCCCACTGCCACCAGCACGGCATTGTCCTCCGAGACATCAAACTGAGGAAGTTTGTCTTCGCGGATCGAGAACGGTGAGAATTGAAAAGACCGGCTGATTTTCCCAGAGCAACGCAAAAAAGTTGCCGCAGAAAAATCCTAGATTTTAGTTCATTTGCCGCCAGACATTATTAAAATTAAACATAATCGCAGCGAGGTGTCCAATTAACACGCCTCCCATTTAGCAGATTTCAGTCTAATTGTCAGGGAATTGCGCAGTCAGAGACACTGACGCAAAGTTGTAGTTTTATATAAAATAAATCTATTTTACATTGAGATTTACAGCAGACAAGAGAGCCGGGAGCATCATGAGGTAAATCAAATCATGAGGTAAAGCACCCCCCAAAAAAAATATCGGGAAAAAAGGGAAACGCCCTCTTTATGCTCGCGGCAACCAATCATAGCGTAGATTGCCTCATGCATGAGCCAGCACTCTGGCTGGAACCTCATGAGGTAAATCAAGGAGCCTTACAGAGCACACAGAGGAAAAAAAGGCGGGAAAAAAGGGAAACTCCTCTTTTACACCCAGGAACCAATCATATCATGGATTGCCTCATGTACGAGTCAGCACTCTCCAACTAATCAGTTACAACTGTGTGTTCAGGCCCATTGCACACTTTACAGTTCCAGCTACTAAATTCAATATCCTAACACTTTAATGCATCATATTTCTAATTCCAGCATCTCCCTGGAATAAGTGGAATAAATTTTATAAATAAACAAACAAACAAAAAACTGACAAGACTGGATGAGGCCATTTTAATTTAACTTATTTCTATTCTTAATTTTATGATATTCATGGCGAATGCGGGTAGTCCTCCACTTAAAAGAATTCATTTAGTGACCGTTCCAAGTTAAAAACGGCATGGAAAAAAGGGATTTAACAACTGTTGCAGCATTCCCAGGGTCACATGATGAAAATTCAGACGCCAACTGCTTATTTTTATGACGGCTGCAGTGTCCCAGGGTCGCGTGATCCCCTTTTGTGACCACCTGACCAGCAAAGTTAGTGGCGAAGCCAGATTCACTTAACAACCGTGTTACTAACTTCACCATTGCAACAATTCACTTAACAATTGTGACAAGAAAGGATGTTAAAATGGGACAAAATGCACTTAACCAAGTGCCTGGCTGAGCAAAAGAATTTTTGGGTTCAATTGTGGTTTGTAAGTCAAGGACTACCTATATAAGAAGCCCTATAAATAAATAACAATAAGCAATCACAGCATGGATTTACTTTCCACGGCTTAAAATGATTCAAAAGACATTTAATGCATTGCGATTGCAGAATTCTGGCTGCGGAATCAGGGGCACGGATTCCCAGCAGCTCCTGCTCAACATTTTGGAGCTGATCTCTGAACTTGATTCTCCTTTTTAATCAGAATAGAGCTGGAAGGGACCTTGGAGGTCTTCTAGTCCAGCCCCCTGCTCAAAGAGGAGACCCTATACCAGTGATGGCTAACCTTTCTGTTGTCGCGTGCCGAAAGCACGTGCAATAGCGCACGGCAGAGAGCACCCATAATGCAATGCGCATGCGAGCCCCCCCCAAGCTCCCCCATGCATGTGTGCGCAACCCCCCTGTGCCCCATTTTGTGCCTAGAAGGCCTCCTGCACCAACATGGAAGCCAAAACAGGGTGCAGGAGGGGCCGTGCATACCCCTGTACCCCGTTTTGGGCCTGGAAGGCCTCCTGCACCAACATGGAAGCCAAAATGGGGTGGGGGAGCTGTGCGAGGCCCGAAAATGCAATATGAGCACCCTCATGCACGCACCCCAGCCCCCCACGTATGCACATGTGCATCCCCCACATGCGCCCTGCCCCCCACGCATGTGCGGCAGAGACCCAAAGACCAGCTGGCTGGCGGGAGGCACGCGCGCATCCGTGGCGGAGCTTGGCTGGGGTGATGGCTGGCATGCCCGAAGAGAGGGCTCTGCCGTAGGTTCGCCATCACGGCCCTATACTATTTCAGACAAATGGTTGTCCAATCTCTTCTTAAAAGCCTCCAGTTGATGGAGCACCCACAACTTCTGGTGGCAAGCTGTTCCACTGACTGATTAATTGACCTCACTGTTAGAAAGTTTCTCCTTAATTGCAGGTTGCTTCTCACTTTGATGAGTTCCCATCTGTTGTTTCTTGTCTTGGTGCTTTGGAAAAAAGGTTGACCCCCTCTTCTTTGTGGCAGCCCCTCAAATACTGGAATACTGCTATCATGTCTCCTCTAATCTTTCTTTTCTTTAGACTAGCCAAACCCCAATTCCTGCAACCGTTCTTCATATGTTTTAGCCTCCAGGCCTTTAATCCTCTTAGTTGCTCTCCTCTGCACTTTTTCCAAAGTCCCAACCTCTTTTTTTTGTGATGTGGGGACCAAAACTGGATGCAGAATTCCAGGTGTGGCCTTACTAAGGCTTTACAAAGCGGTGCTAATACTTCACCTGATTTTGATTCTATGCCTCTGTTTATATAAACAAGAATTGTGTTAGCTTTTTTGGCTGCTGCTCCGTTTCTTTCTTTCTTTCTTTCTTTCTTTCTTTCTTTCTTTCTTTCTTTCTTTCTTTCTTTCTTTCTTTCTTTCTTTCTTTCTTTCTTTCTTTCTTTCTTTCTCTTTCTTCCTTCCTTACTTTCTTTCTCTCTCTTTTTCTTTTTCTTTTTCTTTCTCTTTTTCTTTTTTTCTTTCTTCTCCTCCTTCTCCTCCCCTCCTCTCTCTTTCTTTTTGGTTGCTCAGTTGCTCTTCTCTGAACTTTTTCCAAACCCTCAACCTCTTTTTTTTGTAATGTGGGGACCAAAACTGGATGCAGGATTCCAGGTGTGGCCTTACTAAGGCTTTACAAAGCAGTGCTAATACTTCACCTGATTTTGATTCTATGCCTCTGTTTATATAAACAAGAATTGTGTTAGCTTTTTTGGCTGCTGCTCCCTTTCTTTCTTTCTTTCTTTCTTTCTTTCTTTCTTTCTTTCTTTCTTTCTTTCTTTCTTTCTTTCTTTCTTTCTTTCTTTCTTTCTTTCTTTCTTTCTTTCTTTCTTTCTTTTTCTTCCTTCCTTCCTTCCTTCCTTCCTTCCTTCCTTCCTTCCTTCCTTCTCTCTCTTTCTTTTCTTTCTTTTCTTTCTTCTCCTCCTTCTCCTCCCCTCCTCTCTCTTTCTTTTTGGTTGCTCAGTTGCTCTTCTCTGAACTTTTTCCAAACTCTCAACCTCTTTTTTTGGTAATGTGGGGATCAAAACTGGATGCAGGATTCCAGGTGTGACCTTACTAAGGCTTTACAAAGCGGTACTAATACTTCACGTGATTTTGATTCTATGCCTCTGTTGATACAACCCAGGATCGCATTGGCCTTTTTGGCTGCTGCCGCACACGGCTGGCTCATGTTTAAGCAATCGTCCATTAAGATTCCAAGATCCCTCTCACAGTTGCTGTTTTTGAGCCAGTTCTCGCCTAATCTGTGTTTCTACCTTTGGTTTTTCCAGGTCTAAGTTGCTGCTGGAGAACCTGGAAGATGCCCAGGTCCTGCTGGGTCCCGATGATGCCTTGGTGGACAAGCATGGATGTCCAGCTTATGTGGGTCCCGAAATCCTGAGCTTCAAGGGCTCCTACTCCGGAAAGGCAGCTGATATCTGGAGCCTGGGGGTGGTCCTCTACACTCTCTTGGTGGGCTGCTACCCCTTCCAGGGCACCAAGCCAATTTCATTGTTTAGCAAGATCTGTCATGGACGTTTTACAGTTCCGGCCGACCTCTCGCCCAAGGCCCAGTGCCTTATCCGGTGCCTCTTGCGAAGGGATCCGGCTGAAAGGCTGACCGCCAGCGGGATCCTGCTCCATCCTTGGCTGGCTTCGAACCCAGTCTCCAAACCATTGGGGGTCAGCCCCCCTGGAGGGCAAGGACTGGACCAAGTGGTTCCCGAAATGGGGAGCCGCCGAAAAAATTTGGATAAATTGCGAGGAGAGGACAGATGAAGTGGCCTTGAGGGGAAGAATGCGGAAGAAAACAAGCGTGTGGCATTAAAAGCCATATCTCAGCCGCCTTGGAAGTGCCTTTGGAGGGACAAACTACCTTTCACCTTTGCCCTACCATGGGACAAGGGTCACTTTGTCCCAAAACAGGGGTAGAGAAGGGCTTCACCCCCTCTTTGTCCTTTGCGTTCTTGCCTATGCCAAAGAAACCTAGAGGAGTTTTGTCAAGCACCAGCAAGCTCTTAAAAGAGGGCTGTTTTGCACCTTTAATTTGGGATCTGTATTGCTGATCTGGACAAGGACCCCGGAACATGCTGGAATGATTGATGGGAGAAAGAGATCTAGCATGGATGATGTTACGTAGTTTGGTAATGAGATGTCTGGAAGTAAACAGCTAAGCTCAGAGAGCACAAAGGACCCTACTGTCATCTTTCTCCTCCTCCTTTTCCTCCTTCTCCTCCTCCTCTCTTCAAACCCTTCCACTACTAATGATGTTACGTACTTTGGTAATGAGATGTCTGCAAGAAAACAGCCAAGCTCAGAGAGCACCAAGGACCCCACAGCCCTGCTCCTCCTCCTCCTCCTCTTCCCGCTCTTCCTCCTGCTCCTCCTCCCCCCTTTTCTCCTTCTCCTTTCTGCAAAGCCCTGTCCCTTCTCCTATTGATGATGTTACCTAGCTTGGTTATAAGATGTCTGCGAGAAAACAGCCAAGCTCTGAGACCACCAAGGACCCCGTAAAAAGAGATCTGGTGGCAGGGAGATTATGCTTTTTCCCGCATCCCAGGGCTGGATTTCATGTTCCATCATTTCAGGGGAAGGAATGGATGGGAGTGATCGAGTGATGGGCATTTCTGCATGGGATTACTTTCCCTGATGCCAAAGAAAAGGTTGAGATGGAAGCAGGGACTGGTGCTTTCTGAGGGGGAGGAAGAGGGTAGCCTCCGGGGGGGGTGGGGGGAAGAGGTCAAAGGGAGGGGGGTCCTTGGGTTAGCTTTCCCTGTTTTTTTTCTGACACCCCCCCAAAACTGAGGTGGCCTTAAATTGCTTACATCCTGCCGTCCTTAGGATGAATAATTACACTGTGACCGGTTTGGGTTAATCAGACTTTTTCAAACTTGCTCCTTTTAAGATGTATGGGTCAACTCCCAGAATTCCTCGGAGAGCTGGAGAATTCTGGGAGTTGAAGTCCGCCCGTCTTAAAATTGGCCAACGTTGAAAAATATTGGCTCGCCAACATCTCTTCTGTCCTTTATACCTCTTTTTTTTTTTTTGACGCAATCTTTTAAATTCCAACCTTGCCTTAAAAGGACGCTGCTGTCGATCCGGAAAACCTCTGCCCTATTTCTCACTTGAATTTGTTTCACCAACTCTACTTGACAGATGTGGGGTGTTTGGGGCCTTCTCTAGAGGAGCTTCCTTGATCCAAAAAACATGGTCCATTACATTCAAGGCTTGTGACTTTAGAAGACAATGTTTGCCGCCATGTTTTCTAATCTTGTTCACTTGGCTTGAGATGGTTTTCCACCTCTGCTCCATTTAGGATTGCATTAGTGTGTGTGTGTGTGTGTGTGTGTGTGTGTGTGTGTTTTAACTATAGACCTGTGAAGATAGGATGGCAAAAGAAGGTTCTTGTTATGTGAGCTCATAGTTCTTGGTTGGGTTTGAAGACCAAGTCAAGATTTGAGGTCACCAAGATCTGGTCCTTCCTCCTGACCTCAGGATCCTCCCCATAATAATTCTGGATACCTCATTTCCTCAAGTTTCTTTCTCCAACTCCAGAAATTGAGATGTTGTTGAAAAAGAGCCATTGTAGATCTTGGTTGGGTTGAGGTGTAGCCATCAGAGAAGGTATATGTGGGTATGTATGCTGATTTTAACCACAGACCTGTGATGATGGGTGGTTCTGAAGGTGGAAAAAGAAGAGCCTTGACATCTGAGTCCATAATTCTTGTTGGGTTTGAAGACCAAGCCAAGATTTGAAGCCACCAAGATCTAGTCCTTTCTCTTGGACCTCGTGATCTTTCCCCTTAACAGTTATGGATACTTCTCTCTCTCAAGTTTCTTTCTCCCACTCCAGAAATTGAGTTGTTGTATGAAGAGGGCCATAGTAGATCATGGTTGGTTGAAGTGTAACCATCAAGAAAGGCACTTGATGAGTTAGTTGAGCAAGATATGGTTGCGTCTGAGGTCCTCCCCCATTCCTCCAACCCTGAAGGACTTTGTTTTTTCCATTAGTTCCAAGAATGGAGCTGGTTTGGTCATGGGTGCTCAGGCAACCCAACTCAACCCCAACCCAACTCATGGCATACTAGCTCTACTTGCAAGATGCCAACTCCGCATGCAAGATCTTCCAAGTCTTGCACTCCATGATGGAGAATCTTCTCCAGGAGAAGAACTGGGATTTATGGGGAGCCCCATGGCCATCTAGAGAGGGATGCTTCAAGCAGCTCTGTGCTAGAGACAGTAACTGGAGGAGAAATTGGCCTGCCCTTCCCGAGAACCAGTCGAATTTCCAATGTGCCTGCAAAACTACCTCTCCCAGAATTCCTTGGGACAGACTTCCTGCTTGATCTTTATGATCCCTGTGGTGTGTGTGTGTGTGTGTGTGTGTGTGTGTGTGTGTGTGTGTGTGTGATCTTTGGGACTCAATTTGCTTTTGGGAGGATCAGTTTGGCCAAAGCATATGGGACAGTCCTCAACTTACAACCATTCAATTAGTGACAACGGCACGGAAAGAAGTGACTTATGACTGTTTTGCACACTTAACGACCATTGCAGCTTTCCCCAGGGTCCCGCGATCAAAATTCAGACCCTCGGCAACGGACTCGTATTTATGACGATCGCAGAGCCCCGGGGGTCACATGATCCCCTTTTGCGACCAATGGGGGAAGCTGGATTCGCTTAAACAAGTGTGCTGCTAACTTCACTGAACGACTTGTGATAAGGAAGGTCGTAAAATGGGGCAGGTACTCCTTAACAAATGTCCCACTTAGCAACAGACATTTGGGGCTCCATTGTGGTTGTAAGTCGAGGACTTCCTGTAAAAAAAATGCTTGCTTATTAGAGAGGTATTTTTTCAACCTTAGCAACTTAAGATGTGTGAACTTCAACTCCGGTAGTCCTCGACTTACAACTACTCCTTTAGTGACGGTTCTAAGTAAAAAAACTGATGCACCATCGGTCTCGCACTTACGACTGTCCCAGCATCTCCCGGTCACATGATCAAAAATCCAGGCCCTTGGCCAGCGTCATTAGCGAACGTCTCACAAGCAAAGTCAGTGGAGGAAGCCAGATTCGCTTAATGACCACATGATTCATTTAATGGCCACACAATTCACTTAACGACCACGGTGATTTGCTTCGCTGTGCCCCCTCCCCCCAAAAATTATAAAATCAGGTGAGATTCTCTTGCTTAGCAATGGAAAAACTCTGTCCCCCCCCCCAATTGTGGTCGTAATTCGAGGACTACCCGTATAGATGGCAGAAGGGGTTTTAATGGTTGCTACTCACCGGCTCCTTTAAAGAAAAGCAGATTTGATCCAGGGAGAATTCCCAGTGGATCCTCAACCAAGTACGGATTCCCCCGTGGCTGCATGTCGCGTGATCCTTTTTGTATTATGCATTACCCAGATTATCTCTGTGTGTAGCAAACAATTATGTGCCTTTTTATCTTTGACAAAACAACCAGGGGAAGCCTCCTCACACCTGTTGGGGCCTACACAACCTGCAGGTAAAATTCACTGTGAAGTCCCATGCATCAGGGTCTCTGATGAATAACAGAGTTGAAAGCTCTGGGAGGTCATCTAGTCCAACCCCCCGCTCAGGTAGGAAGCCGTGTACCATTTCAGGACAAATGGCTCTGCAATCTCTTCTTAAAAACCTCCAATGATGGAGCACCCACAACTTCTGGAGGCATTGGAAACGGAAGGCCATGAGTTCAAATCCTGACTTGGGGATGAAAGCCGGCTGGGTGACTTTGGCCAATCACCAGGAAGGTTGTGAGTTCTAGTCCTGCCCTGAGATGAAAGCCTGCGTTGGACCGTTCACTCTCTCAGCCCAACCCACCTTACAGGGGTTGTTGTGCGAAAACTGGAAGGAAGGAATATTTTGTGCGTTCGCCGCCTCGAGTTATTTGTCAAAATAATGAAGGCAGGATAAAAAAATAAATAAGTGAGTGAAGTCCATAATTAAATGAATCGTGCAAACGGGCAGCCTTCGTTCTACAAAAAAGGAGCTAAAAGTTAAAAAAATTAAATTTTAACTTCACAGGGTTAAGATCTCCTGCATGTGTTGGGTGTGTGATTCTCACTTTGTGCCAGATTATAGTTTATATTTCCTTGGGGGTCGTACATTGTGTGAATAGCACTGCTATGTTTGGTAAACCTGGGTTTAGCGTGCTGTGTGAACGTGAGTCTCTCACGCTCTTTTAAACAGTGAGTTTGCTGATTTTTCTGTCGTTTGGAAAATAAAATAAAATAAAAAATTGATTGGCATTTGTAGCAATATTTATTTGAGATTCTAAGTACCCAGAGAAGTTGGAGTAAATTTTTTTTGGCCTATATCCTGTTTCTGCAGTTTTCCCTAAAGTACGGAGTTGAGTCTAAAGCAGTATTTTTCAAATTTGGCAATTTTTAAGATTTCTGGATAGAATAAACATAGCGTATTCAAACTGTTTAAAAATATATATATTTAAAATACTCCTTAAAAGGAAGACTTATATATTACTGCTTAAAAAAAAATAAAGGGAAGACAAGCAGAAGACATCCGAGATCTGAATGAATGAAATAGCCTTATTAAATACTTGTTCTTTACATACAGTAGTTTATACACTGCTCAAACTACTAAAGGGAACACAAAACTACTGTATGTAATGAACAAAGTATTTAATAAGGCTATTTCATTCATTCAGATCTCGGATGTCTTCTGCTTGTCTTCCCTTTATTTTTTTGAGCAGTGTATATATATATATATATATATATATGTATATATTAATTTGATTTATATGCCGCCCTTCTCCGGAGACTCAGGGCGGCTTACAATGCGTTAAGCAATAGCCTTCATCCTTTTGTATATTTATACAAAGTCAGCTTATTGCCCCCACAAACTGGGTCCTCATTTAACCTACCTTAGAAAGGATGGAAGGCTGAGTCAACCTTGAGCCTGGTAAGATTCGAACCTGCAGAAATTGCAGGCAGCTGTGTTAATAACAGGGTGCATTAAACCACTGTACTACCAAGGCTCTTGGTATATATATTCTATATCACTGTTTCTCAAACTCGGCAACTTTAAGATGGGTGGACTTTAGTGGTGAAATCCAATTTTTTTTACTACTGGTTCTGTGGGCGTGGCTTGGTGGGCGTGGCAGGGGAAGGATACTTCAAAATCCCCATTCCCTCCCTACTCCTGGGGAAAGGATATTGCAAAATCCCCATTCCCACTCCATTCTGGGGCCAGCCAGAGGTGGTATTTGCCGGTTCTCCGAACTGCTCAAAATTTCCGCTACCGGTTCGCCAGAACCTGCTGGATTTCACCCCTGGTGGACTTCAAGTCCCAGAATTCCCCAGCCAGCATGAGCGAAGCGAACGTGTGCTCTCGTTCCTGTTGCAAACCGGTAGTAAAGGTAAGTAGACCCCCACCCCTGGTGTGGCCTTGCAAAGCTAATTGCCAATGAGGTCTTTGGCAGCGTGTCAAGGGAGATAAAGGTGGGTGCTTATCAGCCTTATCCCGAAGAACTATGGCAGGCTTCTGTCGGACTCTTTTCCAACTCTTTGTGACTCATTACAGACTGTGAATAAACAATAATTCACAGCCGTTGAAATAAAAAGAGGATTTTTGGGACTAATTGTCTGCTTTTTACAGTCTCAGGAAGCCTAGGTTAGAACATGGCGTAGGGCAGAGGTCTTCAAACTTGGCAGCTTTAAGACTTGTGGACTTCAACTCCCAGAATTCTCCAGCCAGCATAGCTAAGAGGGAAGCATACGTATAGCATACGTTAAGAGGGAAGAATGAATAGGTTTACTATGTTCAATACTACATTACATTAATATCAATGTAATGAATGAAGTTGTAAATGTTGATAGTTATTGCACGAAGTTATTTGTACCCACTGTTTTAAGGCAGGGGTCTCCAAACTTGGCAACTTTTAAGACTTGTGGACTTCAACTCCCAGAGTTCCTCAGCCAGCAAAGCTCCTCAGCAAAGCAAAGCATAGCTGGATGGAGAATTCTGGGAGTTGAAGTCCACAAGTCTTAAAGTTGCCAAGTTTGAAGACTTCTGGTGTAGGGTTTCCTGCGATGGGGGCAAAAGTTACTTAACGACCGCCTGGCTTGGGGCTCAAGTCTAACTGGAGGACCACCTGGCCTCTCTTCCCAGCTGGATTTTTTTTTTTTATTTAAAAAAAAATTAATATAAACATTCCATCTTCCCTTAAACCAGGGGTCTCCAAAGCTTGGCAACTTTAAGACTTGTGGACTTCAACTCCCAGAATTCCTCAGCCAGCTTTGCTTTGCTGGCTGAGGAACTCTGGGAGTTGAAGTCCACAGGTCTTAAAAGTTGCCAAGTTTGGAGACCCCTGCCTTAAAACAGTGGGTACAAATAACTTCGTGCAATAACCATCAACATTTACAACTTCATTCATTACATTGATATTAATGTAATGTAGTACTGAGCATAGTAAACCTATTCATTCTTCCCTCTTAACGTATCTTCTAATAAGAATATAATAATAATCCTCATAGTCTTAATAATAATAACAATCATCCTATGGTTTGCCTCTCTATCTGAACAATATTTTCAGCCCTTCTCTAATCCCCTCCTTTGATTTCCAACTTCCATTTTTATTCTCTTAACTATCCATGAAACAGTTAAAACTACCCATAAAATAATAATCATAAAATTATTATGAATTAATAATTTTAAATTTTAAATTATTATAAAGTTATAAATTATTATAATTATATAATTATTATAATTATTATATAATAATTATAAAATTATTATAAATTAATGATTTTAAATTATAAATTATTATAAAGTTATAAATTATAATTATATAATAATTATAATTATTATATAATAATTATAAAATTATTTTCTTATTTCTTATTTCATCAAGCTGGCCTAAGTCTTTCCCCTTTCCCCTTTTTAAATGGAAATTTTAAATTTGGTTTTAAATTATTGGGGTTTTAAATTTGTCCAGCCAAATTATTTAATTCGTTTTACTTTATTTTAAATTTTGTATTTATATGTTTTTTTATTCTATGGCTGTTCACCCGCCCTGAGTCCTTCGGGAGTAGTACAAATTCAATAAAATAAGTAAAAATAAATAAATAAATTATTATTATTTGAATAATAATATCAAAGGGTTTGGCTGGCTCCTTTTAGGATGAAAAAAAAGTGGCAGCTGCTCCCCCCAAAGTGGAGCCCCCCCCAAAAAAAGCAGCGGGAGAGGCTTAAATCTGGATTGGACGGGGGACCACCAGGTGATCTCAGAGCTGGGGAGAGAGAGAGAAATAAATAAATAAATAAAAACAAGTCCGGAAACAAATCCCCGCTAATCCGGCTCAGCTCTGCTTCCGGGGACTTGAAAAGGAGTCACTCCGGATTGTTTGCGGGGTCGGCCACGGGAGGGGTGGGGGGGGGGGAAGGGGAGAAAAGACCCAGCCCCCGTGACGTCACGGGGATTCCCTCTTTGCCCGGGCTCCGAAGCGGAAGCCGCGTGCTCAGATCTGCTGCTTCTGCTGCTCCTCCTCTCCGCCGCTTTGCTTTCGTTTTCCTGGAAGGAACCGAGCAGAGGCTGGAGGTCAGTTTTGCATGGACCCCCCCTCTCCTTCACCCTCCCCTCCCCTCTTTTTTTTGCAAACTCCCCTCCCCCGCCTGGGAAAAGGGGGGTATCCCGCGAGCTTGCAAGTTTTGCAGGGCGGGGCGGGAGGCCCAGGCCGCCTGGAGGTGGGGGGTGGGGTGGGGTGGGGCAGGATCTCTACTCCCCTCCCCCAGAGTTGTGTTTCTTTCCCCCCCCCAGTTCCTAGTCTCTGCCCTCCCCCCTCCCCAAAGAGGAAGGGGCTTCCTGCCCAGGCCGCCTGGGGGGTGGGGAAGGGGTTAAAAGGGGGCGGGGGGCTGGGCCTGGATCTCTGCTCCCCTCCCCCAAGTTGTGTTTCCCTTCCCCCCCTTCCTTGTCTCTGCCCTTCTCCCCCCCTCCCCAAAGTAGGGGGGCTTGGCTTGGCTTCCTGCAGTCTTGGAAAGTTTGCATCTTGGAAACTGTGTGTGTGTGTTTTTTTGTGTCCCTTGCAAGGGGCCGGGAGATTCTATAGTCCCTCTCTGGCACGCAACCTCCCGCCCCCCCCACTCTCCACACCCCCCAATGCTAGAGGGGGGGCTAGAGACCCCTCTGGGTATGCTTCTTTGCATGCAAGAGAAGGGCTGCAATGGTGAGTGGGGGGGGGGGGGCTGGTGAACTTTGACTTTAGAAGGGGAAGGGTCCATCCCATCCTCCCCCTTTCCCCGGGGACTTCCAAGTCCGCAACCCCCCCCCCCTCTGCTCTTAATCCTATCAGTTGCAAACTCCCTAACTACAGTTTTGATTTGTTGATTTCAAGTGTCTGGTCCTCCTGAAGCAAGGGTCTCCAACTTTGGCAACTTTAAGCCTGGCGGACTTCAACTCCCAGAATTCCCCAGCCAGCTGGCTGGGGAATTCTGGGAGTTGAAGTCCGCCAGGCTTAAAGTTGCCAAAGTTGGAGACCCCTGCCTTGAAGGTGGTCCCATCATCTCCCCTCCTCCACCAGGGAAAAGCAGACGGGTCCAGTTTTAGGAGACCCCATTCCTCTTTCTCCTTAGGGGTGGTGGGATTTTTGCCCGGCTGTAATGGTGGGAGGGGGCTTTAGACAGCTGGAGGGGGGGGTCCCCATCCCACCATTAGGCCCTTCCTGGTGGCCATTTGGGCCTTTGATTTGGACGAGAATTTCACATCTTCCGGGACGCCTAACTTTTGCAAAGTTTCTGGGCTCCAAATAGATGCAGGTTTAACGCTCTGCTGATGGAGTTTTGTCTTCTGCTGGGGGGGGGAGGGGGTTTAATTTAAATCCGGGGTGGGTGGGTGGGCATTGAGCTTTATTTAACCGGTAGTCCTCAAGTTACAACAGTTCATTTAACGACCATTCGAAGTTTCCGAAGCCCGGAAAAAGGGGCTTGGGACTGTTTCTCGCAGTTATGACCTTTTCAGCATCTCCGTGGTCATCTGATTTACATTTGGGTAAACGGGTGCATAGTTATGACGGTCGCAGTGCCCCTTTGGCGACCTTTGGACAACCGAAGTTCAAAGGGGAAGCCAGATTCGCTTAACAACCGGGTTACTCATTTAAGGACAACTGTGGCAAGGAAAGTAGTAAAATGGGGCAAAACTCGCTTAACAAATTGTCTCCCTTAGCGACGTAAATTCTGGGCTGAATTGTGATCGTATGTCGAGGACTGCTTGTATTTCTTTATTATTATTATTTTTAAGGGGGGGCCTAAAAATAGTTTCTTTTAGCTGGGCTGTCAAAGTTGCAGACTTTTCGATAATTTCTCTCCCTCATCCTGATCTTCCTTCCTTCCTCCCTCCCTTCCTTCCCTCCCTCCCATTGAACATGGAATCCTAGGACTGGAAGAGACTTTAGAGGTCTTGTAGTCCAACACCCTGCCCAAGGCAGAAAACTTTATTCTAAAGTTTATAAACTTTATTTTATCTGGACAAATGGCTGTCCAGTCTCTTTTTAAAAATCTCCATTGATGGAGCACCTACAACTTCTAGAGGCAAGTAGTTCCACTGGTTAATTGTTCTAACTGTCAGGAGATTTCTCCTTAGTTCTAGGTTGCTTCTCTCCTTGATTAGTTTCCACCCGTTGCTTCTTGTCCTGCCTTCAGGGGCTTTGGAGAATAGGTTGAACCCCTCTTCTCTGTGGCAGCCCCTCAAATATTGGCAGACTGCTATTATGTCCCTTCTAATTCTCTTCAAAAAAAATTCTCTTTTTCTTTCTTTCTTTCTTTCTTTCTTTCTCTCTCTCTCTCTCTCTCTCTCTCTCTCTCTCTCTCTCTCTCTCTCTCTCTCTCTCTCTCTCTCTCTTTCTTTCTTTCTTTCTTTCTTTCTTTCTTTCTTTCTCTCTTTCTTTCCTTCTCTCTCTCTCTCCCTTCCTCCCTCCCTCCCTCTGTTTCTGTTTCTGTTTCTGTTTCTTTCTAATTGATTGAGTCATTCTTTCATTCACTGCTAATCTAAAAACACAATTCATGGTGACTCACAACAACAATACAACCCAGAACTAAAAAAAATCCCAGCCTTTTGGGTTGTCTGGAGCCTGTTTAGGCCATGTCTTTCTTTCCTTCCTTCCTTCCTTCCTTCCTTCCTTCCTTCCTTCCTTCCTTCCTTCCTTCCTTTCTTTTTCTTTCCTTCTTTCCTTCCTTCCTTCCTTTTTTTCTTATTCTTTCTTGCTTGCTTGCATGCTTTTCTTTCTTTCTTTTTCTTTCTTTCCTTCTTTCCTTCTTTCTTTTCTTTTTCTTTCTTTCTTTCCTTCCTTCTTTCCTTCCTTGCTACCTTCTTTCTTATTCTTTCTTTCTTGCTTGCTTTTCTTTCTTTCCTTCTTTCTTTTCTTTCTCTTTATTTCTTTCCTTCCTTCCTTCCTTCCTTCCTTCCTTCTTTCTTTCTTTCTTTCTTTCTTTCTTTCCTTCCTCAAAAAATTATACTAATTAAAAACAACCAGGCACCAATAAAGCAGTGTTTTTCTCAACCTTGGCGGCTTAGAATGGGTGGATTTCAACTCCCCAATTCTGGGAGTTAAATTCTACACATCTTAAAACTGCCAAGATTGAGAAACAATGCAGGAAGGCATTTAATTGTGACCTTGGATATCCCTATCATAATTTAGACTTTTAAAGTTTGTGTAACACCAGTCTCTTTTGGTTTCTGCCAAAACTCAGAAGAAATGTTTTCACCTAGCGATTCTCCCCAACAATCCAATGCCCTACACCCTCCAAAGAGTTATTCTACGTGGAACGATGGGGATTGTAGTCCTAAACTAATGGCGAAGATTAGGGAATGGATCTGCCAAGTCTGTGAACGCTATAATTGGTGCTTGTTATTGGGAAAATAGGAGGAGGAGGTTATGGATATGTTCGCATTTTGGGTTGTTTGTAAAAATAATAAAGGCGCTATATAAATAAAGGAATAGAAAGGAATAGAATAGAATAGATAATAGATTGGAACGGAATGGAACAGAAAATAGAACATGGAATATAGAGTAAATACAACATCATGGAATGGAATGGAATAGAAGCAGAACAGAACAAAACAAAACATAATAGAATGGAGCGAAATATAGAATAGACTAGAGACTGGACAGGACTGGACTAGAGAATGAAAGAAAAGAATGGAATGGAACAGAAAATAGAATATAGAACATAGAATATATACAATATCATGAAAATATAGAATAGACTAAAGACTGGACAGGACTGGACTAGAGAATGAAAGAAAAGAATGGAATGGAACAGAAAATAGAATATAGAACATAGAATATATACAATATCATGAAAATATAGAATAGACTAGAGACTGGACAGGACTGGACTAGAGAATGAAAGAAAAGAATGGAATGGAACAGAAAATAGAATATAGAACATAGAATATATACAATATCATGGAATGGAATGTAATAGAAACAGAACAGAACAAAACAAAACAAAATAGAATGGAATGAACTAATATAGAATAGACTAGAGACTGGACTGCACTGCACTGGACTAGAGAATGAAAGAAAAGAATGGAATGGAATGGAACAGAAAATAGAACATAGAACATAGAATATATACAATATCATGGAATGGAATAGAATAGAATAGAATATAGAAAATATGGAACGGAATAGAATGGAATAGAATTAGAATTAGAGTTAGAATAGAAATAGTGTCAGGCTTCCAACTAATTGACCCATTGCAAGTAAGAACTCCAAGGCAGGTAGATTCCTCAAAGAATAGCTTTATTGGAAATATCAAATCGGCACAGATCTGGTGAAAACGAACTCTGGGAGGCCCCGTGGTTTCCACTTGATTAAAAGTAAAAGTTTTGCCCCCAATTCCAAACAAATCAGTCACGTGGCCCAATCAAGGCAGCGTCTGGTGACATCACTCCTCCTCCTCCTGGCCAGGTGTGAGAACGTCCTTGGTTCCCAGGGGAAAGTATTTTGTTTTGACTAAACAACCCCAGCTATCTAATCTACCCCCCCCCCCCCCCATCCGTCAGCTCCAGTGTGGCAGCACTGAAGCTCCCAGATGGCTTCGGCTAGGCCAGCTTCAGGGTTGAATAGAAATAGATGAGAAATAGAATGGAATGGAATAAGAAAGAATAGAATCAGGGTGGATAAAAATCAATGATTTTTTTTAAAAAATCAAAAAAATCGGATTTTTTTGATTTAAATCAGATTTTTTTGATTTTTATCGAATTTATTTTAATAAAAAACTTTGGGGTAAAAATCTATCATAAGATAGTTTTCTATTTAAGATACATAAATAATTTAGTTTATTCAGCATGAAATGGAGCTTGAGGCTGTATATTCTGCAACACTGGGACTATCGGTGAGTCAACAGTGGGTCAAAGGAGTAGCAGAGATGACAGTTGCTCTTTAAAAATTATGATTTAAATTGAGCTGATTTAAATCAAGCCTTTTTACTAGTGATTTATATCATGATTTAAATTGTGATTTAAATTAACTCGGTTTAAATCAAATCCACCCTGAATAGAATAGAATAGAATAGAATAGAATAGAATAGAATAGAATAGAATAGAATAGAATAGAATAGAATAGAATAGAATAGAATAGAAAATATGAAATAGAATAGGAATAGGAATAAGAATAGAATAGAATAGACATTGGAATGAAGAATGGAATGGAATGGAATAGAATATTGGAATTAAAAATGAATAGAATAGAATAGAATAGAATAGAATAGATTAGAATAGAATAGAATAGAATAGAATAGAATAGAATAGAATAGAATAGAAAATATGAAATAGAATAGGAATAGGAATAAGAATAGAATAGAATAGACATTGGAATGAAGAATGGAATGGAATGGAATGGAATAGAATATTGGAATTAAAAGTGAATAGAATAGAATAGAATAGAATAGAATAGAATAGAATACTAGGTTAGACTAGAATAGAATAGAAAACAGCAGAACACAACCTAAAATAAATTACAGCTGTTTCTTCACCGCTGACCCTCTCTAGATAACTTTTATGGCCATGGACCCCCCCCCCCCTTTATCTCAAGATTTAAATCATGACATTATTTTCAAGCCTTCACCTCCCCCTGTGATGATAACATCGCGGCCCCTCTGCCCCCAGGATCCGCGGACCACCGGTTGAGAATCACTGGGATAAGATTATAAAAGAAAGAACAAAACAGAACAGAATAGATTACAGACTAGACGGGACTGGACCAGATTGGAATAGAATAGGTCATCTAGTCCACCCCCCCGCTCCCCTCCAACCCCTGAAGCAGGAGACTCTACATCAGGGGTCTCCAACCTTGGCAACTTTAAGCCTGGTGGACTTCAACTCCCAGAATTCCCCAGCCAGCTGGGGAATTCTGGGAGTTGAAGTCCACCAGGCTTAAAGTTGCCAAGGTTGGAGACCCCTGTTGTCCTACACCATTTCTGACAAATGGCACTGCAGGATATTGTGGGTTTTTTTGTTTCCTCCTCCTCTTTTTTTATTGTCCCTTTCGAATGGGGTCTAACTATATAAATCTTCACGTGCCTTATGAACTTTCACACTTAGGAAACAAAATTTCTTGGTGTTTTTTTTTTTTTTTCTCAGTTCCGTAATCCGGGTGTGGTTTTTTATTTTTCCGTTGTTAACATTTCCTGGTAGAACTGTTGATTCTTGGACTAAGTATTTGCAAACAGTGCAAGAAAAGAGCAGGCTGACCATAAACTCAAAGGATGGGGGTTTTTTTTTGTTTTTGTTTTTAAAAAAGTTGGATCCCGAAAAAATGAAACCGATCGAAAAAAAGGGAAGGGCCTCCATTTTTTGCACAAAGTGCAACGGCGCAAACTCTTAACTTGAGCGTAATTCTACATTTCTACATCCGTTTTGTGTTTTTCAGTTTTTAGCTGGAAATTAAACTCTGCTCTTGAACTGAGGTTGGCTTGGAAATTTCACTTTGCGATTGATTTTACTTATCTTTATTTGTTTAGGAAATTTATTTATTTGTTTAGGGAATTTATCTCGGTAACTACAGGTAGTCCTGTAGTTACGACAGGTAGTAACTACAGATAGTCCTGTAGTTACGACAGGTAGTAACTACAGATAGTCCTGTAGTTACAACTGCAATTGAGCCCAAAATCTATGTTGCGAAGTGAAACATTGGTTGCGTGAATTTGCCCCCGTTTTACGACTTTTCTTGCCCCCGTTGTTAAGTGAATCATTGCATTTGTTCAATTAGCAACCTGGTTGTTAAGTGAACCGGGATTCCCCCCCATTGACTTTGCTGGTCAGAAGGTCGTAAAAGGGAATCACGTGACCGCCCCCCAGGACATGCGACCGTCATAACTATGAACCAAGTTGCCAAGTTTCTGAATTTGGATCACGTGACTCCTGGGGGGGGGGAAATTAAATTAAATTTTTGTATTTATGTATTTTATTTTTGTGCCTGTTCACCGCCCTGAGTCCTTCGGGAGTAGGGCGGTATATAAATCTAAAGAAAGAAAGAAAGAAAGAAAGAAAGAAAGAAAGAAAGAAAGAAAGAAAGAAAGAAAGAAAGAAAGAAAGAAAGAAAGAAAGAAAGAAAGAAAGAAAGAAAGAAAGAAAGAATGCTGCAACGGTCGTAAGTGTGAAAAACGGTCATAAATCACATATAACAGAGCCGTTATCACTTTGAACGGTCACTAAATGAAGCGTTGTAAGTCAAGGACTTATAGGCGGCTTTCAAAAAATAAGAAAAACATATAAAAGGAGTTTATCATTAATAGATGATCGCCAGTCTCCATTTCTCCATGATAGCAATTTTAATTCATTTTCTTTTCATTCATCCCTAACTATAAGAATCAGTTGGCGGGATTGTGTCCAACAGTGTGTTGGACATAATTTGTGTTGCGGTGCCTTAGACTCTTCAAAATAAATTTTCAGGACCTGGAAATACTGGCAGTCCTTGACTTACAGTAGCGGCCAAAATTGTGGAAACCTTTTGGGAAAAGTGTAATTTTGAGATTTGATGGTTGATAGCACCACTTTTTTTTATTTGGAGTTTCAAGATAATCTTATTCCACTACTGGAATGGCCTGGGAATAGCCCAGACCTTCACCCAATGGAAAATCTACAGAGCCAACTAAAGAAACTTGTTAGTCAGAAGCGACCCAGCAATAAAACCCAGTTAATAGAAGCCATCATTCAATCTTGGTTTCACATTAGAACAGCTGCGGAACTCAAAGAGTTGGTTCACTCCATGGGAAGATGTTTTATTTATTTATTTATTTATTTATTTATTTATTTATTTATTTATTTATTTATTTATTTATTTATTTTTATTTTTATGTTTTTATTTGATTTATATGCCACCCTTCTCCGGAGACTCAGGGCGGCTTACAGTGCGCTAAGCAATAGCCTTCATCCTTTTGTATATTTATACAAAGTCAGCTTATTGCCCCCACAAACTGGGTCCTCATTTCACCTACTTTAGAAAGGATGGAAGGCTGAGTCAACCTTGAGCCTGGGGAGATTCGAACTTACAGTAATTGCAGACAGCTGGTGTTAATCACAATGCTATCAGTCTGCTGAGCCACCAGGCCCTCCCTCTTTCCCTCCCTCCCTCCCTTCTTTTTCTTTCTTTCTTTCTCTCTCTTTCCCTCCCTCCCTCCCTTCTTTCCTTCTTTCTTTTTCTTCCTCCCTCCCTTCTTTTTCTTTCTTTCTTTCTTTCTCTCTCTCTTTCTTTCTTTCTTTTTTTTAATTTGATTTATATGCCGCCCTTCTCCAGAGACTCAGGGCGGCTTACAATGCGTTAAGCAATAGCCTTCATCCTTTTGTATATTTATACAAAGTCAGCTTATTGCCCCCACAAACTGGGTCCTCAATTTACCTACCTTAGAAAGGATGGAAGGCTGAGTCAACCTTGAGCCTGGTGAGATTCGAACTTACTAATTGCAGACAGTTGGAGTTAAATTACAATGCATTAGTCTGCTGAGCTATCCAGACGTTGTGAGGCCGTCATTCATGCTAAAGGTTACCCAACTAAGGATTAACTGACATGGGGATCGTTTTTGTATATCTCGTTTTTTCTACGTGTTTCCCTTTTCTTCTTTATACTGTAACTGCTCTTCTAATAGCAAATCCTTCAAAAAAGGTATTGCATTACATTCCTGATTAAATTATCTTTCCATTGATATATAATTTTATGGTACTACTCCCCCCCCCCAAAAAAAGTGGTGTTACTAGCTAGTTTTAGAAAATACACTTTTCTCAAAAGGTTCCCACAATTTTGGCCACTACTGTATGTTTAGTGACCATTTGAAGTTACAACGGCAATGAAAAAAAAATGACTTATGACCATTTTTCACGCTTACGACCGTCGCTTGTAGCCCCAGGGTCACGTGATCAAAATTCAGAGGCTTGGAAATAGACTCGTATTTGTGACAGTCGCAGTGTCCTGAGGTCACACGATCCCCCCCTTTTGTGACGTTCTAACGAGCGAAGTCAATAAGAAAGCCGGATTCACTTAGCAACCGTATTACCAATTTAACAAATGCCAGGATTCGCTTAACAACTGCGGCAAGGAAGGTCGCAACATGGGGGCCGTACTCACTTAACATCTGAAACGGCGTAGCCACAGAAATTTGGAGCTCATTGTAACGTCCTGAGGGCTGCTGCATTGGTTGTAAACGGTTGTAAGTCACTTTCACGGAACCGTTGTAACGTCGGACGGTCGCTAAACGAACCGTTGTAAGTCGAGGATTGTTTTGTATCGGGAGTCAAATAGGCCCAGTTTCTCATGGCGTTCTTCTCCCTATAGATTGGAAGCCTTGCAACCAAAGATGAGTCACGGCTGGGCCGCAGTTGCCAAAAATGCTATTTTCGACTAAAACAACGGAAGTCGGAGGAAGTGAAAGCTGTTCTTGCTTGTGGTTTTTCGGCCTCAAGTCCTGGGTTCAAGTCTGGGCACCATCTTTTAAGGAGGATTCGGAGCATCGGAAACAGGTGAGGAGAAAAGCAGTGAAACCAAACCCACCTGTTCTGCCCCAGCTACGGACCCCAAAGAACGCAGCACACACAAAGTCCGTTCAAACCTTAGTTTACTAAATAAATCAGTCTTTTACAACAACGGCTGTTAATTGACTGCATTAATCCAGGAGCCTGGATAGCTCAACAGACTAAAAGCCTGTTATTAACATCCAGCTGCCTGCAATTACTGTGAGTTCGAATCTCGCCAAGGCTCAAGGTCGACTCAGCCTTCCATCCTTTCTAAGGTAGGTAAAATGAGGACCCAGATTGTGGGGGCAATAAGCTGACTTTGTATAAATATACAAAAGGATGAAGGCTATTGCTTAACGCATTGTAAGCCGCCCTGAGTCTCCGGAGAAGGGTGGCATATAAGTCAAATTAAAAAAAAAAAAGAAAAAAGAGAGAGAGAAAGAAGGAAAGAAAGAAAAAGAAGGGAGGGAGGGAGGAAAAAGAAAGAAGGAAAGAAAGAACTGAGGGAGGGAGGGAAAGAAAGAGAGAGAAAGAAAGAAAAAAAGAAGGGAGGGAGGGAGGAAAGAGGGAGGGCCTGGTGGCTCAGCAGACTGAAAGCATTGTGATTAACACCAGCTGTCTGCAATTACTGTAAATTCGAATCTCCCCAGGCCCAAGGTCGACTCAGCCTTCCATCCTTTCTAAGGTAGGTAAAATGAGGACCCAGTTTGTGGGGGCAATAAGCTGACTTTGTATAAAAATATACAAAAGTATGAAGGCTATTGCTTAACGCATTGTAAGCCGCCCTGAGTCTCCGGAGAAGGGTGGCATATAAATCTAATTAAAAAAATAAATAAAACAGCCGTCAAGAATTCAAAGAATAACTGAAAGCTTACTGTGGTTGGCAGAATGCCCAGAAGCAATTTGCAGGAAGCTGATAAGATAAGCAAGACAAGACACGAAGGTATGTGAACTAAGTTGTTCCCTGCAAATTGCTTCAGTCGGCGTTCCTCCTTAAATAGGCTAGGGGAGTGGCCAATTAGCCCCAAGACTTACTCTCGAGGAGACCTCCTCCTGAGGAGCCACTCCTGCCTTTTGGCAGCTCTGCGCGCCCGTGCATCGAGAAGAGGCTCCTCCTCTTCTTCCTCTTCACTTAAGGGAGCTTCTGGAGCTTCTGAAGGCCCTGGTTGAATCCCCGCCTCTGGCACCACATCTTCTCCAGCCTCCTCATTGTCTGACTCGAGTGCCAGCTGCACAGGCTGCTGGCGCAGCACCACACCAGCCTCCTCGCTGTCAGAGTCAGCTACTAGCTGCACAGGCCGCTGACGGGCCACAACACCCAGGTAGCCCTGAATTTACGACCATTCATTGAGTGACCAGAGTTCTGAAAAAAGTGACTTCTGACCGTTTTTCACACTTACGACGGTTGCAGCCTCCCCGGATTCACGTGATCAAAATCCAGAGGCTTGACAGCTGACTCGTATTTACAACAGGTGCATGTCCCGGGGGTCATTTTGTGACCATCTGACCTGTAGAGTCAATGGGGAAGCCAGATTCACATAACAACCCTGTTACCAACAACGGCAATGATTCGCTTAACAGGTCGTAAAACAGGACAAAACTCTCTTAACTGCTCCGCAATGGAAATGTGGGCCCTGATTGTGGTTGTAAGTCGAGGATTACCTGTAATAGACCCTCTGTCTAAGGCGAAAGTGGGCGACTGTGGCCGTTTTATAGAATAGAATGACAGAGTTGGAAGGGACCTTGGAGGTCTTCTAGTCCAACCCCCTGCTTACGCAGGAAACCCTACACCACTTCAGACAAATGGTTATCCAACATCTTCCTAAAAGCTTCCAGTGTTGGAGCATTTACAACTTCTGGAGGCAAGCAGTTCCACTGGTTAATTGTTCTCCCTGTCAAGAAATTTCTCCTTAGTTCTACGTTGCTTCTCTCCTTGATTAGTTTCCACCCATTGCTGCTTCTTGTGCTCTCAGGTACTTTGGAGAATAGCTTGACTCCCTCTTCTTTGGGGCAGCCCCTGAGATAATGGAAGACTGCTATCATGTCTCCCCTAGTCCTTCTTTTCATTAAACTAGACATACCCAGTTCCTGCAACCGTTCTTCATATGTTTTAGCCTCCAGTCCCCTCATCATCTTTGTTGCTCTTCTCTGCACTCTTTCTAGAGTCTCAACATCTTTTTTACATCATGGTGACCAAAACTGGACGCAGAATTCCAAGTGTGGCCTCACCAAGGCCTTATAAAGTGGTATTAACACTTCATGTGATCTTGATTCTGTCCCTCCGTTGATGCAGGCCAGGATTGCATTGGCTTTTTTGGCAGCTGCTGCACACGGCTGGCTCCTATTTAAATGGTTGTCCACTAGGACTCCAAGATCCCTCTCACAGTTACTACTATTGAGCAAGGTACCACCTATACTGTACCTGTGCATTTTGTTTTTCCTTGCCTAAATGCAGAACTTTGCTTTTTTCACCGTTGAATTTCATTCAAAAGTGAAAAAAGTAAGGTTCTACATTTAGGCAAGAAAATTTATGACCTGTGGTCATGTGATAACCCACTTACTGACTGGCTTACAGTCCTTGACTTATGACGTATGACTGTAATTCTGGGCACCCTTACGGTCATAAATTGAGGACTACCTGAAAGATGTCCGAGAACAAAGTCATGTTGGGTTTTCTTCTCTATCAGAACGCAGAGCTCAGAAACCTGGATTGAAGTTCCTGGAGGGAAGAGATTCTCCTTCAATGTCTGAAGACGCTTTGGGTCACCTGGGGAAGTAGAGACACACAGAGCAGGTGAGGCTGTTTTCTTGAAGAATCTTTCATTTGGGTTCTTACCCCCAGCAGAAAAGTTTTCTTTGAGCCTAAGTTGCAGGGTGGTGTTGGGTAGGGTAAGGATAAGGTAGGGAAGTATATGGGAAGGGTAGGGAAGGGTAAGGTAGAGTACGGTAGTGTTGGGTAGGGTAGGGTAGGGAAAGATATGGTAAGGATAGAGTGGGATAGAGAAGGGTAAGATAAGGTAGATTAAGGTAAGGTAGTGTGAAATAGTGTGGGGTGGGATAGATTAAGGTAGGGTTGGATAAAGTAGGGTAGGGAAGAGGTAAGGTACAGTATGGTAGTGTTGGGTAGGGTAGGGTAGGGAAGGATATGGTAAGGATAGAGTAGGGTAGGGAAGGGTAAGATAAGGTAGATTAAGGTAAGGTAGTGTGAAATAGGGTGGGGTGGGCTAGATTAAGGTAGGGTTGGGTAAGGTAGGATAGGGAAGAGGTAAGGTACAGTATGGTAGTGTTGGGTAGGGTAGAGTAGGGAAGGATATGGTAAGGGTAGAGTAGGGAAGGGTAAATTAAGGTAGAGTAAGCTATGGTAGGCTAAGGTAGGGTCGGGTAAGGTAGAGTAGGGTAAGGTACGGTAGGATTGGGTAGCGTAAGGTAAGGTAGGGTTGGGTTGGGTTGGGTAGAGTAGAGTAAAGTAGGGTAGGGTTGGATAGGGTAAGGTAGGGTTGGATACTAGGGAAGGGTAGGGTAAGGTTAGGGTAGGGATGGGTAAGGTAGGGTAGGGTTCAGTAAGGTACAGTAGGGTTGGGTAGGGTAGGGTGGAGTAGAGTAAAGTAGGGTAGGGTTGGATAGGGTAAGGTAGGGTTGGGTACTAGGGAAGGGTAGGGTAAGGTTAGGGTAGGGATGGGTAAGGTAAGGTAAGGTAAGCTAAGGTAGGGTTCAGTAAGGTACAGTAGGGTTGGGTAGGGTAGGGTGGAGTAGAGTAAAGTAGGGTAGGGTTGGATAGGGTAAGGTAGGGTTGGGTTGGGTAGCATAAGGTAGGGTAAGTTAGGGGTAGGGTTTCCCAACTTAGGCAACTTTAGAATAGGTAGGCTTCAACTCCCAGAATTCCCCAGCCAACTTCGCTCATGGAGAATTCGGGGACTTGAAGTCCACCTATCTTAAAGTTGCCAAGATTGAGAAACAGAGAGTTGGAGGGATTTTGGAGGTCTTCTAGTCCAGCCCCCTACTCAAGCAGGAGCTCCTACACCGTTCCAGACACATGGCTGTCCAAACTCTTCCTTAAAAGCCTCCAGTGATGGACTGCTGGGTGCTGAAATTGGATCTGGAAAGGCTTGTTGTTTGTGAGGATGGGGTTGTTGGGGTTGGGTCTGTCCTGCCCACCCTCACGGCTCCTTCTTCTCTTTGGGTCAGGAGTCCGTGGGGCTGACTGTGTGGCCGATGGAGGAGGCAATAAGGAAAGGTGAGTTTGCAGGGGAATGGGGTGGGCATCCAACAGGTGGGGAGGTGCCTGCAAAGGAAGCGGAAATGGCCCGTGGGGAGGGTCTTTTGGATGCTCCTTGCTGACCCAGAGCAGAAATGAGGTCTAATAAAGGAGAAGATTTGTAGCTCCGGGTTGACGTGAGGGATCCCTGGTGCTCTCTGAGCTTCGTGGTGGTTTTCTTGCAGACGGTTCATTAACCAAACTAGCTAACATCCTCAGGGTTGGCATTTGCGTGGTGACATTCCTAAACCAACT
This sequence comes from Pantherophis vulpinus, assembly GCA_037215915.1. NCBI lineage: Eukaryota > Metazoa > Chordata > Lepidosauria > Squamata > Colubridae > Pantherophis > Pantherophis vulpinus. The sequence goes on from JAXLNS010000003.1 coordinate 3,785,684, forward strand.
GGGGATGCCCGTGCCTGGATCTCTCCCTTACCTTAATGGAGCTTCAGATGCCGAGATCGGCATCTGCCCCCGGAAATGGCTCCCAGGGGGCAGAGCGGTATCACGTGGCAAGGAGTTCCACAGACGAATGGTCTCCTCTCCTCCTCAGCTGAGCAGCATGCCCTGAGGCTGGCGGAGGCGATCCGAGACGGGGAGGAAGAGATCGCCCAGCGTTGCGCCATCTGGCTGGCCGAGCGCCGTGTCCCCGTCAAGGTGCAGCTGGAACCAGACGCCTATCCGGAGCACGACATTAGGTGATGCCAGAGGAGGTGATGCGGTCCTGAATGCGAATCCTACACAGCTGGATTCTCCTAGAGCAGTGTTTCTCAACCTTGGAAGCTTGAAGATGGGTGGACTTCAACTCCCAGAATCCCCCGGCCAGCGCAGCTGGCTGGGGGATTCTGGGAGTTGAAGTCCATCCATCTTCAAGCTACCAAGTTTGAGAAACACTGTCCTAGAGAGCCCTGTAAATATTCCAAAATCAGAATTGGGGAGGGGGCTGGAATTCTGTCTGGGGCTTCTAAACCCCTGTGACACCCTCAGCAATGGGCATCCCGTCCTTTTGAAGCAAGAAACCGAAATTTTACTTCGTTACTGCCAGCCCTTCCAGGTAGGCCAGGCTGAGAAACTTGATAAGGATTCCAGGAATGTTGCTTTATTCTATACAGGTAGTCCTCGATTTACAACCCTTCGTTTAGTGACCGTTTGAAGTCACAACGGCACTGAAAAAAAGTGGCTTATGACCGTGTTTCACACTTACGACCGTTGCAACATCCCCAGGGTTCACGGGATCAAAATTCCGACGCTTGGCAACTGACTTGTACTTACGACGGTGGAAGTGTCCTGGGGGTCACGCGTTCCCCTTTTGCGACCACCTGACCAGCAAAATCAATGGGGAAAGCCAAATTCATTTTAACGACCGTGTTACTCACTTAACAACTGCAGTGATTCACTTGACAACTGTGGCAAGAAAGGTCGTAAAATGGGGCAAAACTCACTGAACAACCTTCTCGCTAATAACGGAAGTTTGGGGCTCCGTTGCGGTCATAAGTCGAGGACTACCTGTATATGAGATGTGTCCGTGAGGAGCCAAGTTTGACTTAAAGAAGACTTTACTTTTGTATCACCTGGCGTGGTGAGGTCCTTATTTTCTGGATTAGTGTTCTCAAATATGTTTTGGGACCTCCAACCTTGGCAACTTAAAGCCTGGTGGGCATCAACTCCCAGAATTCCCCAGCCAGCAAAGAATTCTGGGAGTTGAAGTCCACCATCTTAAAGTTGCCAAGGTTGGAGACCGCTGTCCTGGACTACAGCTGTCAGAAGTCCAAACCACCATGGAGAAAAGTCCTCCTGGCTGATAATTCTTGTATTTGGAGTCTATCATAGTTGGAGGGTGGTAGGTTATGGAAGGCTACCTCACAGAAACTGTGCTTGGGTGGAGAAGATGGAGGAAGAACATTGAGATGATGACTGACCTTGGTAGTGTGAGCAAGTCAGAGGTTAAGAGAATCATGGAGAAGAAGGGATGGGTTTTGGAGTCAGACCTGGTGGAGGACCTTCTCATAATGCCTCTCCTTTCTTCTAGGCTCTGGGTGGGCGTGGAAGATGCCCAGATGGTCACCACACCCATCTTTCTGAAGGTCCAACCTTCCATGACTATGGCTTCCCTCAAAGACATGGTATGAACTGTCAGAGGCAGATTTGGGGCAAAAGTTGGGTGATCTTGGAGGAACCTGGAATTCAGGAGAAGCTTCCTCACAGTGAGGACAATTAATCGGTGGAACTGCTTGCCTCCAGAAATCGTGGGCGCTCCATCAATGGATGTTTTTAAGAAAACTCTAGACAGTCACTTATCTAAATTGGTTCTCCTACTGGAACGGGGCTGGACTAGAAGACCTCCAAGGTCCCTTCCAGCTTATTCTACTCTAATCTATGAAGATGCCATCATGGTATTCTGCACCCTGTCCATTTTCAGGAGAAGTCAGGGTTTTCAGTCCAGGTTTTCACCACAGCAACGATGGAGAAACTGTGAGAGGGACCTTGGAGTCCTAGTGGACGATCCCTTGAATATGAGCCAGCCATGTGCAGCAGCCGCCAAAAAAGCTAACACAATCCTTGGTTGTATCAACAGAGGCATAGAATCAAGATCATGTGAAGTATTAGTACTGCTTTATAAAGCCTTAGTAAGGCCACACCTGGCATCCTGCAACCAATTTTGGTCCCCACATTACAAAAAAGAGGTTGAGAGTTTGGAAAAAGTTCAGAGGAGAGCAACTGAGCAGCCAAAAAGAAAGAGAGAGGAGGGGGGAGAAGGAGGAGAAGAAAGAAGGAGGGAGGGAGGGAGGGAGGGAGGGAGGGAGGGAGGAAGGAAGGAAGGAAGGAAGGAAGGAAGGAAGGAAGGAAGGAAGGAAGGAAGGAAGGAAGGAAGGAAGGAAGGAAGGAAGGAAGGAAGAGCAGCAGCCAAAAATGCTAATACAGTCCTGGGTTGTATCAACAGGCATAGAATCAAAATCAGGTGAAATTTTAGTACCGTTTTATAAAGCCTTAGTAAGGCTACACCTGGAATTCTGCATCCACTTTTGGTTCCCACATTACAAAAAAGATGTTGAGACTTTGGAAAAAATGCAGAGAAGAGCAACTAAGATGATTAAAGGCCCAGAGGCTAAAACATATAAAGATATCTCTTCTCTTCTCTTCTCTTCTCTTCTCTTCTCTTCTCTTCTCTTCTCTTCTCTTCTCTTCTCTTCTCTTCTCTCCTCTCCTCTCCTCTCCTCTCCTCTCCTCTCCTCTCCTCTCCTCTCCTCTCCTCTCCTCTCCTCTCCTCTCCTCTCCTCTCCTCTCCTCTCCTCTCCTCTCCTCTCCTCTCCTCTCCTCTCCTCCCCTCCCCTCCTCTCCTCTCCTCTCCTCTCCTCTCCTCTCCTCTCTCTATTCTACACTCTACTCTCCACTCTCCACTCTACTCTACTCTACTCTATTCTTTCTGTATTTTATCCTGTCCTATTCTGTATTCTCTCTTCAATATATTCTTCTCTTCTCTTCTCTTCTCTTCTCTTCTCTTCTCTTCTCTTCTCTTCTCTTCTCTTCTCTTCTCTTCTCTTCTCTTCTCTTCTCTTCTCTTCTCTTCTCTTCTCTTCTCTTCTCTCTTTCCTCTCCTCTCCTCTCCTCTCCTCTCCTCTCCTCTCCTCTCCTCTCCTCTCCTCTCCTCTCCTCTCCTCTCCTCTCCTCTCCTCTCCTCTCTCTATTCTACACTCTACACTTTACTCTCCACTCTCTACTCTACAATCTACACTCTACTCTACTCTACTCTACTTTACTCTACACTCTACTCTACTCTAGAGGCAGACGTCTCCTGTGGGTTCTCTACAGCTGCCTTTTGTCTCCTGAACAGATGCATCTCCATTATGGTTTCCCACCCAGCATCCAGAAGTGGGTGGTGGGGCGGAGGCTGCCTCAGGACCACGAGACCCTCCACTACCAAGGTATCCAGAAGGACGGCGACCAGGCCTACCTCTACTTGATGTCCGCCAAGACCAAGAAGCTGAGCAAAGAAACGGCAGAGTTGGATCACGAACGCAGGCAATTGGAAGGTGAGCTGGTCCGAAGGGGCACCGGAAGGGGCACCGGGGGCATGGAAGGACCATCTACACAGGTTAGTCCTCGACTTACGACCGCAATGGAGCCCAGAATTGATGTGGCTAAGAGAGACGTTCGTTAAGTGAGTTTTGCCCCAGTTTTACCACTTTTCATGCCACGTTCGTTAAGTGAGTGATTGCAGTTATTAAGTGAGGAACCCAGTCGTTAAGTGAATCTGGCTTCCCCTATTGACTTTGCTTGTCAGAAGGTCGCAAAAGGGGATCACGTGACCCCCGGGACGCTGCGACTATCATAAATGTGAGTCAGTTGCCAAGCGTCGTCATAAGTAGGAAAAATGGTCATAAGTTCCTTTTTTCACTGCCGTTGTAACTTTGAACATTCACTAAATGAACCGTTGTAAGTCGAGGAATACCTTTATCTACAGGTTGTCCTCATTGATGACCGTAACTTGTGACAGTCGCCATTTTTATCATCTTCTTTTTGAGAGGTCATTAAGTGAATCTTCAACGGTTGTTAAGTGAATGCAGCGGTCATTAAGTAAACCAATGGTTTGCTCTGAGAAAAAAATTGCCAAAAACCGGAAGTACAAGATGTCCTCGACTTACAAGCATTCATTTAGTGACCGTTCAAAGTTACAACGGTATTGAAAATAAGTGAGTTTAGGACTATGTTTCACATTTACGATCATTGCAGCAGCCCCACAGTTAGGTGATTCAAAATCCCGATGCTATAAACGGGGACAAAATTCACTTTTAACAAGTGCCTCGCTTAGCGACAGAAATGTGGGGTTCAATTGTGGTCATAGGTCGAGGACTACAGGTCTCAAGAGGATCACATGACTTCTGGGACACCGCAACCATCATAAATATGAGTCAGTCGCCAAATGCCTGGCTGTTGATCACGTGACCGTGAGGACGCTGGAACGGCCGTAAGTGTGAGAAACGGCCGTAAGTCACTTTTTTCAGTGCCGTTGTAACTTCAAACGATCACTAAGCAAACGGTTGTAAGTCGAGGACCACCTGTGTCTGTACTCTTTCAAACTATGAAGCACCATGACATTTTAAAACTTTAAACCCACATAGTGACTGTTAAGGTAATGATGATTTAATAGCTGACCAGCTGTAAGGCTGTAAACTGAGATAATGAAATGAGAATGAGTCGGCAGGGTTATTGCCCCTTTAAGAACCTGTCTATATAAGGGAGGCCGTGAGAGGGCGCATCTGTCTCTCTCTCCTCCTGTATCACTCTCCTCGTCGTGTTCTATCTGCATTGTAGTTCTCCGTGTAGAGGTGAAGATTGCTTGCTTCCCTGGTATGTGCCTACCACGTGTATGTCTGTATATAGAAGTCTTGTATATAAACCACCATTTGTAATGATAAAATCTCTTGTGTCCTGTATTTTGCTCCTGTTCTGCCCCAGCTACGGACCCCAAAGAACAGAGCACACACAAAGTCTACCAAACTTAAATTTACTAAAATAACTCAGTCTCTTCCAAACAAAGGCTGTTAAGAAACTTTCTTAACAGCCTACGAGAAACCAAAGATAAAGTAATCACAATCTTACTAAGGTTGGCAGAAAGCCCAGAAGCAATTTTGCAGAGAATCCAGACGCGAAGGAGAGTGAACTAAAGTTGTTCCCTACAAATTGCTTCAGTTGGCGTTCCTCCTTAAATAGGCGAAGGGAGTGGCCAATTAGCCCCAAGCCTTACTCTCGAGGAGACCTCCTCCTGAGGAGCTACTCCTGCCTTTTGGCAGCTCTGCGCGCCCGTGCATTGAGAAGAGGCTCCTCCTCTTCGTCCTCTTCACTCATGGGAGGTTATGAAGGCCCTGGCTGAATCCCCGCCTCTGGCACCACATCTTCTCCAGCCTCCTCATTGTCCGACTCGAGTGCCAGCTGCACAGGCTGCTGCGCAGCACCACACCAGCCTCCTCGCTGTCAGAATCAGCTACAATCCGCACAGGCGGCTGACGGGCCACAACAGCTCCTGGGTTGTCTCAAAATAGTAGTCACGCTGTAAACACGTCTTTCCTTTCTTCCTTGTGTGTTGTCGTCAGAGTTAGGCATTAGAGAAGGAGTCCTGGTGCCTCGGGGAACTGGCGACTCGGGCTCTTCGGACTTCTCGACACCAACGGAGCCCTCCTTGATGTTGGACGTGCACGAGGAGGGCAGCGGCTGTGAGCTGACTCTCCCCGTGGAGCCCCCAAAGGTAGGAGACGCGCAAGAAAGTGGGTGATGTAGAGATTAAGAAGATGAGAGACGTACGCAAGAGCCAAATAATATCTACGGAGATTCTCCGTCATCCAGGTCACAGTTTTCCCAAAGGTGTTTTTTTTCAAGAGGCAACTGGATTTTTTCCTCGAAGACGTTTCGCTTCTCCTCCGAGGAGCTTCTTCAGTTCTGACTGAAACGGTGGAGGATGGGTGGATTGATACTCCTTGCAGACAGCTGGAGATTTTAGAGAGCCGTTGAGGCCGCTTGGAGGTTTATCTATATCAGGGATGGCGAACCTTTTTGCCATCGCGTGCCAGGAGCGGGAGGGGCAGCTTGCGTATGCGCCCCTCCCCTGCGCATGAGCGTGCAACACCACCACCCCCGCTTCTGGCATGCGATGGCCCATTTTTCTCTTCCCCCAAGCTCCAGAGCCTTTCTAGGAGTCTGGGGAGGGCGAAAACAGCCCTTTCCTGCCTCCGGGAGTGGGTGGGGAAGGCCATTTTCGCCCTTCCCAGGCTCCAAGAAAGTCTCTGGAGGCTGAGGTTGGACTAGAAGCAGTGATGGCTAACCTTTTTGCCATCGCGTGCCCGGAGAGGGGGCGGGGGGGGAGTTGCGCGCCCGCGTGCCCACACCCATAATTCTATGCGCCCCACCCCTGTGCATGCGTGCATGAACACCCCTCCCCCACCAGCTCCTGGCACAGGATGGGCCGGTAGGCCTGTTTTTCTGTCTCACCTGGCTCCAGATCCTCTCTATGAGTCTGGGGAGGGCAAAAATGGCCACCCACCCACCCAGAGGCCCATTTGCCAACTTCCGGTGGGACCAGAAGGCCTGTTTTTTGCTGTCCGGAGGGTCCAGAGCCTTTCTGGGACAGGAAGTTGGCAAATGGGCCATTTTCAGCCTCCGGAGGGCCTCCGGGGGGTTGGGGAAGGCAGTTTTTGCCCTCCCCAGACTCCAAGAAAGATTCTGGGGCCTGGGGATAGCAAAAAACAGGCCTTCCCCACTACCCCCCCTCCCCCCGAAGCCCTCCGGAGGCAGGAAACAGCCTGTTTCCCTACTTCTAGTGGGCGCAGAAGGCCCGAAAATCAGCTGGCACGCGCCGGAGCTGAGCTCGGATGCCCACTGATATGGCTACGTGTGCTACCTGTTGCACGCATGCCACAGGTTCGCCATCACGAGACTAGAGGATCTCCAAAGTCCCTTCCAACTGTTATTCAGCGATTTCCCTCCAGAACTTTGCGCTGCTCCAATACTGGAGGTTTTTAAGAAGAGAGTGGACAGCCATTTTGTCCAGAATGGCATAAGACCGTGATGGCGAACCTATGGCACGCGTGCCACAGGTGGCACGCAGAGCCATATCGGTGGGCACGCGAACTCAGCTCCACCTGATTTTCGGGCCTTCTGGACCCACCAGAAGTAGGGAAACAGGCGTTTTTCCTGCCTCCAGAGGGCCTGACAGGTGGGGAAGGCCGTTTTCTCCCTCCCCAGGCTCCAGAGAAGCTCTGGAGCCTGACGAGAGCAAAAATGGGCCTTCCGGTCCCACTGGAAGTTGGTAAATGGGCCGTTTCAGGCCTCCGGGGGGGTGGGGTGAGGAAGGCCGTTTTCACCCTCCCCAGGCTCCTAGAGAGGCTCTGGAGCCTGGGGAGAGCAGAGCAAAAAATGGGAGAGCGGGGGAGGAGAGCATGCGCATGTGCGAGGGCAGGGCGCATGTAATTATGGGTGTTGGCGTGCACACACACAACCTCCCACACATCCCCCCCCCCGCTTTTGGCACACGATGGCAAAAAAGGTTAGCCGTTACTGGCATAGGATCTCCTGCTCAAGCAGAGGGTTGGAGTAGAACAGGGGTCCCCAACCTGTGGGCCGTGACCCACTACCAGGCCGCAGCCTATTCGCAACCAGGCCGTGTGAGTGGCCGGCTGGTGCACGGGGGAGCCCTCAGCCCCACTCGCGCGAGGAACGGGTGCGTCAACTTGCAAAGCTTTCAAGTTGCCCTGAGCAGGAGGGAGGGAGAACTGACGTGAATTCCATACATTCTTTCTGACCGCAATCAGAAGGAGGGTGTTAGGTTTCACAGCCAGCCAAAGTGGTTAATTGGAGAATGTGATTTATGACATGGCCAGAGAGGAGGGGAGAGACAGGGTCATAGGGGAACATAAATCTACGTAGGATCAGTCCTAACTGCATCCCAGTATTGCCGGAATGTTGCTCCTAATAAATGACTATATTTCCTTTGAAGTTTGGATCATGGCCCATGAATTAATTAGGGCATCTTTCGGAAACTTGATAGGGTGTGTGCACCTGCCCCTCTCACAAAACCATCCTCTCTTTCTCCCCTCCCCTCCCTGCTCCGGGCCCCCAAGCCAGAAATCTTAGGGGACTCTACTGGAAGACCTCCAAGGTCCTTTCCAACTCTATTATTGTAACTGGGCTGCCATGTTGTCTCCTATATGCCTCTCACTCCTTTGCTTCCCCACCTGCTTGGGTGGCTTCCTAGATCGGTTGGGAGTGCCTGACTTGTACATTTATCAACAAGCCGTCCCGTCCCGGATGCGAAATGTGCTGCGCCGAGCGGCCCTTGAATTACGTCGTCCCGGAAGACTATAAGCTGGATGCGGAAGAGCAAGAATGGCTGCAGAGGGATTTGGAGGCCACCCGCCAGTACCAACAGGTGAGGGGTGGACCTGGCCAGCCACATCGGGGTGGAGGGGGGGGGGGTTGATCTGAAGAGCCCTGGTGGCGCATAGTGGTCAGAAGGCAGCATTGCAGGCTGATTGCCCACTGCCAGGAAGTTCGATCCTGGCCAGCTCGAGGTCAGTAAAATGAGGACCCAGATTATTGGAGGCTGACTCTGTATTTTTCGATTTATATGCCGCCCTTCTCCGGACACTCAGGGCGGCTTACAATGCGTTAAGCAATAGCCTTCATACTTTTGTATATACCTGCTTAGTAGGGCTTTCGGGCCCCCCCAAGCGGTGTTTTTTTTTTATACAAAGTCAGCTTATTGCCCCCACAATCCGGGTCCTCATTTTACCTACCTCAGAAGGATGGAAGGCTGAGTCAACCTTGAGCCTGGCGAGATTTGAACTCGCAGTAATTGCAGGCAGCTGGTGTTACTTAACAGCACTTTAATCTGCTGCGCCACCAAGGCTCTGCAAACCGCTTAGAGAGGGCTGGAAAGCATTCTGAAGCGATATATAAGTGTAAGTGCTACCCTGTTTCCCCGAAAATAAGACATCCCCTGATAATAAGCCTAATTGGGATTTTGAGCGCATGCGCTAAAATAAGTCCCCCCCCCAAAAATAAGCCCTCCCTGAAAATAAACCCTCCTGGAAAATATTTAAACGCATATGCAGACAGTCCCCGCTATTTCCTCTGGTTAGGGTTAGGGAGACAGAGATGGAAATCAGGTAAGATGGCAAGAGGAGCCCCGTCTTGCTCCACGCGCCCCAAAATAATAAGACCTCCCCGAAAATAAGGCCAAGCACTTATTTCGGGGTTCCAAAAAATATAAAACAGGGTCTTATTTTTGGGAAAACATGGTATTGCTATCTTTCTATGTCTTCTCTCTCTCTATGTCTATCTTTCTCTCTCTCACTGTTTCTCTCTCTCCTTCCATGTCTGTCTCTATCTCTCATCTCTCTCTCTCTCTCTATCTATCTATCCATCCATCCATCCATCCATCCATCTCTATAATCTATCTATCTATCTATCTATCTATCTATCTATCTATCTATCTATCTATCTATCTATCTATCTATCTATCTATCTATCTATCATCTATCCATCCATCTCTATGATCTATCTATCTATCTATCTATCTATCTATCTATCTATCTATCTATCTATCTATCTATCTATCCATCCATCCATCCATCCATCCATCCATCCATCCATCCATCCATCCATCCATCCATCCATCCATCCATCCATCCATCCATCTCTATGATCTATCTATCCATCCATCCATCTACCTATCTATCCATCTATCTATCTATCTATCTATCTATCTATCTATCTATCTATCTATCTATCTATCTATCTATCTATCTATCTATCTATCTATCTATCTATCTATCGGAATGCAGTATTGCAGGCTAACTCTGCCCACTGCCAGCAGTTCAATCCTGACCGGCTCAAGGTTGACTCAGCCTTCCATCCTTCCGAGGTCGGTAAAATTAGGACCCAGATTTTTGGGGGCAAGAGGCTGGCTCTATAAAGCACTATGAAGGGGTATACAGGTAGTCCTCAACTTAAGACAACAATTGACCCCAAAATTTATGTTCTTAAGTAAGACATTTGCTAAGAGAGTTCTGCCCCATTTTACGACTTTTCTTGCCACTTTTGTTAAGTGAATCACTTGCACTTGTTAGTAAACCCGGTCGTTAAGTGAATCTGGCTTCCCCATTGACTTTACTTGTTAGACGGTCGCAAAAGGGGGATCAGGTGACCCCGGGACATTGCAATCGTCATAAATATGAGCTGGCTGCCTTGTGTTTGAATTCTGATCACGTGACCGTGGGGATGCTTTCAACGGTCGTAAGGGTGAAAAAAATGATCGTTTTTCAGTAATATTATAACTTTGAAGGGTCACTAAATGAACTGTTGTAAATCGAGGACTGTGTGAATTCAGCCTGATCCTTATTGGCTGGAGGAGAGAATGGCCCAGGGCCTCTTCAGATTTCACAGGTAATCTAGGCAAGATGTCTCCAACCTTGGCAACTTTAAGCCTGGCAGACTTCAACTCTCAGAATTCCACAGCCAGCTTTGCTGGCTGTGGAATTCTGGGAGTTGAAGTCCGCCAGGCTTAAAGTTGCCAAGGTTGGATGCCCCGATCTAGGCCGTAAAAGCCACACGTCTAAAAATCCACACAGATAAGAAACCTTACACTCCCTTTCTCTCTCTGGTCACAGGTGGAAGAAGAAGAGAAAAAACGAAACTATAGGCAACTCCTGCAGTGGGACAACCAGAACTTAGTGCTTTCTGAGGAAGCCATTCAATGCCCCATCTGCTTCATGAACCTGGAACCTGGAGAAGGAGTCACCCTACGAGAATGTCTCCATTCCTTCTGCAAGTGAGCCTTGGTTCCAGAACGTGCTCAGGATTTGTTATCAAGGCCTGGTCATAAGGCAGAGGAGGACACCTGGAGGATCAGTCGATGGTCTTTTAGGAGACATCTAAGATAGGTTTACATATGTGGTCATCCTGGCATGGGAACTGCTAGTTCCTACCTCTGCGATATCTTCGATAGTCTTAGGAGACATCTAAGATGGCTTTGTAGAATGGTCGTCCTAGGATGGGAATTGCTAGTTCCTACTTCAGTGGTATCTTGATGGTCTTAGGAGACATCTAAGATGGGTTTGCATAACTGGTCTCCCTAGAATGAGAACACCTTACTTCGGTGATCTCTTGATGATCTTAGGAGACATCAAAGTTGGGTTTATATAACTGGTCATCCTAGTGTGTGAATTGCTAGTCCCTACCTTGCTGATCTCTTGATGGTCTTAGGAGACATCTAAGATAGGTTTACATAACTGGTCTCCCTAGCATGAGAACTGATCTTTCCTACCTTGGTAATCTTTGATGGTCTTAGGAGACATCTAAAATGGGTGTATATAACTGGTCATCTCGTTTGAGAATTGCTAGTTCCTACCTTGGTGACCTCTTGATGGTCTTAGGAGTCATCTAAGATGAGTCTATGTAACTGGTCTCCTTAGCATGAGAACTGCTAGCTCCTACCTTGGTAATCTTTGATGGTCTTAGGAGACATCAAAGATGGGTTTATATAACTGGTCATCCTAGTGTGTAAATTGCTAGTCCCTACCTTGCTGATCTCTTGATGGTCTTAGGAGTCATCTAAGATGAGTCTATGTAACTGGTCTCCCTAGCATAGGGACTTCTAGTTCCTACTATGATGATCTCTTGGTGGTCTTAGGAGACAGCTAAGATGGATTTACTGTATGTATGGTCTTCCTAGTGTGGGAACTGGTAGTTCCTACTTAAGAGATTTCTTGATGGTCTTAGGACATCTAAGATGGCTTTGTAGAATGGTCATCCTAGGATGCGAATTGCTAGTTCCTACTTCAGTGGTATCTTGATGGTCTTAGGAGACATCTAAGATGGGTTTGCATAACTGGTCTCCCTAGAATGGGAACACCTTACTTCGGTGATCTCTTGATGATCTTAGGGGACATCAAAGATGGGTTTATATAACTGGTCATCCTAGTAGGTGAATTGCTAGTCCCTACCTTGCTGATCTCTTGATGGTCTTAGGAGTCATCTAAGATGAGTCTATGTAACTGGTCTCCCTAGCATAGGAACTGCTAGTTCCTACTATGGTGATCTCTTGGTGGTCTTAGGAGACAGCTAAGATGGATTTACTGTATGTATGGTCTTCCTAGTGTGGGAACTGGTAGTTCCTACTTAAGAGATTCCTTGATGGTCTTAGGAGATATCTAAAATGGGTTTATGTAACTGGAACTGCTAGTTCCTAGCTCTGTTCTTAAGTTTATCTCGAATGATACCTAAACTGGGAGATGCATTTGAAATCATCCAAGGACGCAGATCAAAAACTAAGAAAGAATCCAATGGATTGCCAAGGAAGGCAGGAGGTCTTATGCAAGCATAGTAAAATGGGGTATATATAGGAAAGGCTGAAAGGTGAATTCTGGGGATCCACAGTTCTTTTGAGGAGCACGGAATTGGGGGACAAAATTGAGACTGAAATCATAGGGACACCTCCATTCTGAAATTGAAATTAAGTTTAGAGCTTTCGGTGGCCAGGAGGTGGCCCAGCCTGGGATCCTTGATGCTCTTTGAACTTGGTGATTTTCTGGCAGACGTTTCATTACCAAATTAGGTGATATCAGTGCTGGAAGGGAGGGGGGTTTGCAAAGTGGAGGAGGAGGAGACAATTGTGGGGTCCTTGGCGCTCTCTGAGCTTGGTTATTTTCTTGCAGACCTTTCATGACCCAGCTAGCTAACACCATCAGTACTAGAAGGGTGTGGGATCTGTGGAAAGGAGGAGGAGGAGGAGAAGGAGAAGGAGGAGGAGACAGCAATTGTGCGGTCCTTGGCACTCTCTGAGCTTGGTTGTTTTCTTGCAGACCTCTCATGGCCCAGCTAGGTAACATAATTAGTAGTGGAAGGGAAGTGGGGTTTGGAGGAAGAGGAGGACGGGGAGGAGACTATAGGGTCCTTGGTGCTCTCTGAGTTGTTCATTCATTGTTTTCTTGTAGATGTCTCATTATCAATCTAGGTAACATCATCAATGCCTAGCATCAAGCTCGGAGAGCACCAGGGACCCCACAGTTCAACGCTCAGCTACGAATAGTCTCTTCTATAAGTGTCCAAGGGTGCAGAGTTCTTCGTGGCCACATCAGAGTTCTGTGGAAGTTCTAGGAGTTCAATGTGAGGATAATCGGTTCTGTGCTTCCTCCTTGCCTATCTTCAGGGATTGCTTGAGGGGGACCATCCTCAACAGCCCAGAACCGGAAGTCAAGTGCCCCTACATTGATGACAACTACTCCTGTCCCTCGCAGCTGCTGGACCGCGAGATCAAAGGGGTGGGTATCAGGATGGACCTCAAAACCAGTGTGTGATGACCTGGGACATGGCACAAAGGCAACACAGCCAGAGAATAAGTATGAGCCCCTTTATTAGCTCCAACTTTGCCCCCAATGTCCCTTTTACTCTCCGGTCTGGAGAAAAACTCTCCCACAAACCTGTAACAGCCTTTGGCTGAAAATACTCCAGTCCAAGTGTTACAAGCAGAAAACTTCCAACTATAAATCCAACAAGGCAAAATAAGGTAATTAATTGCAGCATTAATCTGCAATGCTCTCTACATGGGGCTCCCCTTGAGGAGCACCCGGAGGCTCCAACTGGCGCAGAGTGCGGCCGCGCGGGTGGTGATGGGAGCAACGTGGAGTTCCCATAACACACCTCCTGCGCGAGCTGCACTGGCTCCCGGTGGTCTTCCGAGTGCGCTTCAAGGTCCTGGTTATCACCTTTAAAGCGCTCCATGGCTTAGGATCTGGTTATCTATGGGACCGCCTACTACCACCAATAGCCTCCCACCGGCCAGTACGCTCCCATAGAGAGGGGCTCCTCCGGGTGCCGTCGGCCAAACAATACCGACTGGTAGCCCCTAGGGGGAGAGCCTTCTCTGTGGGGGCACCTACGATCTGGAACGAGCTCCCCCCGGAGATACAGAGGATCCCGGATCTACGCACCTTCCGTCGCGCGCTTAAGACTCTTTTATTTCATCAAACTGGCCTGGCCTAAATCCTCTCCCCTTTTTAAATGTAAATTTTAATTTGTTTTTAAATTATGGGGTATTTTAAATTCAGCCAAATTATTTCGCTTTTAGTCTATTTTAAATTTTTGTATTTATGTGTTTTATCTTCTGGCTGTTCACCGCCCTGAGTCCTTCGGGAGTAGGGCAGTATAGAAATATATAATAATATATATTATTATATATATATATAATAATAATATATATATTATATATAATAATATAAAAATATAAATAAATAAATAATAAATAAATAAATAAATAAATAAATAAATAAATAAATAAATAAATAAATAAATAAATAAATAAATAAATAAATAAATAAATAACACAGCCAGAGAATAAGTATGAGTCCCTTTATTAGCTCCAACTTTGCCCCCAATGTTCATTTTACTCTCCGGTCTGGAGAAAAACTCTCCCACAAACCTGTAACAGCCTTTGGCTGAAAATACTCCAGTCCAAGTGTTACAAGCAGAAAACTTCCAACTATAAATCCAACAAGGCAAAATAAGGTAATTAATCTGGCAGGGCAAGCAAGATAAGGAGTTCCAGAAGTGAAGTAGCACGGCAGTAAATCAAACCAGTTGGGAGGATGCCGGGAACTCCGATAAAGCAGTTAACACGAGATGAACTCAGTGTTTGTTCCCGACAACCGCCTCTCTCATTTGTCTCTCCTTTAAACTCCATCCCCAGGTGTGCCTTGTGAAGGGAATCGGGGGGGCCTTCCCTCCCTTGTAAGCCACACAACTCACGTTGCTCTCTTCTCCGTTCTTCCCTGTGTGACTTAGGATGAGGAAGGGGTGGGCCTTGGTCTTCATCTGAACCCCCTCTCCCATGTTCTACCTCTCCCCTGCTCTGCCCAGCCTGGTTTTGCCCTTCCCCAGTTTCCTCCACGGCCAATGGAGCCACTCTCTCGCTCTCTGTCAACTGTTCGTCTTTCCCCTCGGATTCAGACTCGAAGGGGGCATGACACAGTGTTTCGTCCCCATTTCTAGTCTTAACATTCTTCACTGCTGCCCCAGAATAGAAGAGCTGTGGTTTCCAGCACCACCTTTCTCCATGGAACTGGTCCCTGGTGCCCAAAAGGTTCGGGACTGCTGCCCTAAAGATCTTCTCTAAAGTCGTCTCCGTTTTGCCCGTAGCTACTAACAGAGGAAGAATATCAGCACTTTCTGGACTTGGGAATGTCCATCGCTGAGAATCGCAGCCGGTCGAGTTTCCATTGCAAAACGACAGACTGCCGAGGTTGGTGTTTTTACGAAGACGACGTGAACGAGTTCTACTGCCCGGTGTGTCAAAAACCGAACTGCCTGTTGTGTCAGGTAAGCCGTGTCCCATCTTTGGAGTGGACACCACGCCAAACTTGCGTAGAAGGACCGTTTGAGTTAGTAAATGCTTTACACTTAGGCAAGAAGAACCAAATGTATAGGGACAGATTAGGTGAAACTTGGCGCAATAGTAGTAACATGTGAGAGGGATCTTGGAGTCCCAAGTGGATGATCAATTAAATAGGAGCCAGCAGTGTGCAGCAGCTGCCAAAAAGCCCAATGCAATCGTAAGATGCATTAATAGTGAGGTACTAATAAAGATAAGATGTGCTAGTCGTTCCCGACTCTAGGGGGCGGTGCTCATCTAAACGCCAAAGGCGCACGGAACGCTGTTCCCTTCCCACCAAAGGTGGTACCTATTTTTCTACTTGCATTTTTTTTTACGTGCTTTCAAATTGCTAGGTTGGCAGAAGCTGGGACAAGTCACGGGAGCTCACCCCGTTACGCGGCACCAGGGATTCGAACCGCCGAACTGCCGACCTTTCGATCGACAATCTCAGCATCTTAGCCACTGAGCCACCACTCGGTGGTACTAATACCACTCTATAAATATAATGCCACTCTATAAAGTTAATAATATCACTTATAATACCACTCTATACAGCCTTAGTAAGACCACACCTAGAGTACTGCATCCAGTTTTGGTCCCCACACTATAAAAAAGATGTTTGTTTATTGTTTATTTATTAGTTTGATTTATATGCCGCCCTTTTCCAGAGACTCAGGGCGGCTTACAATGCGTTAAGGAATAGCCTTCATACTTTTGTATATACCTGCTTAGTAGGGCTTTCGCCCCCCCCAAGCGGTGTTCTTTTTTATACGAAGTCATCTTATTGCCCCCACAATCCGGGTCCTCATTTTACCTACCTCGGAAGGATGGAAGGCTGAGTCAACCTTGAGCCTGGTGAGATTCGAACTTGCAGTAATTGCAGGCAGCTGGTGTTACTTAACAGTGCTTTAGTCTGCTGCGCCACCAAGGCTCTTTCTGATGTTGAGTGCAGAAAAGGGCAACTAAGATGATTAGGGGGCTGGAAGCTCAAACATACGATGAACAGTTGCTGGAACTGGGCATGTCTAGTTTAATGAAAAGTAGGACTAGGGGATGGCATGATAGCATCTTCCAATAATTGAGGGGCTGCCACAGAGAAGAGAAGATTAACCTATTCTCCAAAGCACCAGAAGGTAGGACAAGAAGCAACGGATGGAAACTAAATAAGAAAATATACAACCTAGAACTAAAGAGAAACTTCCTAACAGTGAGAACAATTATCCAGAGGAACTGCTTGCCACCAGAATAGCAATAACACTTCTATACTACACTTATATACTGCTTTACAATGTCAAGTTTCGAGGTCGTCTCAAATAAATTGCATTTCAAACAAAGACTTTGAAGAAAAACTCCTATTTATTAAGCACAGCATTCTAAACCCGACTACAATCGAAGCCAACACTGACTTCCAGCCCCAAAACCCTCCCTTTCTGTTCCCCACTCCCCTGCACTCATTGGCCATCTTTCAAGTCATTCTACCCCTAATCTACTCCAGCTCAAAGGAATTTCCCCCCTCCCATCCCATCTCCTAGGGGAATATTATCTCCAGGGAAAATAAGTAGGTGAAAAGTCAAACGTCCCTTTCCAGACGCCTCCGCTTCTCCTTCTTATGTCAGCACTAGAGTAAATGCAGGTTGAAGTGCTGACATCCATCAGTGCTTTACAACCTTCTCTAAGCGGTGTACAGAGTCAGCATATTTGCCCCCAACAATCTGGGGTCCTGATTTTACCCACCTCCGAAGGATGGAAGGCTGAGTCCACCTTGAGCCTGGTGAGATTTGAACTGCCAAATTGCAGTCAGCAGAAGTAGCCTGCAGTACTGCACTCTAACCACTGCGCCACTCTCACTCATGGTGCGTGGGTGTGCTCCATCACTGGAGGTTTTCAAGAAGAGATTGGACCGCCATTTGTCTGAAATGGTAGAGAGTCTCCTGCCTTGAGCAAGGGGTTGGACTAGAAGACCTCCAAGGTCCCTCCCAACCTTATTATTCTATGTTCTATTTCAAGAGTTTCCCAATCTTTCTAACTTTGCAGACCGGCGGAGGTGGGGAGAGGGGATGGTTCCATGTGAACGGCCAGAAACGCGTGTGCGCACTGCTCCATTTGGGCAAGTGATGGCGACACACATCCGCTGCTCGCGCAAATGGAGCACACATGGACGTGCTTGCTATGTGTTGCCCACATAAGTGAGGAGGCGCATATGTGCGCACTCACCCACTCCTGCTTCGGCCCGGTTCTAAATGGCTAGTGGGCCACGGCCTGTGGGGTTGTGGACCCCTGTTCTATATGGAAAATGTGGGGGTAACACCACTTCCGGTTGGAGCCTTGGTGGCACAGCAGATTAACGTGCTGTTAAATAGCACCAGCTGCCTGCAATTACTGCGAGTTCGAATCTCACCAGGCTCAAGGTTGACTCAGCCTTCCATCCTTCCGAGGTAGGTAAAATGAGGACCCGGATTGTGGGGGCAATAAGCTGACTTTGTATAAAAAAGAACACCGCTTGGGGGGGGGGGGCGAAAGCCCTACTAAGCAGGTATATACAAAACTATGAAGGCTATTGCTTAACGCATTGTAAGCTGCCCTGAGAAGGACAGCATATAAATCGAACCAATAAATAAATCAATAAATAAAATCTCAGCCCTGATTCTTCTGTAGATGGAAAATTTCTCCTTGTGGGATGCTTGGGCGACATAGGATTCCTATCTTTCTGTCCACTCTTAATCTGGGAATCAGTGCCCCAAGACAGGGGTCCCCCGACCTCTGCACCACGGATCGGTACCGATCCGCGGCCTGTTAGGAACCGATCTACACAAGTGCCGGACGATCGAGCGACGATTTATCTGCCCATGTGTGAGATCTAAGTTGTGTGTGAAACTGGGGGCTCCTCACCTCAGTCCGTGGAACGATTGTCTTCCACAGAACCGGTCCACGTTTCCAGAAAGGTTGGAACCGCTGAATTACTGGCAGGGCGGTGTGTAAGGGAAGGTCCATTCAAGCTGACTGTTGTGGCCTATCGGCCGCCGGACCCTCCAGTAGCCGAGGAGGAGGAGGAGGAGGTGGCAGTGTCGGAGTCAGGGTCAGCATCAAGCAGGGTGGATAAAAATCAATGATTTTTTTTAAAAAATTTAAAAAAATCAGATTTTTTAAATTTAAATTGGATTTTTTTGATTTAAATCAGATTTTTTTTTATTTTTATCGAATTTATTTTACTAAAAAACTTTTGGGGTAAAAATCTATCGTAAGATAGTTTTCTATTTAAGATACATAAATAATTTAGTTTATTCAGCATGAAATGGGGCTTAGTTATGTAGCATGAGGCTGTATATTCTGCAACACTGGGACTATCGGTGAGTCAACGGTGGGTCAAAGGAGGAGCAGAGATGACAGATGCCCTTTAAAAATTGTGATTTAAATCGAGTTGATTTAAATCAAGCTTTTTTACTAGTGATTTAAATCATGATTTAAATCAACTCGATTTAATTCAAATCCTTGATAGTAGCCTTGATAGTACAGGGGTTTAGTGCACCCTGTTATTAACACAGTTGCCTGCAATTTCTGCTGGTTCGAATCTCCAAGGCTCAAGGTTGACTCAGCCTTCCATCCTTTCTAAGGTAGGTGAAATGAGGACCCAGTTTGTGGGGGAAATAAGCTGACTTTGTATAAATATACAAAAGAATGAAGGCTATTGCTTAACGCATTGTAAGCCGCCCTGAGTCTCCGGTGAAGGGCGGCATATAAATCAAATAAAAAAAAAAAAAATCCACCCTGGCATCAAGGCAACCTGGGAGCTCCGAGGGGAAAGAGGGAATAGAGCTGGCAGAGAGAGAGAGAAACAGAGACGGAACCTGGGCCCTCCGTCAGCCCTCAGATGGAGAGTCAACAGGCCCCAGGAGGTCTGGAGGTGACTGATGAGGAGGAGGAGGAACAGCTGGGTCCAGTTCTGAGCCTGATGCACAGAAGGCAGAGGAGAGGAGAGCAATGGAAATCTATGGGCCGGTTCTTGGGATGGAAGAGCCACCACTGCTAGTGAAGCCCCACCTTAGCTCTGGGGATAAAAGGCAGCAGGCGGAGATGAATAGACATGGCAGACAACTATTCATGGACTTGTTAGCCTGTGTTGAGAGAGAACGAATTTGTTGGGGCAAAAAGGAATCTTCGAGTTCCCTTTAGAGGGTTTGTCATGTTTGGGGAGCTGAGTCAGAACACTGGATGATGAAATCTGGGTCCAAGCCATGTTTTCCTCCGCAGGCTATTCACGAAAACATGAACTGCAAGCAATACCAGGATGATCTGCAGGCGCGAGCGCTGAATGACCACGCTGCACAACAGACCACGGAGGTGTTGCTGGTGAGAACGGCGGGGCACCGTTTGATTACAAAAATAAGAACGTTTATAGGGGCGCCCAACTCATGGCAACTCCGGGCGGCTTAAGAAATAACCCCCCCACCCGTAATAAACGCCAAACTCACGCTGGTGACGAGAAATCAAACCAACCGCTTGATGGAGTCCGTATCCCGCTGGGGTTCCCGGAACCACTGGCAAAACCAGGTCTTGGGGGGGCCTTTTGAAAGTGCGTCGAGGTGAGGGGGGGGGATTTTATTTCCGCAGGGATGATGTTCCACGGGGTTGGGAGCCACCACAGAGAAGGCCATCCTTCTTGGTCCCACTAGATCAGGGGTCTCCAATCTTGGCGACTTTTAAGACTTGTGGGCTTCAACTCTGAGCTTTGCTGGATGAGGAATTCTGGGAGTTGGAAGTTCACAAATCTTAAAAGTTGCCAAGATTGGAGAGCCCTGCACTAGACGGACCTCCTTAGCAGAGTGGGGGCCACCTGTAACATCGCCTGCCTGCCTGCTCTGGTGGGTTGGGTAGATACTGTATAACCGTAGATCTAACGTAGAAAAAGGCCTTTTCCTCCAGTATCTGTCTCCCTGTCTGTGGACCCTAAGCCTATCATCCATCCTTCCATCCATCCATCCTCTATCATCTATCAATCCATCTATATCTATATCTATATCTACACCCATCCTCTATCATCCATCCATCCATCCATCCATCCATCTACATCCATCATCTATCTATCTTATCTATCTTATCTATCTATCTATCTATCTATCTATCTATCACCTCTTATCTATCTATAATCTATCATCTACATCTCTTCTATATCTATGTATTATGTATTATCTATATTTATCTATCTCATCATCTCTATCACTACCAAGTTAACTAATCTCTATCATCTATCTTTCTCTACATACACTGTATATTATTTCTTCTCTCGCATGTTTATTACATTTTATAAACAACTCAAGGCAGCTCTGGTGGCTCAGCAGACTAATTAACATCCACTTACATCTGCTGCCCGCAATTACTGCGAGTTCAATTCTCACCAGGCTCAAGGTTGACTCCGCCTTCCATCCTTTCTAAGGTAGGTAAATTGAGGACCCAGATTGTGGGGGCAATAAGCTGACTTTGTATGAATATACAAAAGGATGAAGGCTATTTGCTTAACGCATTGTAAGCCGCCAAAGTCACCCAGATGGCTTTCATGCCTAAGGCAGGACTAGAACTCACCGTCTCCTGGTTTCTAGGCAAGTGCCTCAGCCACTAGATGAGAGGTCTTCAAACTTGGCAGCTTTAAGACTGGTGGACTTCAACTCCCAGAATTCTCCAGCACAGCATAGCTGCGCTGGAGAATTCTGGGAGTTGAAGTCCACCAGTCTTAAAGCTGCCAAGTTTGAAGACCTCTGCACTAGACCAAACTAGCTCTCCATAAACCTTTTCCTCTCCCTCCCGGTGCCATTAGGAAGAGGCGGGCACAAGCTGTGGACGTTGTTGTGAAGGGCTCTGCTCCCTTTTTCAGAGACTGGTGAAGGACGGGGAGGCCATGTACTGCCCCACCTGCAGAATCATCGTGCAGAAGAAGGATGGCTGCGACTGGATCCGGTGCACCGTTTGCCACACGGAGATTTGCTGGGTCACCAAAGGGCCACGCTGGGGACCAGCTGTATGTATTGACGGAGGATAGAAACAGTTTGTGTGTATGTGTGTGTGTGTGTGTAATTTTATTTATTTTGGTCTTTTAATGACTCCATAATCCCTTACCGGGTTGGAGTCTGGGCAACTGAATGGAGAGTTTACTGGCCGGATGCCTTTCCCTGTTGCCAATGCGGAGTTTTGTTCAGCAGATATATTCTCAGTGTACCCAGAGAGAGAAATATCTGCCTCTGCCTAGGATCGAACTCACAGCCTTCTGATTGTGAGGTGAGAGCTCCACCTCTAGGCCACTGCACCACTCTCTCTCTCTCTCTCTCTCTCTCTGTGTGTGTGTGTGTGTGTGTGTGTGTGTGTAATTTTATGCATTCTACATATTGCAGAAGGTTGGATTAGTTCACGATTTCCCAATCTCAGCAATTTAAAGATGGGTGGACTTCAACTCCCAGAATCCCCCAGACAGCAAAGCTTGACAACTCTGGCAAATGGGGTCTTAAAATGGGGTGCGACAACTGTCTTGCTTAGCAATAGAAATTTTGGGCTGAATTGCGGCCGTAACTTGAGGACTACTGTATCTATAGTATTAAAAAAAAAAATCAAGATGGAGAAAATGGGACTCATTTAATGACTGCTGCATTTGCTTAACGACCATTGCAAAAAACCAAATATTGATGAAATTGGATGCAGTTTTAACAGCCACAACTTTACGATTGTAAAACAGCCTCGGTTCGGGTCATAAGTCGAGGATTGCCTGCCTGTCCATTTTTGAGGGGGGGCCCCTCATCCTTGCCGATTTTGCTTCCCCCCCCCTTTTCACACTCCGTGCTTCTTTCCCTCCAGGGCTTGGGCGACATCAGCGGGGGCTGCCGTTGCAAAGTGAATGGCGTGGCCTGCCATCCGAATTGCCAGAACTGCCATTGATGGAGGAGATTCCTGAAAATCGGACTTTCCGGACATATCCTTTGCCTGCAGAGGAAAGTCGGCGTTGTGGACGACGGCTGGAGGGGACGTTTGGACAATTGCACAGTTCTTCTGCGGCATGACCAGTTCCTACCATGTCTGTCTTGGACAACTCGCCTCCGGCAACCGAGGTGGTGACGGGGCCAAGGAGCTCTCCTACGTCGCGGTTGGTTGAAGGGGGCGTTTTTTTCATCCTCCACCCCTCTCCTGGTTGTGCCGAGAACTTGACCTGTTGATTGGTTTCACTCGAGAAGTTCTGCTTCGTCTTTTTCGTAGAAAGCGACGGCTGTTTTATTGTTCTCGCGTCCTTCTGCACACACACACACACATTACCGGGTCCATCTTTCAAGCTCGGATCTCCATTACCGGAGGCTGGCCACTCGTTGCATTCAAACCAGACTTTTTGAGTTGTGGTTTTGATTTACAAAACGAACCCACAATATTCTCCTTTTATTGGCATTACGGAGCGGGCTGCTTAGCGCGCCTTCCATTTTTACTTTTGCTTTGCTCAAAGGATGCTCTGACTTTTCATTGCTCCTTTCGGTCACTTCTGTGATTTGAAGCCGAATCAGGAGCAGATGGAGCTTCGCTGTTGAGGGGGGGGAGGGTTACCTCTCCTGTATCCCCCCCCACCTCCCAAATAAATCTAGTTTTTGAAATTTAAGATAAAAAATAGCACAGAATCTTTCCAGGAAACGTTGAAAAGCCTGCAGAACGGATCCTCAAGGCGATGGACGTTATGTTTTCCTGAGATAGGATTTCCATAGCATACGGAGGGCTAGGAATTAAAGCAGTGGAATTGCTTAAAATTCGTCTTTTTTTTTTTGAAAATAATGCACCATTTTATGAATTTATTACTTGGAAATTGTATGAGATGGTATCTATGGAGATTCTCAAGTCACCTGGGTCACGGTTGTCCCAAAGGCGCTTTTTCAAGAGGCAGCTGGACTTCCTTTGTTTTTCCTTGGAAGACATTTTGCTTCTCATCCAAGAAGCTTCTTCAGTTCTGAAGAAGTAAAGAAGAACTGAAGAAGCTTCTTGGATGAGGAGCAAAACGTCTTCAAGGAAAAACAAAGGAAGTCCAGCTGCCTCTTGAAAAAGCGCCTTTGGGTATAACAGGTGGTGTCAAAACGATGGGGAGGTTGCAGTCAGATAGTTTTGAGAAGTCTGGCGAACCAGAGATAATCTACAGCAGTGTTTCTCAAACTTGACAACTTTTAAGATTTGTGGACTTCAACTCCCAGAATTCCATAGCCGGGCCCACAATTCTCCATGCTGACTGGGGAATTCTGGGAGTTGAAGCCCCCCCCTCAACTGAAAGTAGCCACGATTGAGTAACACAGATTTAAAAGTGCTCCGTTGCAGCCTTTCCATTCTCAAAACTATCTAGTTTCCTTCATTTCCCCGAGATCATCCATGGCTCAATCTCACAACCGCATTGAACCCAGGTTGAGCTGCTCTGGACCGGTTTCAAGGATGCCTTGAGACGGAAGATATTGCTTCGAAATGCGACAACTTGCCACGGCTGATTTGTCGCAGCTTACCTTACCATGGCCAACTTGTGAAGGGGACCTTGGAGGTCTTCTAGTCCAGCCCTCTGCTTGGGCAGGAAACCCTATACTCGTAATGGCGAACCTATGGCATGCGTGTCCGAAGCCATGTCGCCTGGCACGCATGGCATTGCCTGTTCTTCCGGGTTTCTGGCACGCTTGTGCGCACGACGATCAGCTGGCCTTTTTGCATGCAGCAGTGCCGGAAATTAGAACGGCTGGTCATCCGTTTTCCTGCGTGACCAGGTGCGCCGGCCAGCTGATCGTTGGGTGCGCATGTGCGCCAGAAATCTGGAAGAGTAGCTGGCTGAAACCGGAAGTTCAGTAGCTGAAACCGGAAGTTCATTTTCGGGTGTGCACATGCGCCCTGGGCAGCTCCTCTTCTGGGTTGCGGCCCAGACATGAGTGCATGCTCTCTTTTTGGCACTCGGTGCCGAAAAGGTTCGCCATCGCTGCCCTACACCACTTCAGACAAATGGTTATCTAGTCTCTTCTTAAAAACTTCCAGTGATGGAGCACCCACAACTTCTGGTGGCAAGCAGTTCCACGGGTTAATTGTTCTAACTGTCAGGAAATTTCTCCTTAGTTCTAAATTGCTTCTCTCCTTGATTAGTTTCCACCCATTGCTTCTTGTCCTGCCTTCAGGGGCTTTGGAGAATAGCTTGACTCCCTCTTCTTTGGGGCAGCCCCTCAAATATTGGACGATTGCTATCATGTCACTCCTAGTCCTTCTCTTCATTGAATCGTCGCATGCCAATGCAACAATTCAATTTATTTATTTATTTAATTTGATTTCTATACCGCCCTACTCCTGAAGGACTCAGGGCGGTGCACAGCCAAACAATAAAACACATACATACAAAATTTAAAAGTAGAATAAAATCAAATTAAATAATTTTGGCCCCGACAAATTTAAAACCCCAAACTATTTAAAACCAATTTTAAAATTGAATGTATAAAATACTAAAAGATATTTAAAAATTAAAAATCTTTTATAAAAGAGGGAGAAAATTAGGCCAGGCCCGCCTGGTGAAATAATAAGGTCTTTAAAGCGCGGCGGAAGGTGCGCAGATCCGGGATCCTCTGTATCTCTGGGGGGAGCTCGTTCCAGATAGTAGGTGCCCCCACAGAGAAGGCTCTCCCCCTGGGGGCCGCCAGTCGGCATTGTTTGGCCGACGGCACCTGGAGGAGCCCCTCTCGGAGCGTACCGGCCGGTGGGAGGCTATTGGTGGTAGTAGGCGGTCCCGCAAGTACCCAGGTCCTGAGCCATGGAGCGCTTTAATTCTTTAATTTAATTCTTTAAACTAATTTTTAAAATGATTTTAATCTTTTCGTTCACATTTCATTTTGTCCCTTCCTTGGGCATCCTTCCTTGAATGATTCTATTCCACCGTTTCTTCGATATTAGTGTGTAATTTCTCTCTCTGTGGCGAGGTGTCGTAGACCCACTCCGCTTAGGCCACGCGGAGCAAGGAAAGAAAGAAAAAAAAAATCCCTTGATTTAAAGAGCTCCGGCATCCTCCTTGCAAACGGCTTTAGTAAGTTAATACCGCATTTATTTAAAGTACACAATTACAAGCCCTGTACAAATCTACAAGTTACATTACATACATGAGTATACAAAAGAGCCACGCTGCCCAGGATGCACGACCGAAGGGCTGTTGCAATCCACGTTTTTCTACGCTGAACTCAACCTCTGGGCTCCGTTACCTGTCTGCCCACACAGAAGGATGAAAGTTAAGGGATGCAACAGGTGAGTCAGATGCTCTGGACAGGTGGGCACATTAATTTTGTGGGGATTTCAGGGCTGCCCGGGATTGTGTGAAAGTGGAAAGGTGCCATCAGTTGGCGTTCACGGCAAAGGCTGCCTCTTGCTTCATTTATGAGAAGCAGTAAGGAAACTTCCCAGCAGCAATGGGGTCCCGGTAAATCCCACCGGTGGGGCAGGCTCGTTTCTCAGCGATGGCTGTCCTTACTTCTCCGACAGAAGTGCAAATAACCAGCAAAATCCCAGGCTAATTTTTCTAGGCTGCAGTGCAAACTCCAAATTATTTCTACTTAGTTTTCCCCGTTCGCTCCTCGATAATGCTTGTTTTCTCACTCGGATAGGACTCCGGGTGTCGGTAGGAAGGAAAGGACTCAAGCCTTCACACAATCTGTCAAAAATCAAGGTTCTGCTGACCGACGCTGAACCGAGGACCTCGCTCCGTGTTTGTGAGGTCCCTAAGGGATCGTCCCTGCCACATTCTGATTTTCTTTGTCCGAATTCCTATTTTTTGCTGGACAAATAAAATAAAATAAATAAGTGCTCGGGACGGTTCTTAGGAAATACGATGAAGCGGAACTTCTCTTTCGGAGCACTGCGTATTTCCCGTAGTTAGAAATCAAAAGTTTAAGGGCTCAATTTTTCCTCAGCTAAATAGGCCAGATCCGAAAACGTGGAAGAAAATAACTCTTAAACGAAAGAGACATCAGACAACCCACCCCAAAAATTGAGAGAGCACTTTCCTGCCTTAAGTTAATTCTCCATTAAAAGCCTGTTCTTTTCTTTTAGAAATTATTTTTGTAAAGTGCTTTTTTTTAAAAAACAAAAAATGAGGTTAGGAATTTCTTAGCGTTCTTTGTGGTTTTTCCTCTCCTGTTTTATCACTGCTGCTCGGATGGCACCACCCCATGCCTGCTTCTTATGATACGACACCGGGGTGTTCGATCCAAATTGTTGGGGGCTCCCCTCCGCCTTTGGAGGGATGGTTACAGTCCAAAACGCGTTATCGAAAAACGTTGGGTGACACCCCCCCCCCCCCGGTCCGTCTAACCCTAGAAACATCTCAACGACTACTTCAACTTCAAGGCAAAAGCAGAGGTTGGAAGTCCAACCAGCTTCTTGGGTTAAAGTGGTCTTCGGAACCACGCGCAAAGCACGATCCAAACCCCTTGGAGAAAAGGCACGGACTTTCTGGCACCAGCCCTGAGCTCGTCTGGAAGAGAAGGTCCATAAGCATGTGAGAAGGACAACTTGGGGGTGTAGTGGGTTGCTTCTCCTCCAGAAGAAGCCGTAAATCTCGGCACAGAGGAAAATTCAATGCAACTGTTTTTAAAGAAAAATACACAGAGGTGAAGTCTAGATCAGGGATCTCCAACCTTGGCAACTTTAAGACTTGTAGACTTCAACTCCTAGAGTTCCTCAGCCAGGAACTCTGGGAGTTGAAGTCCACAAATCTTAAAGTTGCCAAGGTTGGAGACCCCTGGTCTAGATGCTTCCAGGAGGCGGCTCTTGACATTTTCTGGAAGCTGTGGTTTCTGAAGGACATCTTGAGTTCAGCCTGAAGAACGTGGCAGGACTCATTGGTTGTCCACCTCAATGCCCAGCCCTACTCTTGGATCGATGCAAAGTTGTCAAAGCGAACAGTCCTTGGCTCGGGGATCGAGAGGGCTTGGTTCTTATCTTCTGCTTGGTCGCTTCCAAGATAGCCAAGAAACTCGTCCATCAAAGGTAGCGAAAGTTGGGTAAGGACACTTGTGAGAGAGGCTTCTGTAGTGTGTGTGTGTGGGGGGGGGATTGTGGATTATGGATTAAGTGAACCTCCTTGTTGAGAATTCGTCATGCAGTTAAAAGTTCTAATTTTTTTCGTCGGGGGAAGGTTTCTGCGTATCGCCCTTCAAACAGGGTGATCTGGTTTTGATCTTTTTTTCCGGATGGCAACCAGATCAAGTTTGAAAGTCCGAAGATGATCTACTCGAAGGGTGTCCGACCTCGGCCATTTTTAAGATTTGTGGAACTTCGACTCCCAGAATTCTTCAATGTCTAAAACCAAAAGTTGCCAAATTGCTGATCTATTCTGTGCGTTTAACAAGACTTCTTTTCCTGCTGTTTTCCTTTCCGGCTAACACGAAATATCGAATATCAAAACATCGAAACGGGAACCAGCGAGAATCCAGTCCTACCGTTGGCAACCGCCAAGAAACTATCTCCTTCCATTTTTGGTTAAGACAGGCAACCAGAATTGCTTGGAGAAATTCTCAAGATCCCCAAGCCGGGTGTCTCTCCTTTGGATAAAACCGTAGGAACAATACTGTTTTTCCCCCGAACGGGTGCACTGAGACTTCTCTGTTCATCCGGAGGACAGAAGCGGGGTCTTCGTGGAGAAGAGTTGCCCCTTAGCTGGCCAGAAGAGCGAGCAGAAATTGAGACCACCCAGCCTGTAGCAGCCCAAGGCAACGGTCCCCTCTCCACGGCGGAAGGTTGCTTTGCAGAAGGGAACGGATTCAGGGCTGCTGGCCTCAAAACTCGGCTTGTCTTCCGCCGAGATGGTTTTCAGCTCACGGAGAGCAGGAGATGAGAAAGGACGTTCCTTCTGTCCTTCAGCCTTAGGGGAAGATCTGGAGTTCGAATTTGGGGGCCCATTCGAGGGCGCTCTTGACCACCGCCACGGCGGCCGCCCCCAGTGCCACCGTCAGCCCCATCACGGCCAGCTTGACGAAGCGGTTGGTCCTGGGTTTGGTCGCTAAGAGGGACTTGGCTCTTTCCTCCGCCCGGAGTTGTTCTCGGAAGCGCTGGCGGAGGATGGTGTCCGGCTGTTGCTGGGATGAAGCCAGCTCAAAGTCTTTGAAGGTGGAAACCGCCGTTCTGCAAGGGGGAGGGGGGAGAAGAAAAAAGAAGGGAGGGACTTCAGTTGTGAAATACAGCTGGTCCTCGACTTACAACCGTTCGCTTAGTGAGCATTCGAAGTTACAATGGCACTGAAAAGGGGGCTCGTCTCCTTTTCCCTCCCCACTGCTTTTCCATTTTCTTTTGTATCTTATAATATTTTATAACGCAATAAAAAATGTTAAAACCTGAAAAAAGGGACTTGGTAGGACCGTGTCTCACACATACGACCGTTGCAGCAGCCCTGTGATCACGGGATCAAAATTCGGATGCCTGGCCGCTGATTCGTATTTATGACGGTTGCAGCGGCCTGGGGGTTATGCAATCCCCTTTTGCGACCTTCGGACGAAGTCAATGGAGGAAGCCGGATTCTCTTAATAACGGGGTTGATAACTCGACAACCGTGGCGATTCACTTAACAACGGTGGCAAGGAAGATAAGTTGCAAATTGGAGCAGAACTCACTTAACAAATGTCTCAGTTAGCAACGGAAATTTTGGGCTCCATTGTGATACAAGTGCGCCAACTGATTCTTTATAGTTAGGGATGAATGAAAAGGAAATTAATAAAATTGTTCCCAAGGAGAAATGGACATTGGCGATCATCTATTCATGATAAACTCTCTTTTTATATTTTTTATTTTTGGGAAGCCGCCTATACAAGTAGTCCTCGACTTACAACAGTTTGTTTTAAGTGACTGAAGTTGCCACGGCACTGAAAAAAGTGACTTATGACCGTTTTCACACTTATGACCGTTGTAGCATTTCCCAGGGTTATGTGATTTACATTCAGACCCTTGGCAACTGACTCACATTTATGACAGTCACAGTGTCCCGGGGTCACGTGAGCCCTTTTTGTGACCTGACAAGCAAAGTCAATGGGAAAAGCCAGATCCACTTAACAACCGTGTGGCTCATTTAACAACTGTGGTGATTCCCTTAAGAATTGAGGCAAGAAAGGTTGGGAAAAAGGGGCAAAACTCACTTAGCAACTGTCTTGCTTAGCAACGGAAATGCTGGGGCTCCACTGGGGTCGTAAGTCGAGGACTGCCTGTATTAGGGAGTTTTGCTTCCCCTCTTTTCTCCTGGCAGGAATTCTTTCTTTCCTTATGTCAGGGTATGTAGATTTAATAGCTGTAAGCTGATGGAAGGTTGTAAGCGGAGGCAACTGTAAGCTGATGCAATAGGAATGAGGCAGCAGGGTTACTGCCACTTTAAGAAGCTGGGCAGAAGCTGCCTATATAAGGGAACCCATTAGAGGGTGTTTTCTTCTCCTCACGTTCTCTCTCGTCGGTATCTCATTGCTCTCTCTGTGTCAGTAATCTGTTTCCCCCCAAATAAGACATCCCTTGATAATAAGCCCAATCGGGCTTTTGAGCGCATGGCAATAAGGCCAAGCGCTTATTTCAGGGTTCAAAAAAATATAAGACAGGGCCTTATTTTCGGGGAAACACAGTATCTCTCCGTCCATCCAGCCATCCAGCCATCTACCTACCTACCTACCTCTACCTAACTACGTCCGTCTGTCTGACTGTCTGTCTGTCTGTCTGTCTGTCTCTCTACCTACCTATCTATCTACCCTGTTTCCCCCCAAATAAGACATCCCCTGATAATAAACCCAATCTGGCTTTGGAGCGCATGGCAATAAGGCCAAGCGCTTATTTCAGGGTTCAAAAAAATATAAGACAGGGCCTTATTTTCGGGGAAACACACTATCTCTCCGTCCATCCATCCATCCATCCATCCATCTACCTACCTACCTACCTACCTCTACCTAATTACGTCTGTCTGTCTGTCTGTCTGTCTGTCTGTCTGTCTGTCTGTCTCTCTACCTACCTACCTACCTACCTACCCTGTTTCCCCCCAAATAAGACATCCCCTGATAATAAGCCCAATTGGGCTTTTGAGCACATGGCAATAAGCCCAAGCGCTTATTTCAGGGTTCAAAAAAATATAAGACAGGGTCTTATTTTGGGGGAAACACGGTAGCTGTATGATAAGGTATATATTTAGCTGTAGATAAAACCACTGTTAATTATCTAAAGCAGGGTTCACCAACCTTTCGGACCTCAGGGACCCACTAAATTCATAATTTTAAATCCCGTGGACCACTAATATGAATTTTTTAAAAAGTTAAGTAGTATTTAGTGCAATATAAAAAATGCAAATAGTTTTTCTGCGGACCACCAAAATTTTCTCGCAGACCACCAGTGGTTCACGGATCACCGGTTGGTGGCCACTGATCTAGAGACTGTGTGTGCTGTGTGCTGTGTTTTGGCTCCTGGGTTTATCTCGTAATACTAGTCACGCTGCCTAAACTAAACCTTATTTTTTTTGCACAGTTGAGGAACTGAAAGTGGACCCTGAACCAAGCTTGAGTCTTGCCACTCCTGATCCTTCTGGAATGGCTCCTGTAGAGAACCTTCTAGAAATGGGCGGATTGTTTTGAAGGTCAAAGCCCCCTCCCTTCCTCTCTCTCTGCACTCTACAAGGGCGAGTAATACAGGTACAGGAACTGAATGCCACAAAGGTTTTACCAAGGATGGTGGCGTGGAGCCCAGTGGCAGGATTCAGCCAGTTCGGGCGACCGGTTGTTAAATTGCTGGCCCCTTCCAGGAGTCCCCACGCGCCCCGTTTTGGCTCCCAGGTAAGTGCAGGGAGGCCTAGGCCCAAAACGGGGACCTGGGGAGGGGGGTGCCGCACCCCCCTGCAGCTCATTTTTGCTCCAGGAGGCTGCAAGGAGGCCTCCTAGGCCCAAAACGGGGAGAGGAGGGAGATGGAGCGTTTCCCACCCCCCCGCGGCCCATTTTTGCTCCCAGGGGGGTGCAGGAGGCCAAGTGCTGCCCTGTCAAACCCCCTGGCCACGCCCACCATGGCCACGCCCACCCAGCCAGTCATTAGGGCAGCGAACCGGTTGTTAAATGATTCAAATCCCACCACTGGTGGAGCCCGTCTGGCCAAAGAAACCCCCCAGGGAAGGAGGCCTCTCTTCACCTCTCGGCTTGCTGCTGAGCAGCTTCCTGGGCGAGCTTCGAAGGCGGGAACTGAACGAAAAGGTCCCCGGCCCGACTGATGAGCATCTCGTAAGGGAGGTCCTGGGGGATCTGGGACAGCAGGTGGTGGACGGAAGCCATGTCGCAGTCGCAGGCCAGGACCTCCGGGGCCCGATGGAGCACGATCTGCAAAGGGAAGCAACAAAAAGAAGAACTCAGCTCGGCCGGCTGGCAGTGCCGACGACGTTTCCCCCTTCCGGGTTTTGTGATGACGAGGAGGTCAAAGGCTCCCACCGAAGCCTTTCCAAACTTTTCTTCCCTTGAGTTAGATTTGGAGAGGGGTGGGGGAGAATTGTACACCACCCCAGCCAGTTGGAAGTGGTGTGTCTTATAAGGGAAGGGGAAAAGAAGGGAAGGGAGGAAAGCGTAATGGAGGAGAAGAGGAAGGCGGAGGAGGAAGGGAGGATGAAGGAAACAAAAAAAGGAGAGGGGGAGGGAGGGCGGGAAGGGAGGAAGGAAACAGAAAAAAGGAGAAGGGTGGAAAGGGAAGGAGGGAGGGAGGGAGGGAAGAAACAGGAAAAGAGGGAGAAAAGGGAAGGAAGGAGGGAGGGAGGGAAGAAACAGGAAAAGAGGGAGAAAAGGGAAGGAAGGAGGGAAAAAGGAAAAAGGAGAAAAGGGAAGGAAGGAGGGAAACAGGAAAAAGGAGAGGAAGAAAAGGGAAGGAAGGAGAGAAACAGGAAAAAGAGGGAGAAAAGGAAG
Organism: Pantherophis vulpinus; assembly: GCA_037215915.1. NCBI lineage: Eukaryota > Metazoa > Chordata > Lepidosauria > Squamata > Colubridae > Pantherophis > Pantherophis vulpinus. Next base: position 3,818,106 of record JAXLNS010000003.1, read on the forward strand.
GAAGGAGGGAAACAGGAAAAAGGAGAGGGAGGGAGGAAAAGGGAGGGGGAGGAGAGAAGAAAAGGAGGGAGGAAGGAAACAAAAAAGGAAAGGGGAGGGAAGAAAGGGAGGGAGGGAGGAAAAAACAGGAAAAAGGGAGGAAAGGGAAGGAGGGAAGGGTGGAGGGGATTGAGTGGAAAGGGAAGGGAGATCTTGAGGAAAGGGAAGGAAGGAGAGGAAGATGAGGAAAAGGAGGGAGGGCGGGAAGGAAGGAAGGAAAGTGGAGGAGTTGGAAAGAGAAGGGAAGGGAGATCTTGATCGGGAGGGAGGAAGGAAAGGAGAGAAGGAAGGAGAGAAAGACAGGGGAAAGAGAAGGGAAATCATGAGTCAGATGACGTTGTTGCTCCTGCTCCTGGTTAGCCCCTCTGGGGTCACAGGTCCGGAGAGCAACATGGGTCTCCTTCAGAATGGCTCTCCTCTTTCTTTTCCCATCCATGATTGGCCCACCCCGCGGTCCCTGCGGAAACACCCACCACTGCCGCAAAGTAGATGGGCATCAGCGGGTGACAGGCGAGGAAGAAGTCGTATAACCGCACCACGTGCTTGAAGTCAGACAGGACGTGTCCAAACCAGGTGATCAGCCAGCTGAGGGCGAAGATGGTCCCCACCTCAGCTCTGTGTAAAAAAAAAGAGGAAAAACGTTTAATATGTAAACGTATTAAATATCTGTATCCACTCAGCAAACAGTTTGGACCGTTTTCCTCTCTTCAGAGTGTAGACAAATTCTTCTCCTTCAAGGGAAACACAAATGGAGCCCAAAAAGAAGGTACCAGATGGATTCCCCAGCTTTGCCCCAATCAGAATAGATGTGGAAGGGACCTTGGAGATCTTCTAGTCCACCCCACTGCTGAAGCAGGAGACCCTCTACCATTTCAAATGGTTGTCCAATCTCTTCTTGAAAACCTCTAATGATGGAGCGCCCACAACTTCTGGTGGCAAGCAGTTCCACTGGTTAATTGACTCAGGTTAATTCAAGGTTGACTCAGCCTTCCATCCTTCCGAGGTAGGTAAAATGAGGACCCGGTTTGTGGGGGCAATAAGCTGACTTTGTATAAAAATATACAAAAGTATAAAGGCTATTGCTTAACGCATTGTAAGCCGCCCTGACTCTCCGGAGAAGGGCGGCATATAAATCGAACCAATAAATAAATAAATCTATCTCCATCCATCATCCATCCATCCATCCATCTATCTCCATCCATCATCCATTCATCCATCCATCCATCTCCATCCATCATCCATCCATCCATCAATCCATCCATCTATCTATCCATCTCCATCCATCCATCATCCATCCATCCATCCATCCATCCATCCATCCATCCATCTATCATCCATCCATTATCTATCTATCTATCTATCTATCTATCTATCTATCTATCTATCTATCTATCTATCTATCTATCTATCTATCCATCCATCCATCCATCCATCCATCCATCCATCCATCCATCTCCATCCATCATCCATCCATCCATCATCCATCCATCCATCATCCATCCATCCATCTATCTATCCATCTCCATCCATCCATCATCCATCCATCCATCCATCCATCTATCATCCATCCATTATCATCTATCTATCTATCTATCTATCTATCTATCTATCTATCTATCTATCTATCTATCTATCTATCTATCTATCTATCTATCTATCTATCTATCTATCTATCTATCTATCCATCTATCTATCCATCTATCCATCCATCCATCTCCATCCATCATCCATCCATCCATCATCCATCCATCCATCCATCATCCATCCATCCATCTATCTATCCATCTCCATCCATCCATCATCCATCCATCCATCCATCCATCCATCCATCTATCACCCATTCATTATCATCTATCTATCTATCTATCTATCTATCTATCTATCTATCTATCTATCTATCTATCTATCTATCTATCTATCCATCCATCCATCCATCCATCCATCCATCCATCCATCCATCCATCCATCCATCCATCCATCCATCCATCCATCTCCATCCATCATCCATCCATCCATCATCCATCCATCCATCCATCTATCCATCTATCCATCTCCATCCATCCATCATCCATCCATCCATCCATCCATCCATCATCTATCTATCTAAGCTGACTTTGTATAAAAAAGAACACTGTTTAGGGGGGGCCCAAAAGCCCTACTAAGCAGGTATATACAAAAGTATGAAGGCTATTGCTTAACGCATTGTATGCCGCCCTGAGTCTCCGGAAAAGGGAGGCATATAAATCAAACCAATAAATAAATAAATCTATATCCATCGATCCATCGATCCATCGATCCATCGATCGATCCATCCATCCATCCATCCATCTATCTATCTCCATCCATCATCTATCTATCTAAGCTGACTTTGTATAAAAAAGAACACCGCTTGGGGGGGGGCGCGAAAAACAAGAAAGTTCAGTTGCCTCTTGAAAAAAAAGCACCTTTGGGACATTCTTCCTATGTTTCAGCCTCCAGGCCTTTAATCCTCTTAGTTGCTCTTCTCTGCACTTTTTCCAAAGTCTCAACCTCTTTTTTTTGTAATGTGGGGACCAAAAGTGGATGCAGGATTCCAGCTGTGGCCTTACTAAGGCTTTACAAAGCGGTGCTAATACTTCACCTGATTTTGATTCTATGCCTCTGTTGATACAACCAAAGATTGCATTGGCCTTTTTGGCTGCTGCTGCACACGGCTGGCTCATGTTTAAGTGATTGTCCATTAAGATTCCAAGGTCCCTCTCACAGTGACTGGTTTTGAGAGAATTTGGGGGTTAAATTCTTGAGTGGGGGAACCATGAGGAGTCATAGGAGCTTCTTGCTTAATTCAAAATGCTACCATTGATAGAGATTAAATGCCTCCTTATAAGTGATCCTCGAATTATGACCACAATGGAGCGCAAAATTTCCACGGCTAAGCAAGGCAGCCCTTAAGTGAGTTTTACGACCTTTCTGGCCACAGTTGTTAAGCGAATCACTTGCAGTTAAGTGAATCACACAGTCGTTAAGCGAATCTGACTTTTCCCATTGACTTTGCTTGTCAGAAGCTGGCTAGGAAGATTATAAATGGTGATTGTATGACAAGGAAGGGAGGGAGGGAGGGGGGAGGGAAGGAAGGAAATAAGGAAGGGAAAGAGTGAGAAAGAAAGGAAGGAAGGAGGGAGGGAAGGAAGGAAGGAAGGAAAGGGAGGGAGGGAAGGAAGGAAGCGAGGAAGGAAGGAAAGAAAGGAGGAAGAAAGGGAATAAGAAAGGGAAGGGAAAGAGTGAGGAAGAGAGAAAGAGAAAGAAAAAGGAAGGAAGGAAAGGAAGGAAGGAAATAAGGAAGGGAAAGGAAAGAGTGAGAAAGAAAGGAAGGAAAGAGGGAGGGAAGGAAGGAAAGGGAGGGAGGAAGGAAGGAAGAAACAAAAAAGGGAAGGGAGGGAAGGAAGCGAAGAAGGAAGGAAAGGAAAGAAGGGAATAAGGAAGGGAAGGGAAAGAGTGAGGAAGAAAGAAAGAAAGAAAAAGAAAAAGGAAGGAAGGAAGAAAGAGGGAAGGGAAGGGACAGACAGAAGGAAAGAAGGAAAGGAAGGAAGGAAGGAAGGAAAGAAGGAGAGAGGGAGGTAGCTGGGTAGGTGGAGGGGGAAGGAGAGGGAAGGGAAGGGCTCCCAATGAAAATGATGTGTTAACATTCTGCAACTGTCTTAAATAACATACTAAGTTGCTGAGCACCCAAATTTTGATTTTGTGAACAGGTGGATTCTACAACAGTTGTGTGAAAACTGTTCATTCACTGTTTTCAGCCTCGTTCTAACTCTGAATAGTCACTAAACAAAGGATTGTAAAATGAGGACTACCTGAACTTGAAAAAAAAAAAAACCAAAGAAATCCTAAAACTTAAGAATACCTTTGCATGAAATCGTGGAGATCTGGATTCACTTGGTCTATGATGGGCATCAGATAATTTAAAATGTGCCTGGTGTTTTCCATGGTTGGGTCCATAAAATCCCTGCAACCAGGAAAGGATTAGCAAAAAGTTAGAATGCAACAAGGGTGAAGCGCACACACACATATACAAGCCATGAACATCCTGCAATATATATTATATTTATATTTATATTTATTAAATTTTTTATACCGCCCCCTCTCCTGAAGGACTCGGGGCGGTGAACAGCCAAGATTAAAAAACATACAATATAAACATTAAAATACATTTAAAACAAAATTAAATCCAAAATGGCTCCCCAATTTAAAACGCCTTACCCATAACCCTATAATTAAAACAAATTTAAAATTTCCACATTAAAAGGGGGAAGATTTAGGCCAGGCCAGCTTGATGAAATAAAAGAGTCTTAAGAGCGCGGCGGAAGGTGCGCAGATCCAGGATCCTCCGTATCTCCGGGGGGAGCTCATTCCAGATCGTAGGTGCTCCCACAGAGTAGGCTCTCCCCCTGAGGGCCGACAGCCGACATTGTTTGGCTGACGGCACCCGGAGGAGCCCCTCTCTGTGAGAGCGTACTGGCCGGTGGGAGGCTATTTGTGGTAGTAGGCGGTCCCGTAAATAACCAGGTCCTAAGCCATGGAGCGCTTTAAAGGTGGTAACCAAAACCTTGAAGCACACACGGAAGACCACCAGGAGCCAGTGCAGCTCGCGCAGGAGAGGTGTCACACGGGAGCGCCATGTTGCTCCCATAACCACCCGCGCGGCCGCACTCTGCACCAGTTGGAGCCTCCGAGTGCACCTCAAGGGGAGCCCCATGTAGAGAGCGTTACAATAGTCCAGACGAGAGGTGACGAGGGCATGAGTGACTGTGTGTAGGGAGTCCCGATCCAGAAAGGGATGCAACTGGCGGATCAGGCGAACCTGATGAAAAATCCTCCCGGTCACGGCCGTCAAGTGCTCTTCTAACGACAGCCGTGAATCCAGGAGGACGCCCAAGTTACGAGCCCTCTCCGTGGGGGGCAATGACTCGCCCCCAATAGTCAGTGATGGCGCCAACTGACTATATCGGGACGTCGGAAACCACAGCCACTCGGTCTTGGATGGGTTGAGCCTGAGCCTGTTCCTCCCCATCCAGATCCGTACGGCCTCCAGGCACCGGGACATCACTTCAAGGGCATTGTTGGGGTGGTCCGGGGTGGAGATGTACAGCTGGGTGTCGTCAGCGTACTGATGGTACTTCACCCCGAAACCACGGATGATCTCGCCCAGCGGCTTCACATAAATGTTGAACAGGAGAGGCGAGAGGACCGACCCTTGCGGCACCCCACATATGAGGGGCCTCGGGGTCGACCTCTGTCCCCGTCAACACAGACTGCGACCGGTCAGAGAAAAAGGAGGAGAACCACCGCAACACAGTGCCTCCCACCCCCAACTCTTCCAACCGGTGCAGCATGATACCATGGTCGATGGTATCAAAAGCCGCTGAGAGATCTAACAGGACCAGGACAGAGGAGCAACCCCTGTCCCGGGTCCTCCAGAGATCATCTACCAACGCGACCAATGCCATTTCCGTGCTGTGCCCAGACCTGAAACCCGACTGGAACGGATCCAGATACGATATCACAGGAACAACACAAATGGACACAAACACAAGTGAGGCAAACTGCAATCCGAGAAATATTTGTGTTTATTATACTCGGCAAAGGATGTTTAGGAAAGGCTGACAGTCGGCAATTTTGTCTAACATCCTGGAAGGGAGATGGAGCCATCATTTGGGTGAGTTGCAGGGGTGAAATGCTCCCGGTTCGGATCGGCTCCGGTAGCGATGGCGGCGGGTGGTTCGGAGAACCGGTAGCAAAAATCCCTGCCCCACCCCCACCATGCCCAGCTGAGCCACGTGATCATCAGAGGCTTTTTTTTTTTTTTTTTACTTTTAAAAGCATTTTTTTCTTTCGGCCAAAAAAATGCTTTTAAAAGTTTTTTTAAAAAAAAAGCCTCTGAAGATCGCACGGCTCAGCTGGGATCGTCAGAGGCTTTTAAAAGCATTTTTTTCTACAACCTTTTCGGCCGAAGAGGTTGTAGAAAAAAAAATGCTTTTAAAAGCCTCTGATGATCCCAGCTGAGTTGCCTGATCGTCAGAGGCTTTTCTTTTCTTTTAAAAGCATTTTTTTTTTTTTTTGCTTTTAAAAGAAAAAAAAAAGCCTCTGATGATCAGGCAACTCAGCTGGGATCGTCAGAGGCTTTAAAAGCATTTTTTAACAATCTCTTTGGCCGAAGAGGTTGTAGAAAAAATGCTTTTAAAAGTAAAAAAAAAAAGTTGGCCATCTCCCCCCACATCACATTACCTACCCCCCCCCCCCCAAGCCACGGCCACAGAACCGGTAGTAACAAATTTTACATTTCACCACTGGTGTGTTGTCCTGTGTTTGGTTTAAACATCAGAAGTTTGTTCATTTCATTTTGGGGGCAGGAATTTAGGGTTAAAGATGCGGGCAAGACGTGGGAAATAAGACACCCAAAATGTGCCATGTAAAGTGTTTGGATGTGTTATATGTGAAGTGCACCCAATAGGGAATGTTGTATTTAAATGGGATTTTTTTGATTTAAATCGGATTTTTTTGATTTTTATCAAATTTATTTTAATAAAAAACTTTTGGGGTAAGAATCTATCTTAAGATAGTTTTCTATTTAAGATACATAAATGATTTAGTTTATTCAGCATGAAATGGAGCTTAGTTATGTAGCAGGAGGCCGTATATTCTGCAACGCTGGGACTATCGGTGAGTCAACAGTGGGTCAAAGGAGTAGCAGAGATGACAGTCACTCTTTAAAAATTATGATTTAAATCGAGCTGATTTAAATCAAGCCTTTTTACTAGTGATTTAAATCATGATTTAAATTGTGATTTAAATCAACTCGATTTAAATCAAATCCATCCTGATTTTAAGTACAGCACAAGGAGTCCTCGCCTTACGACCACAAATGGAGCAGGGGCAGGTTTCAAAAGCCGTTGCTACCGGTTCGCTCGTGGGCGCTCACGCGTGCAATGCTTCTGCACATGCACGGAAGCATCCGGTCAGGTGGGCGGAGCTGCCCACCGATTTGCCCAATCCGGGGTGAACCGGTAGCAACCCACCACTGAAATAGAGCCCAAAATTTACGTTGCTAAATGAGACGTTTGCTAAGGGAGTTTTGCCCCGTTTTGCGACCTTTCTGGCCACAACTGCAGAGTGAATCACAACTGCGGTTGATAAGTGAGTCACCCGGTTGTTAAGTGAATCTGGCTTCCCCATTGACTTTAATTGTCAGAGGGTCGCAAAAGGGGATCGCGTGACCCTGGGATACTGCGACCGTCATAAATGTGAAACCAGTTTGCCAAACGTCTGGATTTTGATCACCTGATCGTGGGGATGTTTGCAAAAGTTGGAGCTGTGGAAAAATGGTCGTAAGTCACTTTTTCCAGTGGCATTGTAACTTCAAACGGTCACTAAACGAATTGTTGTAAGTCGAGGACTACATGTATTCACGTTGACATCAATGCAAGAGCTACCTCTAGGCCAGGGGTCGGCAACCTTAAACTCAAAGAGCCACAAAGGTCCTAACCGGAAGCCCCCCCTTCGATTCTGGAGCCAACCGGAAGTCCGGTTCCCCCACCATAGAGTCTCCTCCTAGCACGGCGTCCTTTTTCCTTTGCTGACTGGAAGTCCAGTTTTCCCACCATAGAGTCTCCTCCTAGCGCGGCATCCTTTTTCCTCTACCTGTCCTAACCGAAAGCCCTATCAATTCTGGGGCCCGACTGGAAAGACCGCCTCTTGCCATAGAGTCTCTTCCTGGAACGCCGTGCTTCCTCCCGAAGCAGAAGCTCCTCTCAAAATTGTGGCGCCAACCAGCAACGGGGAGCCGAAGCAAAGGGATGAAAGAGCCACATCCGGCTCCAGAGCCGTGGGTTGCCGACCCCTGCTCTATACCCATAAACTGAACTACAGATATTTCAATAAATTACAGCAGTATTTCTCAAACTTGTCCGCTTGAAGATGGGTGGACTTCAACTCCCAGAATTCCCCAGCCAGCCTGGAATTCTGGGAGTTGAAGTCCACCCACTGTCGAGCGGACAAAGTTGAGAAACGCTGGGAGATTAAAATACCTGAGGTGATGCGTTGAGAGTTTTTCCACCAGGGTGGCGGCCAACCTCTCCCCCACCACGAGAAGGAAGGTGACCACAATGTCATGGTATCCCTGGTAATAATGGAGTTGTGTGTTGCGTTGCAGAACCTGCAGGATGCAGTCTATCAGCTCTTCCTGGAGACCCTCTCTCTGCTCATCGGGCATGTCTAGAAAGAAGGGGAGAGAGGAAGAGTGAACGAAGCAACGGCCGAAGAAAACAATGCTTACTTGAATCTTATTCTCACAAAGAACCACTAAGCTAGGATGGACAATCGATAGGTAATTCTCGACTTACAACTATTCGTTTAGTGACTCGTTCCAAGTTATAACGGTGCTGAAAAAAGGGGCTTAGGACCGTCTTTCACACTTATGACCTGTTGAGGAATTCGCAGAGCAACCCTTGAGTAGCAAGAGTGTGCACATGAAAAGCAATTGAAAGTAGTTAGGAAATAACACAGATACGCTGAGTTGTGTTTACTTTCAGGAAATAGTAATAAGGCACAGTCCAATAAAAAGTCCAGGTCGTTCACATATAAAGCAGTAGATAGTAAAACAATAGTCCAGGGATAATCCAATAACAAAGTCTTCTTACCAGTCGTCATAGTCATTCACAATAAACAGTTCTTCTGGATTTGCAAACAGTAGCATACAGAGATATCAGAGAGCAAAAACAGCAAAGATATCAGCAAAGAGTGGCAAAGAGAAACAAACCATGTTTCTAGCTCCCTTTTAAGGACATTGGCTACAGAGCTGACCAATCAGGACACAGTATGATGCAATACAGCAGTCTTAAAGCTATATTTATGGTTTATATATTGCCAACCCAACAAGTTAGGTAATAATCATTTCCTAACATGACCGTTCCAGCATCCCCGTGGTCACGTAATTTACATTTAGATGCTTGACAAGCGGCTCGCATTTATGACGCTCACGCGATCCCCTTTTGCGACCTTCTTATATAAGCAACGTCAACAGGGAAGCCGGGTTCGCTTAAGAACCGTGTTACTAACTTAAGAACTTCTGTGCTTCGCTTAACAACGGTGGCAAGAAAGGTGTAGTGGCCCGCCAGCTGCCAGCGGAGCTGGCGGCAGACTTGGACGATGAGGAGGTTGGGACGGAACTTGGGCCAGCTCTGGAGCCTGGGGAAGGCTCTGATGGATGCTCTGCGTCGGACGCAGAGATAGAGCCAGGGCCGTCCGACATTTCCCAGCCACTGGAGAGGCAGCTGCCTTTGGAAGCTGAGATGAGTGAGGAGAAAGAACAGCTGGGGCCTGTTCCAAATGAACGTATGCGCAGAGCAGTTAGGAGAGGTGAGCAACGGAGAACAAGGAGTCGACTCGGGAAGCAAAGCGCACGTGGATGAATGGCCCCTCCCTGGCTGGGGAATAAATAGAAGGAAAGAGGAGTGGTGGTCGTAGGAGACAACCGTTCGTATTTCTGAAGATTTTGCTCATCGTGTTTCGTGCCACAGGGACTGCTTGCCAGAACTTAATTTACAGCCTTTCAGCTTGCAATTATCGCAAGGAACTGATAAGGTCTGTACTGCAGTTAACTCCTTGAAGGTCTGTTGCCTGGGCTTTTTGGTGGGTGAATGCCATTAATTCACAAGAAGTATATAAAGAAGGGTTTTTCGTGACCAGGAGTCTGTTTCTTGCTTCTACTAAGGCTGGGTCAGAACAAAAGGCTGTAAAATGAGGCAAAACTCACTTTTTTATTTTTTTTATTATTTTTTTTTAATTTGACTTATATGCCGCCGTTCTCCGGAGACTCAGGGCGGCTTACAGTGGGTTAAGCAATAGCCTTCATCCTTTTGTATATTTATACAAAGTCAGCTTATTGCCAACACAACCTGGGTCCTCATTTTACCTACCTTAGAAAGGATGGAAGGCTGAGTCAACCTTGAGCCTGGTGAGAATTGAACTCGCAGTAATTGCAGGCAGCTGGATGTTAAATGCTGCCTTAGGAGGCATTAGCCTCCTACGCCACTCAGGCTCCTTGACAAATGTCTCGCTTTAACCACAGAAATTTGGGGCTCCCTTCCAGTCGTAACTGGAGGGCTACCTGTATTATATTTTATAATCAGGCTCCTAAACTTTTCAGCTCCTACCCAGCACCTTGGGCTCCTAGATCGATTCCTGATCTAACGAGAAACAAATGCAGGAACTTACCAGTAGTTCTTTTCAGGGGTGGGTCCTAAATTTTTTTTTACTATTGGTTCTGTGGACGTGGCTTATTTTGTGGGCGTGGCTTGGTGGGGGGGTAATGTGACTGGGTGGGCATGGCCAACCTTAAGAGGTTGCAGAAAACAATGCTTTGAAAAGCCTCTCTGCCGATCAGGCAACTCAGCTGAGGTCGTCAGAGGCTTTTCAAGGCATTTTTTTCCCCCTACAACCTCTTTGGCTGAAGAGGTTGTAGAAAAAAACGCTTTGAAAAGCCTCTGACGTTCCCAGCTGAGCCGGGGGATCATCAGAGGCTTTTTTTTTTTTAACTTTTAAAAACATTTTTCGGCCCAAGAGGTTGTAGAAAAAATGCTTTTAAAAGTTTTTTTTTTTAAAAAAGCCTCTGATAAGGTGGGCGGGGTAAGCGAGCGGTGACCAGGCCGGGGACCGGTTCGGGGGCGTGACCAGCCAGGTTTTTTTTTATATATAAATAAGTTTATTTCCATTTTTAAAAAACCATTTCTTTACATATATACATACAAAGTTATTGCAACGAACGTACACAAATATGCGCCTATACAATTTAAATCACTGATAAGATCCATTTCATTTCCCCCTCTTTTCTTTCACCCAAATATAGCATAGGTTCCAACATTCGTAATACTCAGAGTCTTTTTGGTTCCTAAGTAATTTCGTTAACCGATCGGCCTCTGCGCATTCTGAAATTTTCCAAATCAGTTTATTCTCTGTGGGTATTATTTCATTTTTCCACTCTGGCACGTATAATATCCTAACTGCAGTAGTAATGTGGAGGATCAAGTACCATTTTTCCTTATTTTATCTGGTTTCATTCCCAATAAAAAAACTTCTGGTTTCAGCTCTATATTATAACTTGTAATTTCCACTATCCAGTTCCGGACTTTGGACCAATATTTGCCTGCTTTAGGGCAGGTGACCAGCCAATGTTATTACCGGTTCTTGGAACTACTACAAATTTTTACTACCGGTTCTTGCGAACCGGTGCGAACCGGGAGCAACCCACCACTTTTCTTACCGCAGGGGCTTTCCAAAAATCTCAGTCCAATTTGAAGCACTACAGGTAGTTCTCAACTTACAACAGTTCATTTAGTGAAAGATGTGACTTACGACCGTCAAGAGTTACGACCTTTGCCGGATTCCACTAAGGTCACACGATCAAAAATTCAGACGCTTGGCAACTGCTTCACCATTCATGACAGCTGCAGTGTCCCGGGGTCATGCGATCCCCATTTTGTGACCTCCTGAGAAGCAAAGCCAACGGGGTGGGTGGGTGGGTGGGAGCCAGATTCACTTAAGAACCGTGTGCCTAACTTAAGAACTTCTGTGCTTTGCTTCACAACTGTGGATCCAAGACTTATGCATCTTCCGCTGTACCCTAAAAACGTTTTTATTCCAACAGGCTGGTCTGGCCTAACTCTCCCTTTTAAATTGGGTTTTAAATGTTTTTAGATAAATTGGATGTCTTAAATTTGTTTTTTGAGCCTAAATTATTTAATCTATTTTTAATAGTTTTTAACTTTTGTATGTTCTTTGTATTTTTATCTTGGCTGTTCACCGCCCTGAGTCCTCCGGGAGTAGGGCGGTATACAAATATGATAAAACAAAATAAATAAGAAATAAGAAAGGCTGAAAAATGGAGGCAAAACCCACTTAACAAGCATCTCACTTAGCAACAGAAATGTTGGGCTCAATGGTGGTCTTAAATTGAGGACTACACGTACTGACCTGGGCTGTGGGAGTCAGTAACCGACTGGCATGGTAAGAACTATTAATTTAAGACCGGTGGCAGCATGTTACAATGTGGAGCTCAAACCAACACCCTGTTGGCCGAGAGGAAGCACCAGGCAGATCCACCGGGAAAAGGCTCTCTAAAGATTGACTTGTTCTGGGTCACTTGGGGTGTTGCTATAGCCACAAGATCGCAAGCACTGGGTTGAGCTGGGGAAGGGGAAGGATCCTGCACGGGGAGTTCTCGAGATAGACCGTAATTGCCAAAACAACTAGACACAAAGATGCCCCCCCCATGCCCCATGCCCATGCCCCCCCCCCGGATCTGCGTACCTTCCGTCGCGCGCTCAAGACTTTCCTATTTCATCAAGCCGGCCTGACCTAAGTCTTTCCCCTTTTTAAATGGAAATTTTTAAATTTGGTTTTAAACTATTGGGGTTTTAAATTTGTTCAGCCAAATTATTTAATTTGTTTTAGTCTATTTTAAATTTTGTATTTATATGTTTTATTCTATGGCTGTTCACCGCCCTGAGTCCTTTGGGAGTAGGGCGGTATACAAATTCAATAAAATAAAAATAAATAAAATAAAAATGCCATCCCTCTGCTGAACATTAAATTCCCACAGCCCTTCGTTTCTCATCTTCTCATTTCTCCTGCTATCTTCTCCTATTGGTTTCTTATGATTTATCACTTGTTGTTTATGTCTTATGATCTATGACCTATTACTTGCTGTTTATATGTACACTGAGCTTCTGCACCAGAGAGAAATTCCTTGTGTGTCCAATCACACTTGGCCAATAAAGAATTCCATTCCATTCCCATTGCATTTTTTTAAAAAAATTGATTTATATGCCACCTTCTCCGGAGACTCAGGGCGGCTTACAATGCGCTAAGCAATAGCCTTCATCCTTTTGTATATTTATGCAAAGTCAGCTTATTGCCCTCACAATCTGGGTCCTCAATTTACCTACCGTAGAAAGGATGGAAGGCTGAGTCAACCTATTCCATTCCATATTTTCTATTCTATTTTCATTCCATTCTCTATTTTATTCTATTCTCTATTCATTCTATGCTATGCCATGCCATGCCATGCCATTCCGTTGTTTTCTATTTAATTCTATTCTTAATTCTGTTCTGTTCTTGTTTCTGTTTCTATTCTCTCTTCTCTATTAATTCAGTCTGGCAATTACAGTCCTAAGTCACGACTCATTTTTTTTTCTTTTGTATTTTAACCTTCTGAATACATAAGAAAATTGATGGAATAAGTTGTGACAGTTGGGAAGCAGGTCACCCCGTGACTGGACCCAATTTTTTGCGGCAGTTGTTAAGCAAATGTAGCCGTCATTAAGTGAATCCACGGTTATCCAAGGGGCGCGTTTGTCAAGAAACCAGAAATGAATGCTGGTTTTTGCCCAAAACTTCTGCAATTGCTTCTCCGCAGGGCAATGCAAATAGCTGCAAACGTCTGGCACCCAAAATGCCGCCATGTAGCTGCGGGGCAGGGCGGGGGAATTTGGGGGCAGAGGGGAAGGTTGTAACTACGGAACCAGGTCATATGTAGCTTTTTGGCAATGTGTCGTATATACGGTAGTCCTTCACTTACAACCACAATAGAGCCCAAAATGTTTGTTGCTAACCAAGACAGTTAAATGAGTTTTGCCCCATTTTACGGCCTTTCTTGCTGCAGCTGTTAAGTGAATCACATTAAGTTAGGAACACGGTTATTCGGTAAATCTGGCTTCCCCATTGACTTTGTGTCAAGGTTCCAAGTAACACCCCCAACGAAAGAAGACTCCGCGGCTTCGTTCCTCAAAGTTCCATTTTATTAAAGATGTCGTATTGGCACATCTGGGAAAACCCAAATATGAAAGCTTCCAGGTTTTCCCCACCCAAAAGAAAGTTCAAGACCCTGTCCAGCATCCACATGTCCATCACATGGTCCAATCAAAGCACTGCCCCAACTGAAGATGCCTTCCAGTCACACTACTCCAGGTGCAGGGCAAGATGTCCTTGACTCTCTGAGAAAGGAATGTTATTTTGACTACATATCACCCTTGCTCTATACCAGTGATGGCTAACTTTTTTGCCATCACGTGCCAAAAGTGGAGGAGGCGTGGGGGAGGAGGGGTCAAGCACGTGCGTGCCCACACCCATAATTCTATGCGCCCCGCCCCCACATATGTGTGTGTGAAACCCCCCCGCGCCCCCCCTGCTTTTGGCACACGATGGCATGGTGGGCCCAGTAGGCCTATTTTTCACCCTCCCCAGGCTCCAGAGCCTTTCTAGGAGCTTGGGGAGGGCAAAAACAGCCTTCCCCATCCCACAGGAGGCCCTCCGGAGGCCAGGAACGGCCTATTTGCCATCTGGGTGGGGAAGGCTGTTTTTGCCCTTCTCAGGCTCCTAGAAAGGAGGGCAAAAAACAGGCCTTCCTCACACACACCCAAGACCCTCCGAAGGCAGGAAACAGTCTGTTTCCCTACTTCCGGTGGGCCCAGAAGGCCCGAAAATGAGCTGGCTGGCACACACATGCACACTGGAGCTGAGTTCACGTGCCCACTGATATGGCTCTGTGTGCCACCTGTGGCACGCATGCTATAGGTTCGCCATCATGGCTCTATACAATCCCCCCTCCCAATTTCCCACAGTAGTGAATGTGGCAAAGGCCTGACACTTTGCTTGCCAGAAGGTCGCAAAATGTGATCGCATGAGCCGAGTTATTTGATACACACCAGTTGCTAAGGGTCTGAATTTTGAACGTGTAACCCTGGGGGTGCTGCAATGGTCGTAAGTGTGAAAAACGGTCCTGAATCACTTCTTCTCAGTGCCTTTGTAACTTCAAACTGTCACTTAAACGAATGGCTGTAAGTTGAGGATGCCCTGTATTCAAGTGGTGGCTTAAGCAACCGGTCGTAACTATGAGAACATCCAACTCTCCTTGTTTTGTAGCAAAGGACCATGGGACGGAGCCAAGAATTAACACAACCACATACGAAACAGCAGACTGTTGCAGAAACGTATAGGTAATCCTTGATTTATGACCACAATCAAGCCTCAAATTTCTGCTGCTAAATGAAACATTTGCGAAGTGAGTTCTGCCCCATTTTACGACCATTCTGGCCACTGTTGTGAAGTGAATCATTGCCGTTGTTAAGTTAGCAACACGGTTAGTAAGTGAATCCGGCTTCCCCGTTATTTTTCTTTTTCCCTCTTTACACCATTTTTTTTTTCTTCTTTTCTATCCTCCTAGTTTTCTATTGCTTTTTTGAATTTCTCTTTGTATTTTATGTTTTGATAAACTAATAAAACGTTAAAATGCGAGACACTGCAGTGATTCATGGAACACTGCCTAGGGGATGGTACAATGGTTGTAATGTGAAAAACGGCCAGAAGTCCCATTTTTCAACACCGTTGTAACTTCAGTCACTAAATGAATTGTTGTAAATCGAGGACTACCTGTAATCCTTCCGCTTCCCTCGAGGAAGCTGCAGTAAATGAGTCTGTTTCAACCCAGATCATTTTGCAGGACAATCCGGAGTTTTCATGGTCAGAAAAAGGATCGACCGATCACCATACCTGGCGGGAAACGTCGGAGGGATCGCCTTACGTCCAACAGGACTTGCTGATAATCCTTGCTTATTTCCCGAAGTTCTTCCTCTAAACGGAACAGCGAAGAATATTATAGTTAATTGTAATTACAAAGAAAATCAGGAAACTAAGAAAATAGGCTTTTAAACTGTGACGATTTCAAGCCAGGCCTGCTTTGGGTTCTGACATCCCTTAAAAAGATGGTTAAGGAGTTTCAGGCAGACAGGGAATCTCAGTTTCCAACTAACCAACATTATAAAAAATCCTCAATTTACAACAGTTCATTTAGTGATCATTCAAAGTTACGACGTCACTTAAAAAGTGACTTATGACCGTTTTTCACACTTATGACCACTGCAGCATCCCCAGGGTCATGAGATTGAAATTCAGACACTTGGCAACTGACTCATACTTATGACGGTTGCAGGGTCCTGGGCTCACGTGATCCTCTTTTGTGACCAGCAAAGTCAACGGGGAAGCAGGATTCACTTAACAACTGGGTTACTAACTAAACAACGGCAATGATTCACTTAACAACAGTGGCCAGAATGGTCATAAAACGGAGCAGAACTCACTTAACAAATCTCTCACTTAGTAATGTAAGTGTCGTGCTCAATTGCGGTCGTATGTTCAGGATTACCTGTAGTCCTCGATTTAGGACCACGATCGAGTCCAGAATTTATTTATGTTGCTAAGTGAGATTTGTTAAGTCAATTTTGCCCCATTCTACGACCTTTCTTGTCACAGTTGTTAAGTGAATCACTGCGGTTGTTAAGTTAGGAACCCGGCTGTAAAAGTGAATCGTGCATTGACTTTGCTTGTCTGAAGGGGATCAGGTGACCCCGGGACTCTGCTACCGTCGTAAATGCAATTGCCAAGCATCCGAATGTAAAATCACGTCATCATGGAGATGCTGCAATGGTCGTTAAGTGTGAAAAAATGGCCATAGGTCAATTTTTTTTCAGTGCCGTTGTAACTTTGAACCGTCACTAAGTGAAGCGTTATAAGTCGAGGACTACCTTATAAATTGTTTCTCCCCCTACAATCTCTGCTTTTAGGCTGTGCAGATGGAAATGGCTGCAGAGTCCAAGTGACCATGATAAATGGTTTAGTCATGGTGTATTTTTTTTTCAACGAAGGCAAAAATTTCCTGCCTAACAACAACTATCTTATCATGTTTACTTTTAATTTTCACCTTGGGTGGATATTCCTTTCTTACTGATAAGTGGTCTTGCCCAAGGCGTAGTAGGTTCCTGTCTCCAAGGGAGCTTTTATCAAGTCGTATCACATTAGCTCTACTGATTACAATTTGTGGTCAGTTTGCGACAGGAAGAACATCATAGCTTTTTAATACATCAAACACTTTCATAAAAGAGTAACTTATTATTCATATCCTTCAGAATCATTGTAGCTCAGGGTTGAATCGTGGGGTCCTTGGCGCCTGGTTGTTTTCTTGCAGACGTTTCATGACCAAACTAGATAATACCTTCAGGGTGAGAAGGAGGTGGTTTTTTTTTTTTACTGTTTCCTTATAGATTAGTGGCTGTTGGGAGCGTTCTTGGTGGTTCCTTGAATAAGTTGTTGTTTACGGTTAGCTTGTTTGTCTGAGTTGCCAGTTCCGTGAGTCTCTCACCCCATTCCCTTGTAGCGTTGATGATGTAATCTAGTTGGGTAATGAAACGTCTACAAGGAAACAACCAAGTGTTGTGGCTCCGTTGCCTGAGCCTGGGCTATTGACAGATGCAGACTCTGAGAATGAGGGAGAGGAGTTGGCAAGGCCTCCCTCTCCAGGACCCTCCTCTCTGGCAATGCCTCCGGAGGACACCGAAGGCCAAACAATAGGCTCAGAGCCAAGCACGTCCTCGCAGCCACAGGTGGACAGCGACGAAGGAGATAAGTGCTGGCTGGACCCTCGGCAGAGGCGCAGGGAGAAGCGTGCGCAGCAGAAGGGAAGGCGTGCCAGAGATTAGCTGAGTCACTGGACCACACCCCACAGGGTATAAATGTGGGTATGGTGGCCAGTTCAATTTGTGACGAGCAAAAACTGGAAATAATCCATGATCTCTGCGTTACTGGACTTTGCCTGCTTTATCGGACTGCATTTGGATTAATCCTTGTATTGTTGACACTCTGCCTGTTTTATCGGAATGCTGGCAGTCTAATCTTTGTTTTGTGTGAGTAAAGTCTGAATTGGCAGCTAGTCACTGGGTTGCTGCCAGCTTTATCTTCAAAGAGTTTTGTCGTGTGGCTTATTAACTCCGGGCCGTCTGTGGGGGTGCGTGTGTGGGACGGGGGCAGAACACCAAGTTCAGAGACCACCAAGGACCCCATAGTCCTTATCATCCTCCTCCTCTTCCTCCCCCAAGCCAGGGGTGGGCTGCTGGGGATATCGCAGGGATTTGGGAGAATCTCTAGCTAAGATTCTGTGCAGTTTGGAGAACCCCCAAATCTCACTCCTGGCTGGCCCCTCCCCTCCCAGGAGTCCTTACGCGGCCCATTTTGGATGCAGGTAAGTGCAGGGCTCGTGCGGAGGCTCAGGGAGGGCAAAAACCGGGCCTACCGGAAGTTCGGGAAGGGCAGAAATGGGACTGTTTCCGGCCTCCAGAGGGCCTCCGGAGCCTGGGGAGGCCGTTTTCGTCCTTCTGGAGGCTCGAGGAAAGCCTCCGAAGCCCAGGGAGGGCAAAAATGCCACCCCCCGCTGTGGTGCAGGAGGCTGACTAGGCCACGCCCACCCAGCAACTGGGCAGAGACTCCCTCGCTAAAATTTTTGAAGCCCACCCCTGCCCCAAGCCCCATTCCCTTCTATCAGTATTGATGTTATCTAGTTGGGTAATGAAATGTCTGCAAGAAACAGCCAAGCTCATAGAGCACCAAGGACTCCACCAGCCCTCCTCCTCCCAAATCCCACTCCCATCTAGTACTGACGATATTACCCAATTGGTCATGAAAAGTCTGCAAGAAAACAGCCAAGCTCAGCGAGCAGCAAGGATCCCACCGTCCTTGTCCTCTTCCTGCTCTCCACAAACCCCCACTCCCTTCTAGCACTGATGATGTTACCTAGCTGGGTAACTAGGAGCAGGATTATTCTCCTGCTCCTCCTTCTCTCTGCAAACCTCACTCCAACACTGATGATGTTGCCTAGCTGGGTCATGGAATGTCTTCAAGATTAGAGACCACCAAGGACGCCCCAAGTCCTCCTCCTTCTCTCCGCAACCCCCACTCCCTTCTAGCACTGATGAAGTTCCCTAGTCAGGTAACAAAATGTCTGCAAAAAAACAGCCAAGCTCAGAGAGCACTAAAGACTCCACCATTTCTCCTGCTCCTTCTTCTCTCTGCAAACCTCACTCCAACACTGATGATATTGCTTAGCTAGGTCATGAAACGTCTTCAAGAAAAAAACCAAGATATGAGGACCTCACAGTCCTCCTCCTCCTCCTCTCCACAACCCCCACTCCCTTTTAGGATCGATGATGTTCCCTAGTCAGGTAAATAAAAGCTCAGAGAGCATCAAAATTAAGGGCTGGAATGTTCTGGGTGCAGAGGACTCGCACCCCACTCCTATGCTCCGAGGCTGGGCAGGTGGTCAGAACCGGAGGGCTTCACCTGGCGGAGGCAGCAGGTCGTCTATGTTCACGTTGAGCAGCCTGGGCCACACTTTGCAGCGAATCTCGTCCATGAGAAGGCCTCCTTCGCTGATAGCCATGCGCCGGAGGGGAGCAATGTCCACCGGCTCATTGTTTAGCACTTGGTAGATCTCGGCTATCTTCCTCTTCTGCTTTGTCTCAGACTCTGAAAGAGACAGAAAAACTACATCAGCCAAGGGCTGTCCCACCAACCAGGACTGGCCTCAGTCAGTCTGGCCCAGTGGTTAAGGTTCCGGTCTAGAAACCATGAGGTGGTGAGTTCTAGCCCCACCTTAGACACAGTTGCCAGCTGGGTGACTTTGGGGTCAATTGCTAAGAGACAATGAGCTGTAGTCCTGTTTTAGGCATGAGAGCCAGCTGGGTGACTTTGGGCCAATCACCAGGAGAAGGTGAGTTCTAGTTCTGCCTTAGGCATGGAAACAGCTAGGTGGCTTTGGATCAGTCTCTCTCTCTCTCTCTCTCTCTCTCTCTCTCTCTCCCTCCCTCCCTCCCTCTCTCTCTCAGCCCAACCCACCTCACAGGGTTGTTGTTGGGAAAATAGGAGGAGGGAGGACTATTAGTTATATTTCTGCTTAAATGTGGGAGGGAGAGAGAGCTATACAGAGAGAAAGATTATAGATAAATATTAGATAGATAAATTGAGACAGAGATGATTGATAGATACATATAGATAGATGGAAGGATAGATAGATAGATAGATAGATAGATAGATAGATAGATAGATAGATAGATAGATAGATAGATACTGCGTTTCCCCGAAAATAAGACTCTGTTTTATATTTTTTGAACCCTGAAATAAGCACTTGGCCTTATTGCCATGCGCTCAAAAACCCGATTGGGCTTATTATCAGGGGATGTTTTATTTTGGGGAAAACAGGATGGATGGATGGATAGATAGATAGATAGATAGATAGAGAGAGAGAGAGAGAGAGAGAGAGAGAGAGAGATGATAGAGTTAGGGTTAGACAGACATGATAGAGATGATAGATAGATAGATAGATGATAGATAGATAGATAGATAGATAGATAGATAGATAGATAGATAGATAGAGATAGATAGATAGACAGACAAACTCAGCATCAAAGCCCAAGAAGGGAAGTCCAACAGACATCAGCCTAGCCAGCTGACAAGGATTTTCAGAAGGAAGTCACACCCTCGCTTCCTAACTTGAACACTAACTGAACTGACGAAACAAACATTCTCACTTCAGAAGCCTGTTTTAAAAAGATAGCACCCAGCTTTAAAAGCAACAGAGATTTCAGTTGAAAGGTAAAGGAGCAAAGAAACATTGCGGGAGTAAAAAGCATCCAATGCTCCTAGAAATTTTGCATTGAAATCACGACCGCCCTACACATCTGATCAAAGCCAGGGAAAAAGTTGCTAATCCTCATTTCTTTCACAGGCCTCGTTAATCAGCAGGACAAGGAAGAAAGTAATGGGGAAAATAAAAATAACACAATCACCTCTCAATGAGTCCAGAATGAAGTAGCACAACCTGTTTGCGTTGAAAGCCATCTTTCATAACATAACCCCTCTTGCCTAATTGCATATCTAATCTGCAGTTTTAGAATTCACACTCAAATAATCTGATTGGGAGGGTTTAATTTGGTGGAGCTTTTGTCCTTTGGCTTGGATTTAATACATCCTACTGGCTTAAATGATCTGAATCCTTGGTATTTACAAAACGATTTTGGAATAGGTAACTGAACAGCCTGTGTGTAGCACATTTCACAAGTTCTAAATTTCACAAGCTTTAAACAATATAGCGCTAAAATATATCAGGATATCTGACCCAAATATGTTTCAGAATTACGTAATAGGCTAAACAAAGAGGGGGGGGGGAAATGATCTAATGAAAATTGTAATAAGGCAAATACTGAGGCTGAAACAGTTCTATGAAGTTATATCAACTACGTACAATACACTTCCCTTTTTTAAATATATATATATATATATATATATTTAATTTGCTTACTTCTTCGTAGGGTTTATGTGTGTTTTTCTTCTAGCCAGGTTTTCCCTACGTAACCAAGGTTTTTTGTAGCTCCAGCTACAAAATAAACCCTACGAAGAAGTAAGAAAATTGATACTGTACCTTTACAGGGAGGATACATAAGATATGGGTGTGGCCTACTGATGAAAGCAAACGAGCTAGAAATGGATCTATTTAGGTCTCCCACCTAGCAGTTAGAGCTTGCTAGCTGTTAGAAAGGAAAAAAGCCCAGAACCGAGTAGATGTGATTTTACTGAGCTGGAGCTACAAAAAAACTTGGTTACGTAGGGAAAACCTGGCTAGAAGAAAAACATATTTGATTTGATTTATATGCCGCGCTTCTCCGGAGACTCAGGGCGGCTTACAATGTGCTAAGCAATAGCCTTCATCCTTTTGTATATTTATACAAAGTCAGCTTATTGCCCCCACAAACTGGGTCCTCAATTTACCTACCTTAGAAAGGATGGAAGGCTGAGTCAACCTTGAGCCTGGGGAGATTCGAACCTGCAGTAATTGCAGGCAGCTGGTCTTAATAACAGGGTGCTTTAGACCACTGTACTACAAGGCTCTTATTTTATTGAGTTAAGCACCAAATTCAAATAAAAAAAAGGTCACCGATATAAAAAGAGAAGGAACTTCAGAGATCATCTGGTCAAAACAATATTTATTACATAGATCGGACTAATTAATTCTCGGCCCAATGCATGAATCACTGTATCCTTAATAATCCAGCCTCTGTCTAAACCAAGGTTTCTCAATTTTGCCGGTTTAAAAATGCATGGACTTCCACTCCCAGAATTCCCCAGCCAGCATGCTTTAAGGAGTTAGGGCTTCCACTCCAGTGGTGGGTTCCTCTTCGGTCCGGTTGGGCCGAGCTGGTAGCGGTGATGATGACATCACCGAACCGGTTCTCTCCCCCCCGCCCTCCCCCCCACGTTATTCTTACCTTTTATTTGGTCCCACCCCCAATCTATTGCTGCCTCCTGAGTCCCAGCTGATGACTAGAGGGAAAAAAACTGTTTAAACTCTTGCCGCGGGGCTTCAAAGGGCCGCCCTACAGCTGATCAGTGTTAAAAGAAAATGAATGGGTCGGGTCGTAAGTGCGAGGACTGGTCGTAAGTGCGAGGACCTTCCAGACATGACTCTGACCAGCTAACCACGCCCACCTAGTCACATGACCTCCAAGCCACACCCACAAAATAAGCCACGCCCACAGAACCGGTAGTAAAAAAATTTAGAACCCACCCCGTTCCACTCCCAGAATTCCCCAGCCAGCATGCTTTAAGGAGGATGGACTTCAACTCCCAGAATTCCCCAGCCAGCATGCACTTCAATTCCCAGAATTCCAATGCTGGCTGGGGAATTCTGGGGGGTGAAGTTCACCCGTCTTTAAGCTGCCAAGTTATAGAAACACTGAACATATAGGAAATTTCAGTCTATATTTTAACAGTGACAGCTTTCCTATGATTCTACAATGTTTTCTTAAAGTCCCTTCCATTTCCCCCCCCTCTTCTCACTTAAATTTTATTCTTTTTCACAAACAGTCCCACCAACTCCAAATGAATCAGGCTGTTTCTTGCACAAATGCCCAAAATTTTCTTTAGGTATTACTTTAATATCTTGTAAAAGGGTTAGGTTAGTTTTTAGGGTTAGAGTTAGGCTGGATTATTTTTGATAAACCACCATTTGCTACAGGTCCGGGAGTACGGACAGTCCTTGACTTATGACTACAATTTAGCCACAAATTTTTGTTGCTTCACGAGACAGTTACGTGAATTTTGCCCCATTTTATGGCCTTTCTGGCCACAGTTGTTAAGTGAATCCGTGCATTTGTTAAGGTAGTCACACGGTTAAGTAAATCTGTCTTCCTCATTGACTTGGCTGTCAGGTGGTCGCAAAAGGGGATCATGACGGGACCCCGGGACACTGCAACCGTCATAAATATGAGTCAGTTGCCGGAGTGCCTGAATTTGGATCACCTGACCCTGGGGATGCTGCAACGGTCGTTAAATGAGAAAAGCGGTCATAATGTCGCTTTTTCCAGTGTCCTTATAACTTTCAACGGTCACTAAGCGAGTGGTTGAAGACTATCTGTAATGGCGAGACAGCGGGTGCAAATGGCCGGCCCAGATCCAAAAATTGATTTTGCCGTTTTTTCTTCCCCTTTTGTTTTGATTGACATTTCGTTTTGGACGTTTAATTCATTTGCCTCCTCCGTTCTCTCCCAATTGAACAAAGCTTTCCTTGTCAACTCTTTGAATGGATTCTTTACATTTCGGCTTCTCCAATCTCAGATGGAGAATTGAAGATTTATTTGCTTGGCTAGCAAAGCAAGGCAGGGAACAATCAGCTTCATTGCCCTTGATATCAAAAAAAGAAAAGAAAAGAAAAGAAAAGAAAAGAAAAGAAAAGAAAAGAAAAGAAAAGAAAAGAAAAGAAAAGAAAAGAAAAGAAAAGAAAAGAAAAGAAAAGAAAAGAAAAGAAAAGAAAAGAAAAGAAAAGAAAAGAAAAACCAGATTTCCACAATAGGTAGTCCTGGACTGGTAACAGTTCATTTAGTGACCATTTAAAGCAGTGGTGGGTTCCTCCCGGTTCGGTCCAGTTCGGCCGAGCCGGTAGCGGTGACGATATGACGTCACCGAACCGGTTCTCCCCCCCCTGCCCTCCCACCCCCCACCGTTATTCTTACCTTTTATTTGGTCCCACCCCCAATCTATTCCTGCCTCCTGAGTCCCAGCTGATGACTAGAGGGAAAAAAACTGTTTAAACTCTTGCCGCGGGGCTTCAAAGGGCCGCCCTACAGCTGATCAGTGTTAAAAGCAAACAAATGAGTCAGGTTGTAAGTGCGAGGACTGGTCGTAAGTGCGAGGACCTTCCAGAAATGACTCTGACCAGCTAGCCATGCCCACCTAGTCACATGACCTCCAAGCCACACCCACAAAATAAGCCACGCCCACAGAACCGGTAGTAAAAAAATTTAGAACCCACCCCTGATTCAAAGTTACAACGGCACTGAAAAATGGGGACTGATGACTGTTTTTCACAGTTATGACTGTCACTTGACCAAAATTGAAATGCTTGGCAACTGACTCGTATTTATGAAGCGTCCCGGGGTCATGTGATCCCTTTTTGTGACCCCAAGTCAATGGGGAAGCCACTTAACAACCGTAGGACTAACACAGAGTCAGCAACCCGCAGCTCTGGAGCCGCATGTGGCTCTTTCATTCCTCTGCTGTGGCTCCCTGTGTTGTGGCCCGCCAGCAGCCTGGGCGGATCGTGGCTGATCCTGACGACGAGGAGGCTGGTGTGGGGTTGCGCCAGCAGCCGGCGCTCGCGTCGGACAGCGAGGAGGCTGAAGAGGATGTGGTGCCAGAGGCAGAGACTCAGCCAGGGCCTTCTGAACCTCCAGAGGCTCCGTCAAGTGGAGAGAGCGAAGTGGAGGAGCCTCTCCTCAATGCTCGAGCACGCAGGGCTGCCAAAAGGCAGGAGTGGCTACTCAGGAGGAGGAGGTCTCCTCGAGAGTAGGGCTTGAGGATAATTGGCCACTCCCTTAGCCTATTTAAGTCGCACGCAGTTAGTAATTTCTTGCAGGAAACAACGTGTAATTATTACAGAGCATTTTTGAAGAGTGAGTGTCTTATCGTATCTTGTTTTCTGGGCTGGTTGCCAACCTTTGCCGGACTTTGTTTATTCTTGGTACGTTATAACTTTGATAAGGACCATTGGTGTGTGTCACAATCCTTGGGAATCCGGATTGGGTGGGGCAGAACACAGTTGCTCAAAATATGCGTTACAACCGCCAATGTGTGATACCCGCCAGCATGTGATTTATTAAGCTTTTTTGACCCCTAGTAGGCCAACCATGGATAAATCCAAGGAAAGAAAAATTTCAGGAGAAAACAGAATGTTTAATTCAACTACATATGCTAGTTTTGTGGCCGCTCAGGAAATAGTCAGGCACGGGAAAGGTTTTGTGGCTCCCGGTGTTTTTTTTTTCTGTGGGAAACGGGTCCAAATGGCTCTTTGAGTGTTTAAGGTTGCAGACCCCTGGACTAACTTTAACAATTGCAAGGACTCACTTAACCACTGTGGCACAAGGAAGGATGTAAAACGGGGTAAAACCTCATTTAACGGTCTCACTTAGCAACAGGAATTTGGGGCTCAACAGCGGTCGTAAGTCAAGGACTATCTGTAGAACTAAGCCAGTTTTTCTGCAGAGAGAATAATGGAAGGCAAGTTATTTTTGTCTCTAGCATCAAAGCAAAGATGCTCTCCCCAAGGCCAAATACGAAATGCCGTCAAAGCATAGGCAATTAAAATAAAAGATAAAATTGAGATACAAATAGAATTGATGGGTAGTTAAAAGCATTCAACCTTAAAAGAACCTGTTTTAAAAGGAAGGAGAGGTTGGAGAGGGAAGAGGATTCACCCAAGGAAGAGGGGCATGCAAAAATATCGGCTGGTCATGTGAATAAAAGACGTAATAGGAGATATTATTTCTTTATTAGATTGTTATCTTGCCTTTATAAGTCACTCAAAGTGGATAGCACACCTAATGCAGGTACTCCTCGACTTACGACCACAATTGAGCCTCAATTTTTTTTGTTGCTAAGGGAGACATTTGTTGAGTTTTGCCCCCTTTTACGACCTTTCTTGCCACAGCTGCTAAGTGAAACACCGCAGTTGTTAAATTAGGAACAAGGTTGTTAAGTGAATCACTGCCTTCCGCATCGACTTTGCTTGTCAGAAGGTCGCAAAAAGGGATTTGGCTGCAATTCATTTAACAGCCAGCTTGCTTAGCAACAGTAATTCTGGTCCCAATTGTGTCCGTTAAGTCAAGAAATTGGTGCCTTGGTGGCGCAGCAGACTAAAGTGGCGCAGCAGACTCTTAAGTAACACCAGCTGCCTGCAATTACTGCAAGTTCAAATCTCAAACCTCACCAGGCTAAAGGTTGACTCAGCCTTCCATCCTTTCGAGGTAGGTAAAATGAGGACCTGGATTGTGGGGGCAATAAGATGACTTTGTATTAAAAAAAAAAAAAAAAAAAAGAACACCGCTTTGGGGGGGGGGGGAGCAAAAAAGCCCTACTAAGCAGGTATATACAAAAGGATGAAGGCTATTGCTTAATGCATTGTAAGCCACCCTGAGTCTCCGGAGAAGGGCGGCATATAAATCGAACCAATAAACAATAAATATCTGTATTTTCTTGGCACATAAAGGAATCAGGGTCTTTTGAGAATCAACTCCATCCTCTGATGATTACAATGGACTGAAATGGCTACTGAATAAACACACAAACACCTGGAAATTTACTCCTTTAGTCTATTTCCAGCCAAGGCTCCACATCTAAAAATGCAACTAGAGCAAAAAATCCTGCCGAAACTCCTGCCATTATGCTGATTTCAGCGTATGCTGAGGAAGTGCTAATTGATTTATACAATGGGGGGTTGGTCGCCTCACCTTCCTTTCCTGCTAAATTGCTGGAGGGTCTGAAGGGCAGAAAGGAAGTGCCCCTCCCTTGGCATTTATTTGCAGGGGGCAATGCGCTTTCTCTGCCCAAACGTTGCCTTGGTGGACAGATGTGGATTGGATTTCTCTCCTGTTACTTCAGAGTAACTTCGAACTGCAGGAAAAACAATGGCTACCAACCTGCCTTCCATGGAGGACCTGTATCCTGCACGAGTCAAAAAGAGGGCTGGGAAAATATCTACAGACCCCTCGCATCCTGGACACAAACTGTTTCAACTCCTATCCTCAAAACGAAGCTATAGGGCACTGCACACCAGAACAACTAGACACACAAGACAGTTTTTTCCCCAACGCCATCACTCTGCTAAACAAATAATTCCCTCATCACTGTCAAACTATTTACTGAGTCTGCACTACTATTACTATTAGTCTTCTCATCGTTCGTATCACTCATCTCCTCCCACTTATGACTGCATGACTGTAACTTTGTAGCTTGTATCCTTATGATTTATATTGATATTGTTTCCTAATGTGATTTGATTGCTTATTTGTTCCCTACGACTATCATTAAGTGATAGTTGTATGATTCTTGATGAATGTGTCTTTTCTTTTATGTACACTGAGAGCGTATGCACCAAAGACAAATTCCTTGTGTGTTCAATCACACTTGGCCAATAAAGAAATCCTATCCTATCCTATCCTATCCTATCCTATCCTAATTCTTTTTCCCCCCCCATCTCACTCATTTTCATCTGTTAAAGTGAGAATAATAAACAAACTCAAAATTTATGATTAAACATTTCTGACAGTTAAAAAAAAATCAGTGACCAATATAGCTACCCTTCTTTTCAATAATAGTCATAAACCTTCCATTCATGGAGTCTGTCAGTTTCTTTTTTTTTAAAAAAAAATTAATTGAAATTTATTATAATACAATACAGTACAATCAGTCAGACAGTGTTATTTTTCTACACAGGTTAGACTGATTCTTCTTTTACTTTTCATCATAATATAACGTAATTTACATATGCATCTTAAGATTTATATTAACTTTTATCTTTTCTTTATTCTATTATCAATCCACCTGTACTAATCATCCCACACAGTATAATATTCTTATTCTATTCTAATTTTATTCCATTCCATTTTTATTTATATCCTATGACTATCATTAAGTGTTGTACCTTATGATTCCTGATGAACGTATCTTGTCTTTTTATGTACACTGAGAGCGTATGCACCGAAGACAAATTCCTTGTGTATCTAATCACACTTGGCCAATAAAGAATTCTATTCTATTCTATTCTATTCTATTCTATTCTATTCTATTCTATTCTATTCTATTCTATTCTATTCTATTCTATTCTATTCTATTCTATTCTATTCTATTCTATTCTTATTTATATCCTATGACTATCATTAAGTGTTGTACCTTATGATTCTTGATGAACGTATCTTGTCTTTTTATGTACTCGGAGAGCGTATGCACCAAAGACAAATTCCTTGTGTGTCCAATCACACTTAGCCAATAAAGAATTCTATCTATCTATCTATCTATCTATCATCTATCTATCTATCTATCTATCTATCTATCTATCTATCTATCTATCTATCTATCTATCTATCTATCGTATGCCAGGCCAACAAAAATAAATGGTACAATACATAAATACATATGTAGAAGATTTAATAGGAATATTAGGTGTTTTTTCTAATACACACACATATACAAACACACATTCATATCCATATATCTCTATGAGGGTGGAAGTTCGTTCTCTGAGCTTGTGGGTTGCTTTCCAAATGTTTCATTATCAAGTTAGATAACATCTCTCTCTCTATTTCTACTGACCGACCGACCGACCGACCTGCAATACCTGATTTACAAGTTTGTTTAGTGACTGTTGGAAGTTACACCAGCACTAGAAAAAGTGACTTATGACCGTTTTTCACACTTACGACCATTGCAGCATCCCCAGGGGGTCACGTGATCCAAATTCAGAAACTTGGCAACCGACTCATATTTATGACAGTTGCAGTGTCCCAGGGTCATGTGATCCCCTTTTTGCGACCTTCTGACAAGCAAAATCAACAGGAAATCCAGGTTCCCTTAACGACCGTGTCACTAATTGAACATCTGCAGTGATTCACTTAACGACTGTGGCAAGAAAGGTCATAAAATCGGGCAAAGCCCATTTAACAAAGTGAGTAATAGAAATGTGGGGCTCAATTGTTGGTCGTAAGTTGAGGAAACTGTCCCCCTAAACACACACACACATGCACACATACACATACAAGTATTTATGTACGTAATAAAATACACAAAATTAATAAAACACAGGAAATCAATAAAAGGTAAAAAGAATAATCACGATAAGAAAATAAAAAAGTTTGCATAGTGGATGTGGCAATACCAGGAGGCAGCAGAAAACAAAAGGAAGAACTGGAGAAAATCACAAAGTATATATAAAATATAAGGTTGTGTGTATGTGCATGATAATATGTGCATGTGTATTTTGTGTGTGTGTATATATATATATATAGTGTGTGTATATATATATATATAGTGTGTGTGTGTGTGTGTGTGTGTGTGTGTGTGTGTGTGTGTGTGTGTAATTACATTACATATAGAGTTCAAGACTTACGACCACAACGGAGTCCAAAATTTCTGCTGTTAAGTGAGACATTTGTGAAGTGAGTTTTGCCCACTTTACGAACCTTCTTGCCACCATTGTTAAATGAATCACTACAGTTGTTAAGTGAGTGACACGGTCGTTAAATGAATCTGGCTTCCCTAATGACTTCGCTGGTCAGAAGGTTGCGAAAGGGGATTGGGTGACCCTGGGACACCGTCATAAATATGAGTCGGTTGCTAAGCATCCAAATTGTGAAGTGTGAAAAACGGTCCTAAGTAAGTCACTTTTTTCAGTGCCCCTTGTAACGTCCAACAGTCACTAAACGAACTGTTGTAAGTTGAAGACTGGGTGTGTTACTACATGTTGTGAGTTGAGGATGTGTGTGTTAGGTGTTGTAAATTGAAGACTACCTGTGTTACTATGTGTTGTAAATTGAGAATGTGCTATGTGTTGTAAGTTGATGGCTACATTACTAAGTGTTGCAAGTTGAGGAAGTTTGTGTTACTACATGTTGTTGAGGACTACGTGTGTTACGTGTTGCAAGTTGAGGAAGTTTGTGTTACTACATGTTGTTGAGGACTACGTGTGTTACTTGTTGGAAGTTGAGGACTATGTGTATCTTACTACGTATTGTAAGTTGAGGACGTGTTATGTGTTGTAAGTTGGTGGCTACATTACTACGTGTTGTAAGTTGAGGACATGTGTTACTACATGTTGTTAAGTTGAGGACTACGTGTGTTACATGTTGCAAGTTGAGGACTATGGGTATGTTACGTGTTGTAAGTTGATGGCTACGTTACGTGTTGTAAGTTGAGGATGTGTTATGTGTTGTAAGTCGATGGCTACGTTACTAAGTGTTGTAAATTAAGGACGTTTGTGTTACTACATGTTGTAAATTGAGGACTACGTGTGTTACGTGTTGCAAGTTGAGGACTATGTGTATCTTACTACATGTTGTAAGTTGAGGACGTGTTATGTGTTGAAGTTGATGGCTACATTACTACGTGTTGTAAGTTGAGGACATGTGTTACTACATGTTAAGTTGAGGACTATGTGTGTTACATGTTGTAAGTTGAGGACTATGTGTATGTTACGTGTTGTAAGTTGATGGCTACGTTACATGTTGTAAGTTGAGGATGTGTTATGTGTTGTAAGTTGATGGCTACGTTACTAAGTGTTGTAAATTAAGGATGTTTGTGTTACTACATGTTGTAAATTGAGGACTACGTGTGTTACGTGTTGCAAGTTGAGGACTATGTGTATCTTACTACGTGTTGTAAGTTGAGGATGTGTTATGTGTTGTAAGTTGATGGCTACGTTACTAAGTGTTGTAAGTTGAGGACGTTTATGTTACATGTTGTAAATTGAGGACTACGTTACGTGTTGCAAGTTGAAGACTATGTGTATGTTACTACGTGTTGTAAGTTGAGGACTATGTGTGCATGTTACTACATGTAAGTTGAGGACTACATGTGTACACACACAATTATTTATTTCTTTACAAATAACTCAAGGCAGCTAATATATCGGACACGCCTTCCTCCTATTTTCACCACAACCCTGTGAGGTGGGAAAGAACTGGAGCATTCCCATCGGATAATAACAGGCGAGATGCTCGCCCGGTTGAATTTCTGCCTGCCTGCCTTGTCTTGGCCGGAGCTAAAGGAGGGGGCCAAACAACTCCCTCATTGCCCGCCTCTTGGTGGCGCCGCCTCTTCTGATTGGCTGCCTCAGCCCCGTCAGAGGGGAAGAGGGGCGGGGCCTCCGCACGGCCACGCCCCCTCCCCTTTCCCTCACAGCAGCATCAACTTTTACCTCAGAGGAGGAGGAGGAGAAGGCCTCGCGTCCCCCGAGATCGCCCACCGGCGGCCGGCCTCGCTCGGGCCTGACGGGCTTTCCTACGTACCTCGCTCCGCGTTGCCATGCAGCCGTGGCGGCCTCGGCTGGGTCATGGTCTCCGGCCACCGCAGAGGCTCATCCCGGCGGCCTGCCGGACTCCGTGTCTTCCTTTTCCCCCTGTCCACGCACACGGTTCCGCCTTCCGCCTACGTAGACGCCGCCTCCACCAATCGCCTGCGGGATGCGTTCGCGGAGGCGTCAACAGCCGGGCGTACCTTCCCGAGGCGCATGCGCCAGCCCGCCCATCTCCTGTGATTGATAAAAGTCGGGTGGAGAGGAGGACTCCCCTAGAGAGATAGAAAATAGTAGAGCGATGCGCAGTGCAAGCTTCAGGGATGAAAAGAGCAAAAAAACCCATAGAGATAGAAATATATAGTCTCGATTCTCTGCTTGTTTGGATCAGGTAGTCCTCGACTTACGACCACAATCGAGCCCATAATTTATGTTGCTAAGTGAGTAATTTGCTAAGTGAGTTTTGCCCCATTTTACGACTTTTCTTGCCACATTTGCTAAGTAAATCACTGCAGTTGTTAAATTAGTAGTAACCCGGTTGTTAAGCGAACCTGGCTTCTCCGTGGAGTTTGCTTATCAGAAGGTTGCAAAAGTGGATCGCATGACCCCGGGACACTGCGACGGTCGTAAGTATGAGTCAGTTGCCGAATGTGTGAATTTTGATCATGTGACCATGGGGATGGTACAACGGTCGTGTGAAAAACGATCCTAAGTCATTTTTTTCAGTGCCGTTGTAACTTCAAACGGTCACTAAATGAACTGTTATAAGTCGAGGACTACCTGCAGTTGTCCATTTATAATCATTCGTTTTAGTGACCATTCGAAGTTACTGAAAAAAGTGACTTATGACTGTTTTTCACACTTATGACCGTTGCCACGTCCCCATGGTCACCTGACCAAAAATTCAGACACATAACATACAACAAATGCTTTGCAACTGGTTCATATTTATGACGGATCCCCTTTTGCGACCATCTGACAAGCAAAGTCCCCGGGGAAGCTCGATTCACTTAACAACCCCTGTTACTCGCTTAAGAACTGCAGTGATTCACTTAACAACTCTGGCAAGAAAGAAAGGTCGTAAAATGAGGCAAAATTCACATAATACCTGTCTCGCTTATCTAAAACCACAAAATTGTGGTCGTAAGTCGAGGAGTACCTGTACTAGAAATGGGGACAATGCAGAAGGAGATTTATATGCTCAAGATTTATAATAAATATTATATAAAAATATAATAAATATAATAATAAATAAATAAATAAATAAATAAATAAGATTTATACACTCAAGATAGCTTACAATGGGAACAGCCCTTCCAGATGTAAATTGGTAAATGAATGAATCTGCAAAACAGGAAGATTGAAAAAAAAACATCTGTTATATAATTATTTATATTTCACTTTTCAGGAAGAAAATCCACTTCAAGCAGCTTTCCAGAGATTTAAGTCCAAATAAGAATAAACACTATTTCGAAACACAAAATTACATTTTGTAAGCTGCCTGGAGTCACTTATGTGCAAGCTGGGTGTTTAGATAAATTTGTTTATTAAAGAAATAAATAAAAATATTCCAAGATCCTTCTTTGATGGGAGAGAGGGAAAGAAGGGAAGGGATGCCAATGGCTAGAGGGTGTGTGCAATGCCTTCATATCCAAGAGGAAAGCGAGGAGGTTGAATAAACTATGAGCCATAAACCATGGCCAAATTCTAAGCCAAGTCTGACCTTTGCAGGAGAGGATGTGAAATGGGAAGGTCGATTAATATCTTTTTATTTATGCATAAGTAAAAGATAGGCCCCATGCAGCTAACAAGGATAGAACAACCTGAGATAGGGAAGAAATCACTTTATATACATAAATACATATTTTGGGTTTGGAATGTGTCTCTCAGTTGGCCAGCTTCATCTGTGTCGAGGGGTTTTGGGTGCTCTCTGAGCTTGGTGGTATTCTTGCAGATGTTTCATGAGCCAACTAGGTTACATCATCAGTGCGAGAAGGGAGTTGGGGTTGTGGGGAGGAAGAAGAGGAGGAGGAGGAGAGGGACAAGAGGAACTGTGGGGTCCTTGATGCTCTCGGAGCTTGTTCATATTTTTGCAGATGTCTCATGAGCCAACTAGGTTACATCATCAGTACAAGAAGAGAGTGGGGGTTATGGGGAGGAGGAGGAGAGGGAGGGAGGGAGGAGAGGAACTTGTAGGGTTCTTGATGCTCTCTGAGTTTGGTCATATTCTTGTAGATGTTTCATGAGCCAACTAGGTTACATCATCAGAGATAGCGGGGAGTGGGGTTTGCTCTGAATTATGTATTATTATTATTATTATTGGTTAATCTTTAGTGAGATTCACAGCCTTTGAGGCTGGTTAATAGCTCAGCAGCTCGAGTCCTAACCAAGGACCTAGGAACTGTTAAGGTATCGTCGGAGGATGTCAGCTGTTCCGAGTAAGGTGGTTTTTTGTAGAGTCAAAATGTTCAAGTCCGGCAAATTTAGAATTTCTAAATAGCGGGGTAGCCCTTTGGGTATTGCCCCAAGGGCTCCAATGACAATCGGGACAACACACGATTTCTTTTTCCACAGTCGCTCAACTTCAATTTGCAAATCCCGGTACTTTGTGATTTTTTTCTTGCTGCTTATCTTCAATCCGTGCATCACCAGGTATTGCAATGTTAATGAACCATACTTTTTTCTTTTCAACTATTGTTATGTCAGGTGTGTTGTGGACCAAGTGCCTGTCAGTCTGAATCCTAAAGTCCCACAAGATCTTGAGTTTCTCATTCTCTAAAACTTTTTCAACCTGATGTTCCCAGTGGTTTTTGCTGTACTCAAATCCAAACTTCTGGCACAATTTCCAGTTAATTTATGATTATTTCCCGGTACTTTGTGTTGTTGTTGTTGTTGTTGTTGTTGTTGTTAATAATAATAATAATAATAATAATAATAATAATAATAATAATAATAATAATAATAATAGTAATTCAATTTATATGCCGCCTTTCTCCGGAGACTCAGGGCGGCTTACAATGCATTTAAAAAAACCATCATAAAAACATTTAAAAATTAAAACATTAAAACCCATTCACACCATTCATGGCTGGATCTCACAAGATCGCAACAGCGAGATCAACGGCCCCAGGCCTGACGGAAGTGCCAGGTCTTCACCGCTTTTCGGAAGGCCAATAGGGTGGGGGTGGTCCGGACCTCAGGAGGTAACTGGTTCCAGAGAGCCAGTTTTTCTAATATATAATATAATATATTTTCTAATGGTTTGGCCTTTCAGTTATAGGGTCATAAAACATCTGCAAGAAAAGAACCAATCTCAGAGACCATCAAGGACCCCACAGTCGTCCTCCTCCCCCTCCCTTTCGTCTCCTGCCTTCCTCCTCCTCCTCAGACTCCGCTCCTTTCTAGTACTGATGATGTTCCCTAGTTGGATCATGAAACGTTTGCAAGAAAGCAAGCAGGCTCAGAGAGCACCAAGGATCCCTCAATTCAACCTTGAGCTATAAATATTCTCCTTTATTGATCTCTGCTGTCTATTTTTGGAATTTTTGCTGTCTTATTTTTGGAGCAGTTTTATTCCCTGAAGATTTGGAAGGCGGCATCTTGCGAAGGACTAAACTGTGCACCCACAGATGAGAGAGAAGCATCCTTGGTGCGGTGTCCGAAAAAGGAGAATATTTATAGCTTAGGGTCCTTGGTGTTCTCTGAGCTTTGTTGTTTTCTTGCAGAGTTTTATTGCTCAACTAGGTAATATCATCCATGTTAGAAGGAAGGGGGAGGGGTTCGTGGAGGAGAAGGAGAAGGGGGGAAGAGGAGGATGAAGAGGAGGAGGAGAAGGAGGAAGAGGAGGAGGAGGATTGTGGCTTCCTCTGGGCTCGCTGAGCTTGATTGTTTTCTTGCAAACATTTCATGACCTGATTAAGTCATAGGGAGTGGCGTTTGCAGAGAGGAGGAGGAGGAGGAGGTGGACTGTTGGGCCCTTGGTGCTCACTGAGCTTGTAGCACGGATGATGTTATCTAGTGTAGTAGTGAAATGTCTGCAAGAAAATAATCAAGCTCAGAGAACATCTCCTCTTCCCTGCAAACCCCACTCTAACCTTTTTTTAAAAATTTGATTTATATGCCGCCCTTCTCCGGAGACTCAGGGCGGCTTACAATGTGCTCAGCAATAGCCTTCATCCTTTTGTATATTTATACAAAGTCAGTTTATTGCCCCCACAATCTGGGTCCTCAATTTACCTACCTTAGAAAGGATGGAAGGCTGAGTCAACCTTGAGCCTGGTGAGTTTTGAACTTGCAGTAATTGCAGGCAGCTGGTTTTAATCACAATGCTATCAGTCTGCTGAGCCACCAGGCCCTCCCTCTTTCCCTCCCTCCCTCCCTTCTTTTTCTTTCTTTCTTTCTTTCCTTCTTTCTTTTTCCTCCCTCCCTCCCTTCTTTTTTTCTTTCTTTTTCTTTTCCTTTCTTTTCCTTTCTTTCCCTCCCTCCCTTTCTTTCCCTCCTTCCTTCCCTCCCTTCTTTCTCTTTCCTTTTTTCTTTTTTCTCCCTCGCTCCCTTCTTTTTCTTTCTTTCTTTTTTTTTAAATTTGATTTATATGCCGCCCTTCTCCGGAGACTCAGGGCGGCTTACAATGCGTTAAGCAATAGCCTTCATACTTTTGTATATTTATACAAAGTCAGCTTATTGCCCCCACAAACTGGGTCCTCAATTTACCTACCTTAGAAAGGATGGAAGGCTGAGTCAGCCATGTTCATTGATGACGTTACCTAGTTGGGTCATGAAACGTCTGTAAGAAAACAACCAAGCTCAGAGAGCACCAAGGACCTCAGAGTTCTCCTCAAACCACACTCCCTTTTAGCACTGATGACATTACTTAGTTGGGTCATGAAATGTCTGCAAGAAAACAACAAAGCTCAGAAAGCACCAAGGACACCACAATCCTCCTCCTCCCCCTCCCCCTCCCCAAACTTCTCCCCATTCTCCTCCACTCTGCAATCCACACTCCTTTCTAGCACTGATGATGTTATCTAGTTGGGTCATGAAATGTCTGCAAGAAAACCAAGGTCAGAGAGCACCAAGGACCCCGCAGTCCTCGTCCCACTTCGCTTCCCTCAACACTGTCAAACTAGTTACTAAATCTGCATTACTATTAATCTTCTCATTGTTCCTATCACCCATCTCCTCCCACTTACGACCGTATGACTGTAACTTTGTTGCTGGTATCCTTAAGATTTATATTGATATTGTTTCCTAATGTGATTTGATTGCTTATTTGTCCCCTACGACTATCATTAAGTGTTGTATCTTATGATTCTTGATGAATGTATCTTTTCTTTTATGTACACCGAGAGCGTATGCACCAAAGACAAATTCCTTGTGTGTCCAATCACACTTGGCCAATAAAGAATTCTATTCTATTCTATTCTATTCTATTCTATTCTATTCTATTCTATTCTATTCTATTCTATTCTATTCTATTCTATTCTATTCTATTCTATTCTATTCTACTCTACTCTACTCTACTCTACTCTACTCTATTCTTATTTGTACCCTATGACTATCATTAAGTGTTGTACCTTATGATTCTTGATGAACGTATCTTTTCTTTATGTACACTGAGAGCTTATGCACCAAAGACAAATTCCTTGTGTGTCCAATCACACTTGGCCAATAAAGAATTCTATTCTATTCTATTCTATTCTATTCTATTCTATTCTATTCTATTCTATTCTATTCTATTCTATTCTATTCTATTCTTATTTGTACCCTATGACTATCATTAAGTGTTGTACCTTATGATTCTTGATGAACGTATTTTTTTATGTACACTGAGAGCTTATGCACCAAAGACAAATTCCTTGTGTGTCCAATCACACTTGGCCAATAAAAAAATTCTATTCTTCCCTTCCACCTTCTCTCTGCAAACCCCCCTCACTTCTAGCACCGGTGATGTTCCCTAGAAGGGTCATGAGACGCCTGCAAGAACTCTCCCCCACCTCACAGAGCACCAGGGACCCCCTCAGATACTAGAGATTAAGGCGGTCAACGGTCTAAACGTACTAACAACGCATCTACCTCTCCGATCCCACCCCCCTCCCCACCCCATCTGAATCCCCAAGCCGGAACCTCCACGCACGGCTTTGGTTTCGATTCGGAGGAGGCCGAGTGTGAGACCCCCCCTCCCCCGTGGAAGTAAGCCGAGAGCCGGAAGTGGCCTTCAAAGGCGGGCGGAAGCGGCGAGAGGCGCTTTTGCGGGGCGGCGAGGCGCGGCCGGAGCGCTTTGGCGGTTGCACCGGGCAAGATGGCGGACCGCGAAGAAGCGTTGAGGGAGTTCGTGGCCGTGACCGGAGCCGAGGAGGAGCGGGCGCGCTTTTTCCTGGAGTCGGCGGGCGGGGACCTGCAGGCAAGGCCGGCGGGAAAGGGGAAAAGAGCTCCCGGAGTCTCCGTAGTTTCCCTGGGGAAAGGGGGGAGGCCGGGATCCCGCCGTTCTCTCGCCCTCCCCGGGCTCGGAAAGGGGTGGGGGGGCCCTTCCCCCTGAGGGGGGGGCTTTTCTACCCAGCTGCCCCCCCCTTTGTTCACCCCCAGCACCCCTCTTTGTCAAGGGGGGCCTGGAAGGGGGTCTTCCCCGGGTCTCTCCCCCCTCCCCTCCCCATGGACAAAGCCCCCCCTTATTCTGCATTGAAATGGGGTGGGGGGGCTCCACTGGAAGCCCCCCCTTTTCCACCCCAGTCCCCTCCCTGTCAAGGGGGCCCTGGAAGGGGGTCTTCCCCTGGGTAGTCCCCCCCTCCCCTCTTGGACAAAGCCCCCCCCACCCTTATTCTGCATTGAAATGGGGTGGGGGGCTTCATTGGAAACCCCTCCTTTTCCACCCCCCTCCCTGTCAAGGGGGTGCTGGAAGGGGGTCTTCCCCTGGCTAGTTCCCCCCCTCCCCTCTTGGACAAAGCCCCCCCCCATCCTGTATTGGAAAGGGGCTCAGAAAGGGGTGGGGGACCCTTCCCCCTGAGGGGGGGGCTTTTCTACCCAGCTGCCTCCCCTTTTCCATCCCACTCCCCTCCCTGTCAAGGGGGGGCTGGAAGGGGGTCTTCCCGTGGCTAGTTCCCCCTCCCCTCTTGGACAAAGCCATCCCCCCCTTATTCTGCATTGAAATGGGGTGGGGGGGCTTCAATGGAAGGCCCCCCTTTTCCACCCCACTCCCCTATCAAGTGGGGCCTGGAAGGGGGTCTTCCCTGAGTCTCTCCCTCTCCCCTCCCCATGGACAAAGCCCCCTTATTCTTCATTGAAATGGGGTGGGGGGCTTCACTGGAAGGCCCTTTTCCACCCCACTCCCCTCCCTGTCAAGGGGGGGCTGGAAGGGAGGTCTTCCCCTGGCTAGTCCCCCCTTTCCTCTTGGACAAAGCCCCCCACCCTTATTCTGCATTGAAATGGGGTGGGGGGCTTCACTGGAAGGTCCCCCTTTTCCACCCCACTCCCCTCCCTGTCAAGG
The DNA here is from genome assembly GCA_037215915.1 of Pantherophis vulpinus. Taxonomy (NCBI): domain Eukaryota; kingdom Metazoa; phylum Chordata; class Lepidosauria; order Squamata; family Colubridae; genus Pantherophis; species Pantherophis vulpinus. Next base: position 3,856,871 of record JAXLNS010000003.1, read on the forward strand.
GGGGGCTGGGAGGGAAGTCTTCCCCTGGCTAGTCCTCCCTTCCCTCTTGGACAAAGCCCCCCACCCTTATTCTGCATTGAAATGGGGTGGGGGACTTCACTGGAAGGCCCCCCTTTTCTACCCCACTCCCCTCCCTTTCAAGGGGGGGCTGGAAGGGTGGGGTCTTCCCCTGGCTAGTCCCCCCCTTCCCTCTTGGACAAAGCCCCCCACCCTTATTCTGCATTGAAATGGGGTGGGGGCTTCACTGGAAACCCCCCTTTTCCACCCAACTCCCCTCCCTGACAAGTGGGGCCTGGAAGAAGATCTTCCCCTGCCTAGTCCCCCCCTTCCCTCGTGGACAAAGCCCCCCACCCTTATTCTGCATTGAGGGGAGGGGGCCTTCACTGGGAAGGGGCCCTCCCCTCTATTCTGGCAGGGGGAGGCGAGGGGATGGGTAAGATTACTGAACGGGGGAGGTGGGAGGAAGTGGAAGAGTTTCCTCTCTGCCCTGTCTGTGTACAACTGTGGATGATGGGGTATGTAGTACAGATTAGGTGACTGCGAGGGGGCTTTCTTCTCCCCTCCCTCCCTCCATTCCTCCCAAGTCAGCCTCCTTTGGTAACTTCATTGGCTAAGGAGCTGCCCAGGGTCTCCCCAAGACTCCGCAAGATGGGGGGGTGGGGTCGGTTACAGGCAGTCCTCATGTTACGACCTACAATTGAGCCCCAAATGTGTGTTGCTAAACGGGACAGCTGTTCAATGTGTTTTTGCCCCGTTTCACGACCTTGTTAGCCACCGTCATTAACTGAGTCACTGTGGTTATTAAACTGGTAACACGGTTGTTAAATGAGAATCCGGTTTCCCCATTGACTTGGCTGAAGGCCTGAAGGTCGCAAAAGAAGATCATATGACCCCCGGGACACAGCAACGGTCATAAGTATGAGTCAGTTGCCGGGCATCCAAATTTTCATTACATGTCCAGGGGGATGCTGCAATGGTGAAAAACGGTCATAAGTTAGTTTTTTCCAGTGCTGTTGTAACTTTGAATGGTCACTAAACGGTTGTGAGTTGAGTACCACCTGTATATAAATTGAACAATAAATATTTTTAATAATAAATAAAGGGTTCAGGGAGGTGAGGAAAGGCCACACATGCTTGTGCTCTACTGTTTTGTTAGCCTGTTTTCCCAAAAATAAGACATCCCCTGATAATAAGCCCAATTGGGCTTTTGAGCGTATGCGCTAAAATAAGCCTCCCCCCCGAAAATAAGCCTCCCCCTGAAAATATTTAAATGCAGAGCTGGAAATCAGGTAAAACGGCAAGAAGATCCCCATATTGCTCCATGCACCCCAAAATAATATCTCCCCGAAAATAAGGCCAAGCGCTTATTTCGGGGTTCAAAAAAATATAAGACAGAGTCTTCTTTTCGGGGAAACATGGTATGATTTGGGTCATCTTGATTCTAATAGTAGAGGTAGTCCTCAGCTTACGACCACAACCGAGGCCCAAATTTCTGTTGCTAAGTGAGACAATTAAGTGACCTTTGCCTTATTTTACAACCTTGCTTGCCACAGTTGTTGTGAATCGCAGCAGTTGTTAAATGAGTAACACTGTCGTTAAGTGAATCCGGTTTCCCCATTGCTTGTCAAAAGGTTGCAAAAGGGGATCTCGTGACCCCAGGATACCGTCATATACTTATGTCAGTTGCCAAGGGTCTGAATTGTGATTAGATGACGGTGGGGATGTTGCAGTAGTTACATGAAAAATGGTCATAAGTCACTTTTTCCAGTGCCGTTGCTACTGTATAGTCACTAAACGAACTATCGTAAGTTGAGGACTACCTGTACAGGTTCGGTTCCAAAAATTATTTCAATTTTCTCCGCCCAAAAAGAGCAGATAGCCACCTCATTAGAAAGGGATGGCAAGTGGCCAGGGTGGATTTGATTTAAATCGAGTTGATTTAAATCACAATTTAAATCATGATTTAAATCACTAGTAAAATGGCTTGATTTAAATCAGCTCGATTTAAATCATAATTTTTAAAGGACATCTGTCATCTCTGCTACTCCTTTGACCCACTGTTGACTCACCGAGGGTCCCAGTGTTGCAGAATATACAGCCTCCTGCTACATAACTAAGCTCCATTTCATGCTGAATACACTAAATTATTTATGCATCTTAAATAGAAAACTATCTTACGATAGATTTTTACCCTAAAGTTTTTTATTAAAATAAATTCGATAAAAATAAAAAAAAATCCGATTTAAATAAAAAAAAATCCGATTTAAATAAAAAAAAATCTGTTTTTTTTAATTTTTTTAAAAAAAATCATTGATTTTTATCCACCCTGCAAGTGGCACATCCCTGAGAAACAAGCAAGTCATCCTGGCAGGTTTGGCATTGGAAAGAATTTGAGATGGAGAGGGAATCTGGCATCGGTGGATTCCCTCCAGATGCAACCCTTTGGATCCTCATGGCATCATCTGCAACGAGTTGTAATTTGGCAACAGGCCTTTCAGGAAGGACTGGTTTGATTTCTCTTTGCCCTCCTGCCAGGGAGGTGAAAATTGTTCCAATGACGTCCGTGCCCACGGTGAGGGAGTTTAGCCGGTGGCACGCCACGAAAATCCTCTGAAAAAATGGGACGATTGGTTGTGAATGTCCAATGCAGGTTGTCCTCGACTTACAACAGCTCATTTAGTGACCGAAAGTTACAACGACACTGCGAAAAGTGAACTTGGGACCGTTTTTCGCGGTTACGACCTTCACAGCACCCCCATAATCATGTGATCAAAATTCAGACGATTGGCAATGGGTTCGTGTTTATGACCGTTGCTTGCGTCCCAAGGTCATGTGATCAACTTCTGACAAGCAAAGTCCAGGAGGGGAAGCCAGATTCACTTAACAACCGGGTTACTAATTTAAGAACCGGAGTGATTCACTTAACAACCGTGGCAAGAAAGGTCGTAAAATGGGGGGCAAAACTCAGTGAACAGATGTCTCACTTTAAGCACAGCGATTTGGGGCTCAGTTGTGGTCGTGAGTCGAGGACTACCTGTATTTGTACCAAGGTGATAGCTTGGAATATAATAAGTAAAATGATAAAAGTTTGCGATTTTCTTTTTTTTTAATGTATGCGTATTTGATGTTCCTTCCAGCAAACCTCTACGATTTGAGGCCTATCAGTGACTTATCCCTGACAGAGGCTCTGGTTCCTTTGCAGCATTGGAAAAAGTGTCTTATGGCCGTTTTTCACACTTATGACCGTCGCAGGTCCTCACGATCAGCAGATCAGTACTCAAACCAGGGTGGATAAAAATCAATGATTTTTTTTAAAAAATCAAAAAAAAATCAGATTTTTAAAATTTAAATCGGAGTTTTTTTGATTTAAATCGGATTCTTTTGATTTTTATCGAATTTATTTTAATAAAAAACTTTTGGGGTAAAAATCTATCGTAAGATAGTTTTCTATTTAAGATACATAAATAATTTAGTTTATTCAGCATGAAATGGAGTTTAGTTATGTAGCAGGAGGCTGTATATTCTGCAACACTGGGACTATCGGTGAGTCAACAGTGGGTCAAAGGAGTAGCAGAGATGACAGTTGCTCTTTCAAAATTGTGATTTAAATTGAGTTGATTTGAATCAAGCCTTTTTACTAGTGATTTAAATCATGATTTAAATTGTGATTTAAATCAACTCGATTTAAATCAAATCCACCCTGGCCACTTGCCATCCCTTTCTAATGAGGTGGCTATCTGCTCTTTTTGGGCGGAGAAAATTGAAATAATTTTTGGAACCGAACCTATACAGGTAGTCTTCGACTTACGATAGTTCGTTTAGTGACTATACAGTAGCAACGGCCCTGGAAAATGTGACTTATGACTTGTGATTTAAATCATGATTTAAATTGTCATTTAAATCAACTCAGTTTAAATCAAATCCACCTTGACTCAAATCCTTGGCAATTGGTTCATATTTATGATGGAAATCCCTATTTCGGGCCTTCTGTTCTGTTCCTATTCTATTCTCTACTCTCTACTCTATATATCAGTGATGGCTAACCTTTTCTGGGACGAGTGCCCAAAGTTGTGTGCACTTGTGTGCCCGAACTCTTTCCAAACTGAACAATTCAATACCTCTTTGGAGCTTGTGACCTTTTTGTTCCACAATAGATCTTTTATCTTTGTTTTTAAATTCTCTCCCCCCCCCCTTCTCTCTCTCTCCCCCCACCCCCCGGTCTATTGGGGGTGACCTCTATCCAAGTTAAAAACGACTTTTGTGCAAATGAAAACAGTCCCACGCAGCCAGGACTGCAGGAAAAGAGCAAAATTGTGGTCCTTCTGGAGAAATCCTTGCAACGTTGCTGCTATTCCTTGAGAGTTCGTTTAGTGACTGTTCAAAGTTATAGCAGCACTGGAAAAAATGACCGAGGACCAATTTGTTTTACACTCATGCCCATGGCAGCATCCCCATGGTCACGAGATCAAAATTCAGGTGATTGGCAATGGATTCATATTTATGATGGTCGCATATATATCAGGGGTCAGCAACCTGTGGCTCTGGAGCTGCATGTGGCTCTTCCATCCCTCTGCTGTGGCTCCCTGTTGCTGGTTGGCTCCACAATTGATAGGGCTTTCGGTTAGGACAAGTAGAGGAAAAAGGATGCTGCGCTAGGAGGCGACTCTATGGTGGGGAAACTGGACTTCCGGTCGGCAAAGGAAAAAAGACGCCGTGCTAGGAGGAGACTCTATGGTGGGGGAACCGGACTTCCGGTCAGCTCCAGAATTGAACGGGGGCTTCCGGTTAGGACCTTTGTGGCTCTTTGAGTGTTTAAGGTTGCCGACCCCTGGCCTATGGAGATTCTCAGTCATCCCATTCATGTGCCCTTCGTGATATGTGCTACTGTCCTTTGGAAGTGGCGGAGAGAGCCAGGATGGATTTGATTTAAATCGAGTTGATTTAAATGACAATTTAAATCATGATTTAAATCCCTAGTAAAAAGGCTTGATTTAAATCAACTCGATTTAAATCATAATTTTTAAAGAGCAACTGTCATCTCTGCTCCTCCTTTGACCCACCGTTGACACACCGATAGTCCCAGTGTTGCAGAATATACAGCCTCCTGCTACATAACTAAGCTCCATTTCATGTGGAATAAACTAAATTATTCATGTATCTTAAATAGAAAACTATCTTACGATAGATTTTTACCCCAAAAGTTTTTTGTTAAAATAAATTCGATAAAAATCAAAAAAATCCGATTTAAATAAAAAAAAATCCGATTTAAATCAAAAAAATGATTTTTTTTTATTTTTTTTAAAAAAATCATTGATTTTTATCCACCCTGGAGAGAGCTGAATTCAGTAGAGGTAGTTCTTGACTTACGGCTACAGTTGAGCCCGAGACATCCGTTTTTAAGTGAGACATTTTTAAATGTGCTTTGCCCCATTTTGCAACCTTTCTAGCCGCCGTTGTTAAGTGAATCCCTGCAGTCGTTAAGCTGATCGCACGGTTATTAAGTGAATCCGGCGTCCCCCCCATGGACTTTGCTTGTCAAAATAAACCCGAGCATGATTTTTCAGGATGCTTGTAATATAAGCCTTACTCCAAAAATAAGCCCCAGTTAAAGATTGTCGGTCACAGGGACGCATTCAGTACTGGATTTTCCCTAAAAATAACACCTAGCCAGAAAATAAGCCCCTGATGCATCTGTTGGAGCAAAAATTAATATAAGACCTGGTTTTATTTACGGGGAAACACAGGTATAAAAACAGTTGCCAAAGATTCGAATTTTGATCATGCGACCACGGGGATGTTACAAAGGTCATAAGTGTGAAAAAATGGTCATAAGTCACTTTTTTCAATGCCGTCACTAAACGAATGGTTGTAAGTCGAAGACTACCTATAATACATACTAGCCCCGTGATGGCGAACCTTATAGCCATATCAGTTGGCACATGAGCTCAGTTCCGGCGTATATGTGCGTGCCGGCTACCTGATTTTCGGGCCTTCAGGTTGGGGGGTAGTGGGGAAGGCCTGTTTTTTGCTGTCCCCAGGCTCTAGAGCCTTTCTAGGAGTCTGGGGAGGGCAAACATTTTTTTTCTTTTTTTTAATTTGATTTATATGCCGCCCTTCTTCGGAGACTCAGGGCGCCTTACAAGGCGTTAAGCAATAGCCTTCATCCTTTTGTATATTTATACCAAGTCAGCTTATTGCCCCCACAAACTGGGTCCTCATTTCACCTACCTTAGAAAGGATGGAAGGCTGACTCAACCTTGAGCCTGGCGAGATTCGATCTTACTTTAATTGCAGACAGCTGGTGTTAAATTACAAAGCTCTGTCTGTTGAGGTATCCAGGCTCCCCCGGCGGCCCTCCCCCGCCGGGGGGGCAGCTAAACTGTCCCCCCAGCGGCCCTCTGGAGGCTGAAAATGGCCCTTTTGCCAACTTCCTGTCCCAGAAAGGCTCTGGAGCCTGGAGACAGCAAAAAACGGTGCTTCCAGTCCCACCGGAAGTTGGCAAACAGGCTGTTTCCGGCCTCCGGGGTGGGTGGGAAAGGCCATTTTCGTCCTCCCCAGACTCCTAGAAAGGCTCTGGAGCCTGGTGGGAGAGAAAAACGGGCCTACCGGGCTATTGCGTGCCAGGAGCGAAGGGAGAGGGGTTCGCGCACACATGCGCGGGAGCTGGGCGCAGAGAATTATGGGTGTGGGCACGTGCGCCCATGCCCCTCCCGCCCCGCTCCTGGCACGCGTTGGCAAAAAGGTTAGCCATCACTGGACTAGCCATTTCTATAACAGGAAACCTATCTCATTGGTAAAACCCAAAATCAAAGTTTCGTTATTTTTCCACCTCAAGCAGAAAGTCCGGAAGCGGTTTCCAAGGAGAAACAAAAGTAATTCTGATATTTCCTCCCCCCCCCCACTTTTAATCAAAGCAGTCAATTTAGCAATCTCTGTGAGCTCCCATCAACTTTCGCAGCCATTCGTCCATTGAGGGAGTCCCAAGTGTTGGATTGTGCCTTCGGTATTAATGGCTATTGTCATCCTTGCTGTCCCTCAATGATTTGTGTCTCTGCGGAAAGTTTTCCCAGGCCACAATGCAGGCAGAAGCACCACCAAAATTTTTATCCGGACATCATTTTTCCAGGGAACTTTCCTGTCCTGATGTTAATAGGGAATAATACAGGCAGTCCTTGATTTATGTCCAGAATTGAGGCCCAATTTTCACTGCTAAGCAACACAGTTGCTAAGCGAATTTTGCCCTCTCCCAAAGGTGCTTTTCCAGGAGACAACTGCACTTTTGGGACAACCATGACCTGAATGACTGAGAATCTCTATGTTGTGACCTTGGCTTCCTGAGTCATTAAAACACACGAGTAGTCCCAAAAAAACCTCTTTTATTGCAACAGCTGTGAATTACATTCATTCACAGCTGAGTCCCAATTAGTTGCAAAAAGTCCTTCGGGATAATCAACCTTTGACATGCTGCCAAAGACCACTTGGCAAAACCTCACAGAGCCCAGAATCAAATGCCAACTGGGAACAGAATTAACAACCTTGCTTTCCTGCAAAGGGTCCAGGTGCCTTTGCTCTTCTTTTAAGCCTTATGGGAGGGGCCAATCATCTCCAGGCCTTACTCCTGAGTTGTCCCTTTTGTTTTAACTGTTCCTGCCTTCTGGCAGCTCTTCGCATGCCCGCACTAGGACCAGGCTCCTCCTGTTCCTCTGCCTCTCTGATGTCCGACTCTGGAGGCTCCAGAGTCCATGCATAACTCCCAGATGGCCCTGGCCCCATCTCTGCCTCCGACGCAGAGCCCTCATCCGAGCCTTCCCCAGACTCCAGGACTGGCCCATGTTCCTCCCCAGCCTCCTCACTGTCCGACTCCGCTGCCAGCTCCGCAGGCTGCTGGCGGGCCACAACACTCTACTGAATTTTGCCCTGTTTTACAGCCTTCCTTGCCACCTGGTTAAGTGAATCCACTGAACTTGTGAAGCTAGTACCACAGTTGTTAAGTGAATCTTGCGACCTTGTTGGAAGGTCGCAAAAATTGGTCACGTTAACTTGGGATACTGCCGCCATCATAAATATGAGCCAATTTCCAAGAGTCCAAATTTTTGATGATGCTGGAACGGTCATAAGTATGAAAAACGATCATGTCGCTTTTTTCGGTGCCGATGGAACTTCGAATGGTCACTAAATGAACTGTTGTAAGTCAAGGACTAGCTGTGGAAGATTCCACCTGCTAAAGCAGGACTAGGGGTGACACCATAGTGTTATTCCAATATTTGAGAGGCTACCACAAAGAGGGGTTCAAGCTATTCTCCAAAGCCCCTGAGGGTAGGACAAGAAGCAATAGGTGGAAACTAATCAAGGAGAGAAGCAACCTGGAATTAAAGAGAAATTTCATGACAGTGTGGACAATTAACCAGTGGAACTGTCAGCTTTGGAAGCCATATTAGTCCTGGAAGCTTCCATGCTGCCACCGTCGCCTGTGGGGAAAGGAGGAGGGGGGATTTTTTTATTTTAATTTGATTTATATGCCGCCCTTCTCCGGAGACTCAGGGCGGCTTACAATGTGCTCAGCAATAGCCTTCATCCTTTTGTATATATTTATACAAAGTCAGCTTATTGCCCCCACAAACTGGGTCCTCAATTTACCTGCCTTAGAAAGGATGGAAGGCTGAGTCAACCTTGAGCCTTGGCGAGATTCGAACCTGCAGCAATTGCAGGCAGCTGGTCTTAATAACCAGCTTAATAACAGGGTGCCTTAGACCACTGTACTACCAAGGCTCTGTTTTCATAGAGGGATTGGTTTTAGACAAAATTGCATTCTTCCTTTCGGTCAAGGTCAGGACGATCCTGCATCTGGAGAAGGGAGTGGATGGAGTGATGTCTCGAGATGGGACGGAGGGTGATTGGAGCATGTGATGGACTGAGGATTTGGGGTTTTTGATTTACTGAGGGGAAAACCCGAAACTCTCAGATTCGGGTTTTTCCCCAGATGTGCCAGTTTACCTACTCAATTAAAAAGAACTTTGGAAAATGCTTGCTTCGGAGTTTTTAATTGGAGAGGGGTCGTTTCTGGAACGCTGACAGGAACTCCTTGCCTCCAGAAGTCGTGCCTCCTCCAAAACTGGGAGTTTTTAAGAAAAGACTGGACAGCTATTTGTCGGAAACGATGTAGGGTCTCCCGCTTAGGGCTGGACTAGAAGACCTCATGAAGAATGGCTGCGGGATTTGGGTTTGGCTAGTCCAGGGTGGATAAAAATCAATGATTTTTTAAAAAAAAAAAATCGGATTTTTTGATTTAAATTGGATTTTTTTTTTTATTTAAATCGGATTTTTTTGATTTTTATCGAATTTATTTTAATAAAAACCTTTTGGGGTAAAAATCTATCGTAAGGTAGTTTTCTGTTTAAGATACATGAATAATTTAGTTTATTCAGCATGAAATGGAGCTTGAGGCTGTATATTCTGCAACACTGGGACTATCGGTGAGTCAACAGTGGGTCAAAGGAGGAGCAGAGATGACAGTTGCTCTTTAAAAATGATGATTTAAATCGAGCTGATTTAAATCAAGCCTTTTTACTAGTGATTTAAATCATGATTTAAATTGTGATTTAAATCAACTCGATTTAAATCAAATCCACCCTGGGCTAGTCTAAAGAAAAAGAAGAATTAGGGGTGACATGATAGCAGTCTTCCAGTATCTCAGGGGCTGCCCCAAAGAAGAGGAGGGGGTCAAATTATTCTCCAAAGCAACCGAAGGCAGGACAAGAAACAATGGATGGAAACTAATCAAGGAGAGAAGCAACCTGGAATTGAGGAGAAACTTCCTAACAGGGAGGACAATTAACCAGAGGAACTGCTTGCCACCAGAAGTTGTGGTTGCTCCATCACTGGAGGATTTTAAGAAGAGACTACACAGTCACTTAACTGAAATGGTATAGGTCCGTGATGGCAAACCTATGGCACACCTGCCACAGGTGGCACGCGTAGCCATATCGGTGGGTATGCGAGCTCAGCTCTGGTGCTGAGTCTGGGTCTTCTGGGCCCACCAGAAGTAGGGAAACAGGCTATTTCCTGCTTCCGGAGGGCCTGGGGGTGGGTAGGAAAGGCCCATTTTTCTTTCTTACCTGGCTCCAGAGCCTCTCTAGGAGTCTGGGGAGGGCGAAAACAGCCTTCCCCAACCCCCGAGAGATCCTCCGGAGTCCAAAAACGGCCCGTTTGATAACTTCCGGTCCCACTGGAAGTTGTCAAACAGGCCGTTTTCGGCCTCTGGAGGGGTGGGGAAGGCTGTTTTCACCCTCCCCAGATGCCCGAGAGAGGCCCTGGAGGCTGGGGACAGCAAAAAAAACGGCCTTCCGGTCCCACCGGAAGTTGTTAAACCGGATGTTTTCAGCCTCCGAAGGACCTCCGGGGGGGGGGGGGGGAGGCCGTTTTCTCCCTCCACAGACTCCTAGAGAGGCCCTGGAGCCAGGTGAAAAAAAAACGGGCCTACCGGGCCATCGCATGCCAGGAGTGGGGGGAGTGGGCAGGGGTCGCATGTGGGCGGGGCGCATAGAATTAATGGTGTGGGCACACGCGCGAGCGACCCCCCCCGCCACCCCCTCTCCTGGCACACAATGGCAAAACGGTTAGGTATAGGTTCTCCTGTTTGAGCAGGGGGCTGGACTAGAAGACCTCCAAGGTCCCTTCTAACCTTTATTATTCTGTTAACGTGCTGTCGGATGGTGTCGTGTTTTTTTTTTTTTTAAATTTGATTTATATGCCGCCCTTCTCCGGAGACTCAGGGCGGCTTACAATGCGTTAAGCAATAGCCTTCATCCTTTTGTATATTTATACAAAGTCAGCTTATTGCCCCCACAACTGGGTCCTCAATTTACCTACCTTAGAAAGGATGGAAGGCCGAGTCAACCTTGAGCCTTGGCGAGATTCGAACCCTGCAGTAATTGCAGGCAGCTGGTCTTAATAACCAGCTTAATAACAGGGTGCCTTAAACCCCTATACTACCAAGGCTCTTTATGTTTTATTTTATGTTTTGTTTTTGTTTGTTTTGTTTTTATTAAATTTCTATACCGCCCTACTCCCGAAGGACTCAGGGCGGTGAACAGGCACAAAATAAAATACATAAATACAAAAGTTAGAAACATAATTAAAACCAAGTTAAATAATTTAGCCCAAGACAATGAAAAATCCCAATCATTTAAAACAAATTAAAATTTCAATTTAAAAATTTAAAAGAAAGGGGAGAAAATTAGGCCAGGCCGGCTTGCTGGAATAAGAGGGTCTTAATTGCACGGCGGAAAGTGCGCTGATCCGGGATCCTCCGTATCTCCGGGGTGGAGATACGGTGTGTGATGCTGTTCCTTTTTTTTTTTTTCAGATTGCCCTGGCTAGTTTCTACGAAGATGGCGGTGACGAAGACATCATGACCCTCCCACAACCAACCTCTAGCTCCGTTACCAGAGGCACGGCAGCCAGGTGATGTACCCTACCTGCTTTTGAGAGAATTAATGTTAGAAAAACAATTGGATTTGGGTCTTGGAGAGCAGAGCAGAGCAGAATCTACCAGGGAAGTCTACCGTTCATAGCAGTGGAATTCCCTAAACAAGGGGCTTCCGGGAAAATGGCGCTCGGTGAGGATGTGATTGTACGAGTAGCCCTTGACTTATGACCGAACCCAAAATTTGCATTGCTGAGCAAGACAGCAGTTAAATGAATTTTTGACCCATTTTACAATCTTTCTTAAGCCTCAGTTCTTATTTTTTTATTTATTCAATTTATATACCGCCCTTCTCCTATTGGACTCAGGGCGGTGCACAGCCAAGGATAAAAAAACATACCAATACAAAATTTAAAATCAATTAAAAGAATTATACAGCTTTGGCCCACAATTTAAAACAATCCAATTAAAACCCAATTTACACTTAAAAAGCTAAAAAGAGCTTAAAAAGGGGGGGGGGAGGGGTTTCACGCCAGCCCTGCTTGATGGAAAAGAAAAGTTTTTAGGGCACGGCGAAAAACCCAGAGATCCAATATCCTTCGTATCTCCGGGGGCAAATCGTTCCAGAGGGCAGGTGCTGCCACAGAGAAGGCTCTTCCCCTGGGGGTCGCCAGCCGACATTGCCTGGCTGACGGCACCCTGAGGAGTCCCTCTCTGTGGGAGCGAACTGGTCAGTGGGAGGCTATTGCTGGTAGTAGGCGGCCCCGCAAATACCCAGGTCCCATGCCATGGAGCGCTTTAAAGGTGGTAACCAACACCTTGAAGCGCACCCGGAAGACCACTGGAAGCCAATGCAGCTCATGCAGGAGGGGTGTCACATGGGAGCGCCCCCTCGCTCCCATAATCCCCCGCGCGGCCACATTCTGCACCAGTTGGAGCCTCCGGGTGCTCCTCAAGGGGAGCCCCATGTAGAGAGCATTGAAGTAGTCCAGGCGGGAAGTGACGACTGCCTGAGTGACCGTGCGTAGGGAGTCCCGATCCAGAAAGGGGCGCAACTGGCGAATCAGGCGGACCTGATGAAAAGCCCCCCTGGCCATGGCTTAAGTGAATGTGGCTTCCAGGATTGATTTTGCTTGTCGGAAGGTCACAAAAAGGGATTCTGAGACCCTGGGACACTGCAACTGTCATAAATATGAGTCATTTGCCAAGCATTTGAATTTTGTTCACGTGGCCACAGGGATGCTGCAACGGTCATAAGTGTGAAAAACGGTCATAAGTCACTTTTCCCCCCAGTGCCATCCTTATTTGCAGGGGGTTCACTTTTGCAACCTGTATCAATTCATGCTCGGCTGCATCAGTGCAATCAGGAAGGATAGCCAAACTAGCATCCTGGCTGGTGAATTCTGGGATTTGAACTCCACCCATCTTAAAGCAAGCCGGCTGGGGAATTCTGGGCGATGAAGTCCATGCATCTCAAACCATGCTGGCTGGGGAATTCTCAGATTTGGGAATCCACCCATCTTAAAGCCTAGAACCAACTTAAAGCCTGGGGAATTCTGGGGTTTGGAATTCCACCTGTGTTAAAGCCTGCTGCCTGGGGAATTCTGGGAGTCGAAGTCCACCCATCTTAAATAAATAAATAATTTTATTTCTATACCGCCCTTCTCCCGAAGGACTCAGGGCGGTGTACAGCCTATTAAAAGCACAAAGGCAGACGTCAATTAAAAATAATTAAAATTATTAAATAATTTTGGCTCAGATTTAAAACCCCCAAAATTTAAAACACCCAATTTAAAATCATTACATTGATAGCCCTGCCTGGTGGAACAACAGGGTCTTCAGTGCACAGCGAAACACCCGGAGGTCGGAGATCTTACGTATTTTTGGGGGCAGTTCATTCCACAGGGCTGGGGCTCCCACAGAGAAGGCTCTCCTCCTGGGTGTCTCCAGCCGACATGACTTGGCCGATGGCACCCTGAGGAGACCCTCTCTGTGGGAGCGGACTGGTCGGTGGGAGGCTGTTGGTGGCAGAAGTTGGTCTCGAAGGTACCCGGGTCCTATGCCATGGAGCGCTTTAAAGTGGTAACCAGCACCTTGAATTGCACCCGGAAGACCACTGGGAGCCAGTGCAGCTCGCGCAGGAGGGGTGTCACGTGGGCACAATGGAGCCTCCGAGTGCTCTTCAAGGGGAGTCCCATGTAGAGAGCATTACAGTAGTCCAGCCGGTGTTGTGGCTCTGTTATCTGAGCCTGTGTCATCGGCAGGAGACGACTCCGAGAGTGAAGGAGAGGAGTTGGCAAGGCCTCCCTCTCCAGGACCCTCCTCTCTGGCAATGCCTTCAGTGTCCGCCGAAGGGCAAGAGATAGGGCCGGGGCCAAGCACGTCCACGCAGCCACAGGTGGACAGTGATGAGAGTAATGAGTCTTGGCTGGATCCTCGGCAGCGTCGCAGAGATAAGCGCACGCAACAGAAGAAGAGGCGTGCCCGAGATTAAGCTGAGTCACTGGACCACACCCCACATGGTATAAAAGGGGGTGAGGTGGCCATTCAGACTCTGTGACGGACAAACCTAACTACTATCGAGTCACATTGCATCTTTGGAAATATCATTATCTGCCTTGGATTTATTTTACGAACTGGACAATGCTTGAACTGTGTGTATTTTGTTTATGAGTAAAGTTCTTGGCAAGAAGCTACTGGGTTGCTGCCAAGCGTCTTATCGAAAGAATTGGTTGTCTGCCAGTTTATTTAACCCCCGGCTGTCTGTTTGTGTGCGTGTGTGAGACGGGGACAGAACAGCCGGGAGGTGACAAGGGCGTGAGTGACCGTGCGCAAGGCGTCCTGGGTCTGCTGGCTGCTGGCTGGGGAATTCTGGGAGATGAAGTCCACCCATCTTAAAGCCTGCTGGCTGGGGAATTCTGGGAATTGAAGCCAACATTCTTAAAGTTTGAAAAACCTTAATCCCATGGTGGCGAACCAATGGCACGCGTGCCACAGGTGACACACAGAGCCCTCTCAGTGGGCACGCCAGCTGTCGCCCCAGCCCAGCTCCACCGGGCATGTGTGCGCGCCTCCTGCTGGCCAGCTGGTGTTTGGGTCTGTGCTGCGCATGCGTGGAGGGTAGGGGGCATGTGGGGGGGTGCACACGTGCATGCACGAGGGCAGAACACATGCGCAAGGGGGCACTCGCATTGCATTTTGGGGGTTCATGCATGCATGCTTCCCCGCGCCCTGGTTTGGGCCTTGAAAACCTCCTGTACCAATCTAGAAGCCAAAACGGGGCAAGGGGGGGCAGTGTGAGGGCCCCCCCTGTCCCATTTTGAGCCTGGAAACCCTCCTACACCAACCTGGAAGCCAAAAAGGGACATGGGGGGCTCCTCATGAGCAGGGGGGATGGGGCGCATGTACGGAGAACATGTGCACATACGCAGGGGCAGGGCGTATGCATGAGGGGGCAGTCACATTGCATTTTGGGGGTTTAGGCACGTGTGCGTGCATTCATGCCCAGGTGCGCACGCTTTGGGGCGCTCGGCACCAAAAAGGTTAACCATCACTGCTTTAATCTAACGGACTGGGCCAAACCTGAATGCAGAAGGTGTCATCAATGGATTTAGAGATAGAATAGAATAGAATAACAGAGTTGGAAGGGACCTTGGAGGTCTTCTAGTCCAACCCCCTTCCCAGGCAGGAAACCCTACACCACTTCAGACAAATGGTTATCCAACATCTTCTTAAAAATTTCCAGTGTTGGAGCATTCACAACTTCTGCAGGCAATTTGATCCACGGATTAATTGTTCTCACTGTCAGGAAATTTCTCCTTAGTTCTAGGTTGCTTCTCTCCTTGATTAGTTTCCACCCATTGCTTCTTGTCCTGCCCTCAGGTGCTTTGGAGAATAGCTTGACTCCCTCTTCTTTGGGGCAGCCCCTGAGATGTTGGAAGACTGCTATCATGTCTCCCCTAGTCCTTCTCTTCATTAAACTAGACATACCCAGTTCCTGCAACCGTTCTTAATATGTTTTAGCCTCCAGTCCCCTAATCATCTTCGTTGCTCTTCTCTGCACTCTTTCTAGAATCTAGGTGAAAATAGTAATGTTCAATTGGATCTGGAATGCAGTTGGCGGTCCATTTCCCCTGTGACCCTGTGTAACCCCTTTGGTGGCTGTTGCAAGTCTGCTTCCTGGTTTACAATTGCAGCTTAAGTATTGCGCCGGGACCTTTTTCCTTTTCATCCTGGTCATCCGGACCCTGAAAGATTCCGAGGAGGGAAACCACATTGGAGGATGCAGCAAACTAATTTGATATTTGTTTTTTCTTCCTCTAGTGATCACAGAGTGACGTCGTTCCGTGACCTCGTTCACGCTCAGGAGGAGGAGGAGGAGGAAGAAGAAGGACAAAGGTTGGTCACTGGTCAGATGGAAGGAGGAACTGGGAAAGTCTGTGTGGGTCGTAAGTCGAGGACTACGTGTAAAAACAATCCAGGGACAGACAAAGGGACAGATGTGGCACCGGCCTCTAAAATACCCAGGTCTGCCATAACTAGAAAATGCTCCAAAAAAGACACTGGGTCATATCAGATAAAAAATAATCTTCTTTTAATCCCATGATCAAAATAATACTCTCATTACCTCCTCTTGCTATCTCGGCTATTTCTTTTTTAATTTTAGCGTATGCATTGTTTTACTGTTTTAATCTTTTATAATATCGTTTTATTGGATTGTTAGCCAGCCATAATTGCAAGTGTGATGGTTGGTGAATAAATTTAATAAATAAAATAGCTGAAAAATCAGGTGGGGACATACGACTATTATTTTAGTTCGCTTCTGTGCCTTCCCACCCCTATTTCATAGTTGAAGTGAGCTGAAGTGAGTACAGATAACTCCTTGACGTATGACCACAATTGACCCCAAAATTTATGTTGCTAAGTGTGACAGTTGTTAAGTGAGTTTAACCCATTTTACAATCTTTTGGGCCACACTTGTGTTAAGTGAATCCCTGCCGTTGTTAAGTGAGTAAAATGGTTGTTAAGTGAATCTGGCTTCCCCATCGACTTTGCTTGTCAAGATCGCAAAAAGGGATCATGTGACTCCAGGACACTGCGATTGTCATAAATACGAGACAATTGCCAAGTGCCTGAATTTTTGATCACATGACTGGGAATGCTACAGCGGTCGTTAAGTGTGGAAAACGGTCATAAGTCCCTTTATCCAGTGGTGGTGTAACTCCGAACGGTCACTAAATGAACTGTTATGATTAATTAATTTTATTTACTGCAGAGGTCTTCAAATTGGCAGCTTTAAGACTTGTGGACTTCAACTCCCAGAATGCTATGCTGGCTGGAGAATTCTGGGAGTTGAAGTCCACAAGTCTTAAAGCTGCCAAGTTTGAAGACCTCTGATTTACTGATTAGCCCTTGGGCCGTATTTTAGCATGAACTGTTGTAAGTCGAGGACTGTCGGTAAATTTGCTTCATTTCTAATATTCTCATAAGTTTGCTCGTTCGTTTTCGATTTCTGAAGCCGTGCATCTCAGCAAACAACGTTGAGTGGCTCGGAATTCGATCAATTAAAATTTTTTAAAAAACATTTCAAAACCAAGAAAAGCAGCGAAAGCTCATTAAGATGTTTGCCATCAGCCAACTTCAGAAGCCGCTGTGCTTCTGAAGTTGGCCACGGATGAGGACTTTCCTTCAAGGGACGCTCAAGTCTTACTCTCTTTCGCTCAGGTTTTATGCCGGTGGGTCAGAACGAAGCGGGCAGCAGATCGTTGGCCCCCCGAGAAAGAAAAATTCGAACGAGCTGGTGGAAGATCTGTTCCGGGGAGCTAAAGAACACGGGGCTGTGGCTGTCGACAGGACAGCTAAGAGCCCCGGGGAAGGCAGCCGGCCAAAGGTGAGACTTAGCCTTTCGGTAGAGGTCTAATCCATACTTTTGAGGGGGCTTGGGTGGGTGGGCCGATTTGCTTTCAACTGGCCTTAAGGGTACCCTCAAACAGACCTGTGCTTGGCACAGAAGGTGGGGGGTGGGGTGGGGGGAGAGTTTGAGGTCCTTGGTGCTTTCTGAGCTGGGTGGTTTTCTTGCAGACGTTTCATGACCCAACTAGGGAACGTCATCAGTGCTAGAGGGGAGTGGGGTTTATGGAGAAGGAGGAAGCGGGGAGAGGAGGACTATGGGGTCCTTGGTGATCTCTGAGCTTGGTGGTTTTCTTGCAGATGTTTCATGACCCAACTAGGGAACGTCATCAGTGCTAGAGGGGAGTGGGGTTTATGGAGAAGGAGGAAGCGGGGAGAGGAGGACTATTGGGTCCTTGGTGATCTCTGAGCTGGGTTGTTTTCTTGCAGACGTTTCATGACCCAACTAGGGAACGTCATCAGTGCTAGAGGGGAGTGGGGTTTATGGAGAAGGAGGAAGCGGGGAGAGGAGGACTATGGGGTCCTTGGTGATCTCTGAGCTTGGTGATTTTCTTGCAGACGTTTCATAACCCAACTAGGGAACATCAGTGTTAGAAAGGAGTGGGGCTTGCAGGGAGGAGCGGGATGACTAGGGGGGTCCTTGGTGCTTTCCGAGCTTGATTCTTTTCTTGAAGACATTTCATGATCCAAGTAGGTAACATCATCAGTGCTAGAAGAGAGTGGGGTTTGTTTTTTGCCTATATACGGTGGTGGTGCTGTGATTTCCACCGCCCCCCTGGTAATTCCTTGATTCGGGTATTGTTTTCTGCTTGATTGTTTGTCTGGTGTTAATCCATGCTTATCTGGGTTTTCTCTTTCTGCGGAATCCTTGGATGTTCTCTGAGCTTGGTTGTTTCCTTGCAGACATTTTGTGACCTAACTAGGTAACGTCGTCCGCGCTAGAAGGGAAGTGGGGTTTGCAGAGAGGAAGCGAAGAAGGAGAAGGAGGGAGGAGGAGGAAGAGGAGGAGGAAGACTATGCTGTGATTGGTGATCTCTGAGCGTGGTGGTTTTCTTGAAAACATTTCTTTACCCAGCTGCGTAATATCATCAGTGCTAGAAGGGGGTGGCGTTGTGGAGGAGAAGAGAGGAGCAGGAGAACTGTTGGTGCTCTCTGAACTTGGTTGCTTTCTTGCAGATGTTTGATGACCCAACTAGGTAACATCATCAGTGTTAGAATGGAGTCGGATTCTGGAAGGGGGGTGGGGAAGAGGAGAAGCAGGAGAAGAAGAAGGAGGAAGAGGAGGAGGAAGACTGGGCTGTCCTGAGCTTGGCTGTTTCCTTGCACATATTTCATGACCCAACTAGTGGGCGTGGCATGGCTATCAGAGGAATTCTGGGAGTTGAAGTCCACAAATCTTAAAGCCAACACGTTTGGAGACCTCTGAGTTAGAGGAATAGGAAGCATTGGTCCCCTCCCCTTTTTAGTTTTTAGTTTTTAAATTGTCAAAGGGGTTTTAGTTTCAATGTTTTAAATTTTGGGGCCACACTTATTTAATTCTTTTAATTCTTTTAAATTTTGTATCGATGTGTTTTAGTCTGGCTGTATACCGCCCTGAGTCCACTTGGAGAAGGGCGGGATATAAATTGAATAAAATAAAATAAAAATAATAAATTGGTCGCTGTAGTGTATTTCATCTATATTCTGTCTCCTGTGGATGCTGTTGGGATTTTTTAAAAAAAACCCTCAAATCAAGACACTTCTAAGAAAGGTTTACAAAAATCCCTGGTATTTTGGAATTCGTGTTACTCAGTGCTTAATTCGGAGACCTGAAAGAACATTACTTTGTCCTATGTAAAAAAATAAAATAAAAAATCAGATAGGATGGAGGAACTTGAAAGCTGATAATTTTAAAATTGGTTTTAAATTGATTGGGGTTTTAATTTGTCTGGGCCAAAACTATTTAATTGGATTTTAATTCCACTTTTAAATTTTGTATGTATGTATTTTATTGTTTGGCTGTGCACTGCCCTGAGTCCTTCGGGAGTAGGGCGGTATAGAAATCAAATCAAATCAATAAATAAATGAAAATAATAGCTTTAAACAGCAGCCGGGCTTCATGGAGAAGAACTGGGCTAGCCCCCCCCTGCCCTCTCTCCCACCCACCCCAAATCTGGCTGGTGACTACTTCTTTTTTTTAATAGTTTTTATTGAATTTTTAAGTTTTTTAAAAAAAAGTAAAGAAAAATACAACGAAAAACGAAAACACATTAAAAACACGTAACAAACGTAACATTACATCATATATTATATTACAGCTTACTGTATTGACACGGATGTATATTCTCTATTCTTATTCAATCGTCCATCTACGTCCTTATATTTACATTAGTATCTACTTACAAAACCATCATTATCCGGTTAACACTATCCAGTGATTTACACTTCCTAGTTTTAACCCAATTAAATTAACATTCCGAATTATTATTTTGATTTCTTTTTTTCTAGCCAATCGTATCGCTTGTTCCACACTCTACAATATTCCGACGCTTCCCTCTCCTTAATTTCCAGCTTCAACTTATCCATTTCTGCACATTGTAGAATTGTTCGAATTACTGTTTCCTCTCCTGGTACTTTATTTTCTGGCTGGTGACTTTTTGTTCATTCCTCTTCCTGCCCCCCCCGCCACCCCCACCCCCCCGGCAGCCCTTTGCAGGAGGCGGGTATCGCTTGGGAGCTGCACCCGAGGAAGAGTCCGCTTACGTCGCGGGAGAATTGAGGCAGAACGCTGCCCAAGATGTGAGTATCAGTTCAGGCCTTGAACTGAAATCCGGGACAATCGGAGGTTAGAGCTCTGAGGGTCCCAAACTTATCGTATGAAATCAAATATTTATCACGGGCCAAGAGTTCCAGCGGAGTCCCCAAACTTAGAAGCCGCTGGCAGGCTGTGGAATTTTTGATTTCTCCCAGGTAAGGCGGGGTTAGGAAGCGGTCAGTCACTGTTCAGGCCTGGGGAAAGTTTTTGGGATTTTGGAAAATTAGGAAGGTCTGGATCGGTAGAAGAAGGTTGCAGATATTCAGTTGAACAAAGAGGTTCCTTCCTTCCTTCCTTCCTTCCTTCCTTTCTTTCCTTTCTTTCCTTTCTTTCCTTTCTTTCTTTTTCTTTCTCTCTCTCACTCTCTCACTCTTTCCGTCCCTCCCTCCCTCCCTTCCTCTCTCTCTCCCCACCCCCTCTTCCTACCTCCCTCCGTCACGTAGAGTGACTTGGGTGGCCGTATAAATGTTCTCAATCAATCAATCAGTTAGAATGCAGTATTGCAGGCTAATTCTACCAACTGCCAGGAGTTCGATCCTGACTGGCTCAAGGCTGACTCAGCCTTTCGTCCTTCTGAAGTCAGTAAAATGAGGACCCAGATTGTTGGGGGCCAGAGGCTGACTCTGTAAACCACTTAGAGAGGGCTGTAAAAGCACTATGAAGCGGTATATAAGACTTATATACTATTGTGCTATTGTCCGTCCTTCCTTCCCTCCCCTCCCCCTTCCTTCCTTCCTTCCTTCCTTCCTCCCTCCCCTCCCCCTTCCTTCCTCTCCTCCCCTCCTTCCTCCTTCCCCTCCCCTCCCTCCCTCCTTCCTTCCTTCCTTCCTTCCTTCCTTCCTTCCTTCCTTCCTTCCTTCCTTCCTTCCTTCCTTCCTTCCTTGTTGTGGTGGCGCAGTGGCTAGAATGCAGTATTGCAGGGTAATTCTGCCAACTGCCAGGAGTTCTATTCCTACCTCAAGGCTGACTCAGCCTTCCGTCCTTCCGAGGTCAATAAAAATGAGGACCCATCTTGTTGGGGGCAAGACAACCGCTCAGAGAGAGCTGTAAAAGGCACTGTGAGGCGGTATATACGTCCAAGCGCTGTTGCTAACCCATCGATCTTGCCTTTCGTAGGTCCACGTGGTCCTGAAGCTGTGGAAAAGCGGATTTAGCTTAGACAGTGGCGAGCTGAGGAGCTACCAGGATCCCTCCAACTCTCAGTTCCTGGAGTCCATCCGTCGGGGGTAATACTTCTTGTCCTGGGGAAGATTCAGACCCACAGCTGGCACTCACCAGCTGCTCAGGTCTGACCTTCCCAGGGCTCCATTTGTCTTGAAAATAAGAACGGGGCAAGTCCCAGGCCGCGTCTTCCTTCGTTCGGGAAAAGGCGGCGAGTAGACCTTCTCCTGAGAGCGGCTTTCCTTCCTTTCCTTCCTTCTTAGAGAAGTGCCCGCCGAGCTCCGTCGGTTGGCACGTGGCGGGCAGGTCAACCTGGATCTAGAGGATCACCGCGATGAGGATTTCATGAAGGCCAGGGGGACCTTCAGGGCTTTCACCGGAGAAGGCCAGAAGCTAGGCAGGTAAGTAAGCGGGATATTTCTGTCTTTATTTATTTATTAGGTTTTGCCATAAAAATATCCCAATAAAAGAAATGGGAAACAGTAATAGAGTAAACAATTCTTACTTTTAAGATTCGGAGGTTTATTTCGTGAGCAGTTTGGAGCATGAGCAGCCATCATAACACAATTTATATCAATATCCCATTGCAATGAAGTCCACTGACATAGAATTAGAATAGAATAGAATAGAATAGAATAGAATAGAATAGAATAGAATAGAATAGAATAGAATAGAATAGAAAATATGGAATGGAATGGGATGGGATGGGATGGGATGGGATGGAATAAATTAGAATAGAATGGAATGGAATGGAATGGAATGGAATGGAATGGAATAGAATAGAATAGAATAGAATAGAATAGAATAGAATAGAATAGAATAGAATAGAATAGAATAGAATAGAAAATATGGAATGGAATGGGATGGGATGGGATGGGATGGGATGGAATAAATTAGAATGGAATGGAATGGAATGGAATGGAATAGAATAGAATAGAATAGAATAGAATAGAATAGAATAGAATAGAATAGAATAGAATAGAATAGAATAGAATAGAAAATATGGAATGGGATGGGATGGGATGGGATGGAATAAATTAGAATGGAATGGAATGGAATGGAATAGAATAGAATAGAATAGAATAGAATATAGAATAGAATAGAATAGAAAATATGGAATGGAATGGGATGGGATGGGATGGGATGGAATAAATTAGAATAGAATGGAATGGAATGGAATGGAATGGAATGGAATAGAATAGAATAGAATAGAATAGAATAGAATAGAATAGAATAGAATAGAATAGAATAGAATAGAATAGAATAGAATAGAATAGAATAGAAAATATGGAATGGGATGGGATGGGATGGGATGGGATGGGATGGGATGGGATGGGATGGAATAAATTAGAATAGAATGGAATGGAATAGAATAGAATAGAATAGAATAGAATAGAATAGAATAGAATAGAATAGAATAGAATAGAATAGAATAGAATAGAATAGAATAGAAAATATGGAATGGAATGGGATGGGATGGGATGGGATGGGATGGAATAAATTAGAATGGAATGGAATGGAATGGAATGGAATAGAATAGAATAGAATAGAATAGAATAGAATAGAATAGAATAGAATAGAATAGAATAGAATAGAATAGAATAGAATAGAATAGAATAGAATAGAATAGAATAGAATAGAATAGAATAGAAAATATGGAATGGAATGGGATGGGATGGGATGGGATGGGATGGAATAGAATAGAATAGAATAGAATAGAATAGAATAGAATAGAATAGAATAGAATAGAATAGAATAGAATAGAATAGAATAGAAAATATGGAATGGAATGGGATGGGATGGGATGGGATGGGATGGAATAAATTAGAATGGAATGGAATGGAATGGAATGGAATGGAATAGAATAGAATAGAATAGAATAGAATAGAATAGAATAGAATAGAATAGAATAGAATAGAATAGAATAGAATAGAATAGAAAATATGGAATGGAATGGGATGGGATGGGATGGGATGGGATGGGATGGAATAAATTAGAATAGAATGGAATGGAATGGAATGGAATGGAATGGAATAGAATAGAATAGAATAGAATAGAATAGAATAGAATAGAATAGAATAGAATAGAAAATATGGAATGGGATGGGATGGGATGGGATGGGATGGGATGGGATGGGATGGGATGGAATAAATTAGAATAGAATGGAATGGAATGGAATAGAATAGAATAGAATAGAATAGAATAGAATAGAATAGAATAGAAAATATGGAATGGAATGGGATGGGATGGGATGGGATGGGATGGAATAAATTAGAATGGAATGGAATGGAATGGAATGGAATGGAATGGAATGGAATGGAATAGAATAGAATAGAATAGAATAGAATAGAATAGAATAGAATAGAATAGAATAGAATAGAATAGAATAGAAAATATGGAATGGAATGGGATGGGATGGGATGGGATGGGATGGAATAAATTAGAATGGAATGGAATGGAATGGAATGGAATGGAATGGAATGGAATGGAATGGAATGGAATAGAATAGAATAGAATAGAATAGAATAGAATAGAATAGAATAGAATTGAATTGAATTGAATTGAATTGAATTGAATTGAATTGAATTGAATTGAATTGAATTGAATTGAATTGAATTGAATAGAATAGAATAGAATAGAATAGAATTGAATTCTTTATTGGCCAAGTGTGATTGGACACACAAGGAATTTGGTGCATAAGCTCTCAGTGTACATAAAAGAAAAGATACGTTCATCAAGAATCATAAGGTACAACACTTAATGATAGTCATAGGATACAAATAAGAAATCAGGAAACAATATCGATATAAATCGTAAGGATCAAAGCAACAAAATTACAGTCATACAGTCCTAAATGGGAGGAGATGGGTGATAGGAACGATGAGAAGATTAATAGTAATGCAGACTTAGTGAATAGTTTGACAGTGTTGAGGGAATGTCGTAAACTGCTTTTATGATAATACGTCATAAAAACGTTTTATAACGTTGGCTAGATTTCAATCCCACGGGTTTTGGGGACGCCTTCTGTAAATTAGTCCATTCGTGGCACCTCGGTTTAAAAGGTTTGCCCAGTTCAAAGCTGCAGGGATCAGAGCCCCCGTAGTATACAGGTAGTCCTTGACTTACAACAATTCGCTTAGTAGCAATAGCACTTAGACTTATATACCGCTTCACAGTGCTTTACAGCCCTCTCTAAGCAGTTTACAGAGCCAGCCACTTGCCCCCAACAATCTGGGTCCCGGAACCGCTTAGTGACGGTTCCAAGGTCAAAGTTAACTAATGGCAGTGAAAAAAGTGACGTATGACCGCTTTTCGTACTCACGCCCGTTGCAGGGTCATTTGATCGAAATTCAGGCACTTGGCAAGTGGTTCATATTTACGACGATGATGGCATTGTCCCGGGGGGCGGACAGGTGTCATGTGATCACCTTTTGCATGTTTGGTCTGGTGGTTAAGGTAACCAGGAGGCAGTGAGTTTTAGTTAGTCCTGCCTTATGTATGAAAGCCAATTGGGTGACTTGGGTCCAATCCCCAGGAGTCTGGGAGTTCTAGTCCTGCCTTAGGCATGAAAGCCAATTGGGTGACTTGGGTCCAATCACCAGGAGTCTGGGAGTTCTAGTCCCGTTTTAGGCATGAAAGCCCGCTGGGTGACTTGGGTCCAATCCCCAGGAGTCTGGGAGTTCTAGTCCTGCCTTAGGCATGAAAGCCAGCTGGGTGACTTGGGTCCAATCACCAGGAGTCTGGGAGTTCTAGTCCCGTTTTAGGCATGAAAGCCCGCTGGGTGACTTGGGTCCAATCCCCAGGAGTCTGGGAGTTCTAATCCTGCCTTAGGCATGAAAGCCAGCTGGGTGACTTGGGGCCAATCACCAGGAGTCTGGGAGTTCTAGTCCCGTTTTAGGCATGAAAGCCCGCTGGGTGACTTGGGTCCAATCCCCAGGAGTCTGGGAGTTCTAGTCCTGCCTTAGGAATGAAAGCCAACTGGGCGACTTTGGGCTAATCCCCAGGAGACTGGGAGTTCTAATCCCGCCTTCGGCATGAAAGGCAGCTGGATGGCTTGGGTCCAGTCCCCAGGAGACTGGGAGTTCTAGTCCCGCTTTAGGCATGAAAGCTAGCTGGGTGACTTTGGACTTGCCTCTCAGCCCCACCCACCTCACAGGGTTTTTGTGGTGGGGAAAATAGGAGGAGGAAGGCCTGTTGGACATGGTCGCCACCTCGAGTTATTTGTAAAAATAATAAAAAGGAAAGAAATGCAAAGAAATAAAGTCATAAAAATAGTTAATTTGTCCTCGCAGTCCATCAATGGAGCTTTAATTCATCGGGGGCCGTTCGGTGACATCCTAGCCCAGCCAGAGAGCTTGGCAGTTTCCCACGGACCTTTTCTGCAAAGGACTCAAAACGCTTTTTTTTGCAAATCCGACTTACCCTTAGGCTCCTCTTGTCTCTGCTTTGGCCCTAGCACTGTCCCCCAAGTGATGGGCACCAGCTCGCCCTCCCAGCAGGCGGAAAACGAAGCCAAAGCCCGTTCCCTGATCACCATCGACGAGACGGAGCCCACCACCAACATCCAGATCCGGCTTGCAGACGGTGGGCGTCTCGTACAGAAATTCAACCACAGTCACAGGTAAAGAGGGGGGGGGGGGGGGGGAGAAGGAGGATGTGAGGAGGGGGTGGGCAAAGGAGGAATGGTTGGACCAGCCAAAGCCTGAAGTTGATGCTGGATATGAACTTCCGGAAGTTTTAACAGTTTCTTTAGGCATGAAAGCCAACTGGGTGACTTTGGGCCAATCCCCAGGAGATGGTGAGTTGTAGTTCTGCCTTAGGTTTGAAAGCCAACTGGGTGACTTTCAGCTAATCACCAGGAGACGATGAGTTCTAGTCCCGCCTTAGGCATGAAAGCCAACTAGGTGACTTTGGCCAATCACCAGGAGATGGTGAGTTCTAGTCCCGCCTTAGGCAGGAAAGCCAACTGGGTGATTTTGAGCTAATCACTGAAGACAGTGAATTCTAGTTCTGCCTTAGGCATGAAAGCCAACTGAGTGTGACTTTGGGCTAATCCCCAGGAGATGGTGAGTTCTAGTTCTGTTTTAGGCATGAAAGCCAACTAGGTGACTTTGGCCAATCACCAGGAGATGGTGAGTTCTAGTCCCGCCTTAGGCAGGAAAGCCAACTGGGTGATTTTGAGCTAATCACTGGAGACAGTGAATTCTAGTTCTGCCTTAGGCATGAAAGCCAACTGAGTGTGACTTTGGCCAATCACCAGGAGATGGTGAGTTCTAGTCCCGCTTTAGGCATGAAAGCCAACTGTGTGATTTTGGGCCAATCCCCAGGAGACTGTGAGTTCTAGTCCCACATTAGGCATGAAAGCCAACTGGGTAACTTTGGGCTAATCACCAGGAGACGGTGAGTTCTAGTCCCGCCTTAGGCATGAAAGCCAACTGGGTGACTTTGGGCCAATCCCCAGGAGACGGTGAGTTCTAGTCCCGCCTTAAGACACGAAAGTCAGCTGGGTGACTTTGAACCAGTCGCCTTCTCTCACCCAACCTACCTCACAGGGTTGTCGTCATAGGAACAAAACCAGGAAGGACTATTAGGCACGTCTTCCGCCTCATTTGTAAAAGAGAATAAAAGGGAGCTACTCATAAACATTCCGAAAAGCCACCCAACCATAGTGCCCCCTTTTCTCCGGACAGGATCCGCGACATCCGGCTCTTCATCGTGGACGCCCGGCCGGCTATGGCCGCCACGGGCTTCGTCCTCATGACCACTTTCCCTAACAAGGAGCTCTCGGACGAGGACCAGACTCTGAAGGACGCCAACCTCCTGAACGCCGTCATTGTCCAGCGGTTCGTATAAGGGATAGCCCGCCCTCCCGCCCGCCGGTCCACATCGCGCCTCGCTCTCGCTCTCTTTGCGGCGCTCACCGGCCTCGCCGCACAAGGTGGCCACCAGGCGATCACAGCCAGTTTCCCCGGCTCTGCGGATTGGCCTGTCGGGCGTCGCATTTCCGGTATATTCGGGTTTTCTTTTCTTTTAATTTCTTATTATTTTTTTTTTCTTTCTCCTGTGCTCATCCATGGACTTTTACGAAAGAAACGAAGTACCAAACCGAGAGTGGGTTGTAGGTTTTATTTTTATTTTTTTGTTGTTTTGTTTTGGTTTCCCGGTGTGCCTGCCGGAGCCTGTGCCGGATAACGGAGGCAGCAGCCTTTTTTTTGGGAAGTGGGAGCGCGAATGGGAGGTCCCGGAGTCTGTCCTGGGTCCTGTTTTGGGAGTGGGCGCCCCCCCCCCCTCATTCTTCCTTCTCTTTCGGTGTATTAAATAAAGTGAACCCCAAAAAGGGACCTCTTTTATTTTTATTTTTATTTTTATTTTCTTCCTATCGTCAACCAACTCCTGTTTTTTCAATCTGGTCAACTTTTTAAGACGGGTGGATTTCCAACTCCCGGAATTCTGGGAGTTGAAAATCCATCCCTCTTAAAAGTTGACCAGATTGAAAAACATTGCTTTATAGGAGATTGTCAAATTCTCCCCTTCTTAAACAGGCTAATTTCTCCCTCCCTCCCTCCTTCCTTGCCACCCTCTTTTTTTTTTTTAAACCCCTCCTTCACCCCAAAAGTTTTGGGGCACGAGACAACGATGCCAGGTATGGCTTCGTGGTTGAAATTTTGCATGTCAGCTCAACATGCAAAGGAATCTTTTTTATTAATTGTCCAGCGGGGCCTTTGACCTTCGGGTTCATTTTTTTGTGAGGGGGTTCTAAGGAAGTTCACAGAGCCGGGGGGGGGGGGGGGACTAGAGCGGGCTGTCCATCTATCTGTCTGTCTAACTGGAACCTGCCTGTTTTGAGAATTGGACGCCGTCCCCCAACTGCCTTTTTGGTTAGTCCTCTCCTGTCTTCAAAAAAATCCCCAAAAAGCAATCCCCCCCCAATAGTTTTCCTTGTTTGCAGTTTTCCCCCCTCAGTCTGGTCTCCCCCATAGCCCCTCTGTCCTGTGGGTCACGTTGGGGAAGAAAATCATCCGTTCTTCCTTTCAAACCAGGGATATCTCACGCAGCCAGGTTTCCCCCCCCCCCCCTTACTGTATCTCAAAAGATATCGCTGGATGGTTCAGAAAAGAAGGATGTTATTGGTTCCCCCCACCCCCACCCCACTTTGTCTCAGCTAACGGAGTCCGCACCGCCTGTCCATGGCGAATTCTGTAAATTATTGTAATGTGTGCATTAAAAAAACAAAAGAAAACAAAACTGACTATAGGAGAAGAGTGTCTGCCCCCTTTTTCTAACTCGAAACGGAGCCACGGGGCATCGGAGCCGGTTTGGGCAGAGAGGGAGGAGAAAATTTGGGGGGTGGGGGGGAGGGGGAACCTTTTCCAAAACTTGGCTTGGTGTGAGATAACAATAGCGCTGGGAAAATCAATTTTACGCTTTTCAGAAGGATGGTTTGGGTTGGTAGGAATAATTTCAAGTGGAAATGTCCAAGGAACTGATAGGCTGAAACATTCCTTAATTGAGGGTTGGTTTTTTGCTTTTTTTTTTTTTTTTTTTTTGCCTGAAGGCACGTTAATCCATTTCATGAATCCATTTTCTATATTGTCCCAATCGGACTATAGTCCTTGACTTGCAACCACTCATTTAGTGACCAAAGTTAACGACGGCACTGAAAAAAAGTGACTTACGACCAGTTTTCGGTCTCACAACCCTTGTAGCAGGGTCACGTGATCAAAATTCGGACGCTCGGCAACGAATGTCAGCCTTCCAAGTAACGCCCCCATCGAAAGCAGAACTCCGAGGCTAGTAGATTCCCCCAAAGAATAAATGATGTTTATTGGATACATCATATCGGCACAGCTAGTGAAAACCAACTCTAAAGTTTCCCGCGGTTTTAGCCTAGTTAAAAGAGCAGAAGTTTCCCCTCCTCAAATGTCACAGGTCACGTTGTCCAATAAAGTGGTTTGGCGATTCCTTGGCTCACTCTTTCCTCCTCCTTCTCCCAACTGCCACCTGTTGGGATGACCTTGGTTCCCACAAGAAAGTTTTTTTGTTTTGTCTATTAGTGAGCAATCTACCCCCCCCCCCTCTGTTCCCAGTGTTCGGGGCAACTATGAGGCTGCAGAAAATGGCTTCAGCCAGGTTCGCTTCAGAGTTGACAGCAAATTTATGATGGTGGCAGTATTCTGGGGTCATGTGATCCTCTTTTTACGACCTTCCGACAAACAAAGTCAATGCGGAAGACAGGTTCACTTAATGACTGTGCCCTAACTTAACCACTGAAGCGACTCGCTTAACAACTGTGGCAAGAACGGGGCGAGACTCACCGAAGAATAGTCTCGCTTAGCAACAGAGCAGAAATTGCGGGCTCGGCTGTGGTTGCAAGTCAAGTACTCCCTGTATAGTTTTCTCAATCTCAACAACTTTATGATGGGTGGGCTTCAACTCCCAGAATTCTCCAGGCACTTTGCAATTGGTCAGAGTTCCAACGGACTGTTGTGACCTAAGCTTCCTGAGTCATTAAAACACACGAGTAGTCCCCAAAACCTCTTTTATTGCAACAGCTGTGAATTACGTTCATTCACAGCTGAGTCCCAATTAGTTGCAAAAAGTCCTTCTGGAGAAGTCCTTCGGGATAATTGCCAACCTTTATCTCCCTTGACACTCTGCGAAAGACCTACTTGGCAAAGCCACACGGAGTCCAAAATCAAACAGAGATGCTGACTGGGAACAGAATTAACAATGTTGCTTTCCTGCAAGGAGCCCATGTCCCTTTGCTCCTCTTTTTAAGCCTTACGGGTGGAGCCAATCATCTCCAGGCCTTACTTCTGAGTCGTCCTTTTTGCTTCAACTGTTTGTGCCTTCTGGCAGCTCTCCACATGCACACACTAGGAACAGGCTCCTCCTGTTCCTCTGCCTCTCTGCTGTCTGACTCTGGAGGCTCCGGAGTCTGCTCATTACTCCCAGATGGCCCTGGCCCCATCTCTGCCTCGGATGCAGAGCCCTCGTCTGGGCCTTCCCGAGACTCCAGGACCTCCATGCTCCTCCCCAGCCTCCTCACTGTCCAACTCCACTGCTAGCTCCGCAGGCTGCTGGTGGACCACAACACGGACCTTTCCGACGGTACGTAGGACCCAGTTCCCATGTTCGATGGCCACGTGGCTGGCTGGGGAATTCTGGGAGTTGAAGTCCACCCCTCTTCAAGTGGCCAGGGTTGCTGCAGCAGAGCAAGATGCTGGATAGGTACCAGCCTGGTGATGTCCATTCAGCTTTGCTGAGTGTGTAATCCATCCAGCCAACGTCTAATCCAGCAGGATTCCTGTAAACTGGAGTTGAGGGAATCATGAGGAACAAGCTAGATTTAAATTTGGATTTAATGGCTCCTGATTGCGGCAACTCCATCATGGAAAAAAGCCAGTTGTTTTTAAAGACTAAAAAATGTTTGTTGATGGCCTTTTTTCTCCTTGCAAAGGGATTAACCACAGGTAAGCTTCTTTTTAAGGTGCCACCGGCATTTTGCCTAGGAGGTGGTCAGTCTGTTTCGGATTTCAGCTAGAATATGGAAAAGTGACGCTAAGTTTGGATCAAAGAAAACCGTGTGTGTTTTCACATCTCTTTAAGCCAAATTAAAGAGGCCAGTCCTTGATTTAGCACAGAGGTCTCCAAATTGGACAACTTTAAGATTTGTGGGAGTTGAAGTCCACAAGTCTTTAAATTCTGGGAATTAAAGTCCACGAGCCTTTAAATTCTGGGAATTAAAGTCCACGAGCCTTTAAATTCTGGGAATTAAAGTCCACGAGCCTTTAAATTCTGGGAATTAAAGTCCACGAGCCTTTAAATTCTGGGAATTAAAGTCCACGAGCCTTTAAATTCTGGGAATTAAAGTCCACGAGCCTTTAAATTCTGGGAATTAAAGTCCACGAGCCTTTAAATTCTGGGAATTAAAGTCCACGAGCCTTTAAATTCTGGGAATTAAAGTCCACGAGCCTTTAAATTCTGGGAATTAAAGTCCACGAGCCTTTAAATTCTGGGAATTAAAGTCCACGAGCCTTTAAATTCTGGGAATTAAAGTCCACGAGTCTTTAAATTCTGGGAATTAAAGTCCACAAGCCTTCAAATTCTGGGAATTAAAGTCCACAAGCCTTTAAATTCTGGGAATTAAAGTCCACAAGCCTTTAAATTCTGGGAATTAAAGTCCACAAGCCTTTAAATTCTGAGAATTAAAAGTCCATAAGCCTTCACACCTTCTCAGACTGGATGGCTGGGGAATTCTGGGAGTTGAAGTCCACAAATCTTCAAATTCTGGGAGTTGAAGTCCACAAGTCTTAAAGTCACCAAGTTTGGAGACCTCTGATCGGGCAGAATTTGACCTGGTTGAGAATATGCCTCTGGGTCAAAGAAGGATTTGCTATTGTTCGTTAAGGTGGTTTTGGGATGGTTTCCTGAATTCAGCACCCAAAGAGCGCCCCTTGTGGGTTCTGCACGCTTCACCTGGCACCCACAACGCAAGCCTCTTAATAGCCACTCTGCAACGGTTCAGTTAATCGGTCGCTGGGGCGCTCCCAATGCCGCATTCCTGAGTTAGGAGTTCCTTTGCCAGTTCCTCTGCAGGCGTGCAGCGTGCCTGGGGGCACCTGGCTGCTAAAACTCCACGGCGCCTGGTTTGCACCTTTGAAAGCAACACAATGGGAGGAGATGTGACCCCCGAAGGAATCCCGACCTGCGTCCCTGCAAAATAATGTGGTTCCTCACATTATTTTATACGCTCACCTGTACTATACAAAACTACAGGTAAGTCCTCGAATTACGGCCACAATCGAGACCAGCATTTCCACTGCTAAGCAAGGCGGTTTGTTGAGTGAGTCACACCCAATTTTGCGATCTTTTTATTATCCACTGCTTAGCAAAACACCGCTGTTGTTAACCCAGGTCATTAAGTGAATCTGGCTTTCCCATTGACTTTGCTGGTTGGAAGGTCGCAAAAAGGGAATCTCGTGACCCCGGGGACATTGCAACCGTCATAAGTACATGCCAGTTGCCAAGCGTCTAAAATTTTGACCACGTGATCATAGGGATGCTGCAACGGTCGTAAAGTGTGAAAAACGGCCATAAGTCACTTTTTTCAGGGCTGCTTGAAGTCACTAAATGAGAAGTCACTAAATGAACGGTTTTAAATCGAGGCCGACATGTAAAAAAGCTAAGCACCAGCCTCCACTTCAAAGGCAGGTAGTCCTCAGCTTAACAATGACGATTGAACCGAAAATGTCTGTTG
Source organism: Pantherophis vulpinus (assembly GCA_037215915.1). Taxonomy (NCBI): domain Eukaryota; kingdom Metazoa; phylum Chordata; class Lepidosauria; order Squamata; family Colubridae; genus Pantherophis; species Pantherophis vulpinus. The sequence goes on from JAXLNS010000003.1 coordinate 3,889,421, forward strand.
TTAAGTGAAACATTTGTTAAGTGAGTTTTTCCGCCTTTTACAACCTTTCTTCCCACCGTTAAGTGAGTCACTGCAGTTGCTAAGTGCAGTGCAGTGATTCACAACCTTGTTAATCACTGTGAACAAGGTTGTTAAGTGAAACGGGCTTTGCCAGTCAGGTCACAAAAGGGGGGGGTCACATGACCGCAGGACACTGCGACGGTCATAAATACGAACCGGTTGCCGAGCGGCTGAGTTTTGATCACCTTTGTGACCATGTTACAAAGGATGCAACTGAAAAAACGCTCCTAAGCCACATTTTTCCAGTGCCGTCATAACTTTGAACAGTCACTAAACGAAACTGTCATAAGTCAAGGACTTCCTGTACATTCCTCCTCTTCCAGGGAACCCAGAAAGGGATTTTTTAAAAAGATTTTTTTAAAAAATGCAGCAGATTCTTTGGAAACGCCTGGCGAAAGATGGCGTCTCTGGAATCCCAGAATAACAAGAGCTGGAAGGAATCTTCTAGTCATTGTGCAAATCGCACAATTTAACACCGTTTTATCTCAGGTACGGAGGGCTGCGATATGGTGTGCCTTGTGTGATTTACACTGTTTGTGCAATGATGTTCTGACCTCTCCGAGGTTGTCGTGACTTCAGCTAGGTTGCTTCAGGTGGAGGAGGAACGTATGGGAGAAACCCAGAAAATGAGTTTATTTAATTTATATTCCCCCTGTGTTATATTTATATTTATAACCAACACGAGGTGGCAAACCTATTCAATTACCCCTTCCTTCTACTATTTTCCCAACAACAACCCTGTGAGGTAGGTTGGGCTGAGAGAGTCTCCCAACTGGCTTTCATCCCTAAAGCGGGACTAGAACTCACTGTTTCCTAGTGATTGGTTCAAAGTCTCCAACCGGCTTTCATGCCTAAAGCGGAACTAGAACTCCCGGTCTCTTAGTGATTGGCCCAAAGTCTCCAACCGGCTTTCATGCCTAAGGCGGGACTAGAACTCCCGGTCTCCTAGTGATTGACCCAAAGTCACCCAGCCAGCTTTCGTGCTAGGGCGGGACTAGAACTCCCGGTCTCCTAGTGATTGGCCCAAAGTCTCCAACCGGCTTTCATGCCTAAAGCGGGACTAGAACTCGCCATCTCCTAGTGATTGGCCCAAAGTCTCCAACTGGCTTTCATGCCTAAGGCAGAACTAGAACTCACAGTCTCCTAGTGATTGACCCAAAGTCACCCAGCCAGCTTTCGTGCTAGGGCGGGACTAGAACTCCCGGTCTCTTAGTGATTGGCCCAAAGTCTCCAACCGGCTTTCATGCCTAAGGCGGGACTAGAACTCACGGTCTCCTAGTGATTGACCCAAAGTCACCCAGCCAGCTTTCGTGCTAGGGCGGGACTAGAACTCCCGGTCTCCTAGTGATTGGCCCAAAGTCTCCAACCGGCTTTCATGCCTAAGGCAGGACTAGAACTCCCGGTCTCCTAGTGATTGACCCAAAGTCAACCAGCCAGCTTTCGTGCTAGGGCGGGACTAGAACTCCCGGTCTCCTAGTGATTGGCCCAAAGTCTCCAACCGGCTTTCATGCCGAAAGCGGGACTAGAACTCGCCATCTCCTAGTGATTGGCCCAAAGTCTCCAACTGGCTTTCATGCCTAAGGCGGGACTAGAACTCCCGGTCTCCTAGTGATTGGCCCAAAGTCACCCAGCCAGCTTTCGTGCTAGGGCGGGACTAGAACTCCCAGTCTCCTAGTGATTGGCCCAAAGTCTCCAACCGGCTTTCATGCCTAAGGCGGGACTAGAACTCCCGGTTTCCTGGTGATTGGCCCAAAGTCACCCAGCCAGCTTTCGTGCTAGGACGGGACTAGAACTCCCGGTCTCCTGGTGATTGGCCCAAAGTCACCCAGCCAGGTTTCGTGCCTAAGGTGGGACTAGAACTCCCGGTCTCCTGGTGATTGGCCCAAAGTCACCCAGCCAGGTTTCATGCCTAAGGTGGGACTAGAACTCCCGGTCTCCTGGTGATTGGCCCAAAGTCACCCAGCCAGCTTTCGTGCTAGGGCGGGACTAGAACTCACCATCTCCTATTCTGTAGCTTGGTGTCCTAACCAGTAGATCAAACTGGTTCCAGTTGGGTTATCTAGTTGTGTCATGAACTGTTTGTAAGGAAACAAACATGCCTTCAAACAAGCAGGGTCAACAGAGGAAGCCAGATTCGCTTAAAACGACGGCGTTATTCACTTCGCCGTAGTGATTTGCTTAACAACGGTGGCAAAAAAAAAAAAAAAAGGTCGCAAACGGGGCAAAGCTCCCTTCACTGTCTCGCTTAGCAACCGAAATTTTTTAGGCACCATTGTGGTTGTAAGTCGAGGACTACCTATAGTCTTTGACAACAGACCCCGGGCACAAATGCCGCCTTGAGCTGCTGTATCGAAGGGAGAGAAATCTTTAAAAACGCCAATTGTCTTCTTTTCCTAATGCATGAAAAGGAAAAAAAAAAAAAAAAAAGACTTGTCGGCTCAGGATTTTCTGTACTTCGTCCCATCATTTATTTATTTATTCCCCCAGGAGTGGGGTGGGAATGGAGATTTTGCAGCATCCTTCCCCCAGGAGTGGGGAGGGAATGGGGATTTTATTTATTTATTTATTTATTTATTTATTTATTTATTTATTTATTTATTTATTATTTATTTATTTATTTATTTATTTATTATTTATTTATTATTTATTTATTTATTTATTTATTTATTTATTTATTGGTTCGATTTACATGCCGCCCTTCTCCGGAGACTCAGGGCGGCTTACAATGCGTTAAGCAATAGCCTTCATCCTTTTGTATATACCTGCTTGGTAGGGCTTTCGCCCCCCCCCCCAAGCGGTGTTTTTTTTTATACAAAGTCAGCTTATTGCCCCCACAATCCGGGTCCTCATTTTACCTACCTCGAAAAGGATGGAAGGCTGAGTCAACCTTGAGCCTGGTGAGATTCGCACTCGCAGTAATTGCAGGCATCTGGTGCTACTTAACAGTGCTTTAGTCCGCTGCGCCACCAAGGCCCTTCTGCTGCAGCATTTTCGGCTATAAACATTTTTTTCCCCTCCTCTTCACAAAAGTGGAGTGGGTGGCATCGTTCCTAATTTTGCCCCCTGCACCATCTTAAGCAGAAGCCCACTTTGGCGTTCCTAACCAGGATCGAACCCCATCTGGCTGTCAGCACGTGAGGAGGAGGAGGACGGGGTGGGGGTTTGCCATCTCGGCAGCCCAGTTTAGAGTCCTGTTCCACCCCCCCTTCACCTCCAAGCTGCCATCTTCCTTTTGCCAACAGCCCATCTGCCCATTCCAGCGCGCCGCTCGTCTTCACCGCTCGTCTTTCAAGACCGAGGAAAAAATTGTCGGCTTTACCAACCCTTCGGCTCTTGGTGGTTTTGGTAATCTTTCTGAGTGGCAGATGTCTTTCTCTTGCTCTTTTTGCCTTTCCAGATAAAATAGAATAGTTAACAGAGTTGGAAGGGACCTTGGAGGTCTTCTAGTCCAACCCCTTGTTCGAGCAGGAAACCTTATACCATTTCAGACAAATGGTTGTCCAATCTCTTCTTAAAAACCTTCCAGTGTTGGAGCATTCACAGCTTCTGGTGGCAAGCAGTTCCACTGGTTAATTGTTCTAACTGTCAGGAAATTTCTCCTTAGTTCTAAATTGCTTCTCTCCTTGATTAGTTTCCATCCGTTGCTTCTTCTCTTGCCTTCAAGATGCTTTGGAGAATAGGTTGACCCCCAACTCTTCTTCGTGGCAGCCCCTCCTCCAATATTGGAAGACTGCTATCATGTCACCCCTGGTCACCAGGAGACCGGGAGTTCTAGTTCCTCCTTAAGTCATGATAATTGATCGTCTGGGTGACCTTGGGCCAATCCCTCCCTCTTAGCGCAACCCACCCGCACAGGATGGATGTGGGGTAAAACAGGAGTAGTATTGGATATGTTCGCTGGCTTGAATTATTTGTAAAAATAAGAAAAGGCGGGGCTATAAATAAAATAAGGAAACAGATATCATCCGTGCCAGAAGGGAATGGAGTGTTGAGGAGTGTAGGAGGAGGAAAAGAGGAGGAGGAGATGGAGGGGACTGTGGGGTCCTCGGTGCTCTCTGAACTTGGTGGTTTTCTTGCAGAAGTTTTATGACCCTACTGGGTAACATCATCAGTGCTAGAAGGGAGTGGGGTTTAGGAAGAGGAGGACGACTGTGGGGTCCTTGGTTGTTGTGGCCCGTCAGTGGCCTGTGCAGCTAGTAGCTGATTCGGACAGCGAGGAGGCTGGTGTGGTGCTGCGCCAGCAGCCTGTGCAACTGCCACTCGAGTCGGACAATGAGGAGGCTGGAGAAGATGCGGTGCCAGAGGCGGGGATTCAGCCAGGGCCTTCAGAACCTCCAGAAGCTCCCATAAGTGAAGAGGACGAAGAGGAGGAGCCTCTTCTCGATGCATGGGCGCGCAGAACTGCCCAAAGGCAGGAGTGGCTCCTCAGGAGGAGGTCTCCTCGAGAGTAAGGCTTGCGGCCAATTGGCCACTCCCTTAGCCTATTTTAAGTTTGCACACAGCTTGTAAAAAGCTGCAGGAAACAACGTCCGTTCGTTCGCTGATCATTTGAGTTTGGATTTTCTCTGCAAACCTGGCTTCTGGGCCTTCTGCCAACTCTAGTAAGACTCTTATCTTATCTGTGGAATTTCTGGCAGGTTGTTAAGGACGTTTTATTAACAGCCTGCATTTGCAAAAGGCTGTTGTTTTGAAGTAAACTGAGTTTTGTTCGGAGTTTGTGTGTGTGCTACATTCTTTGGGATCCGTAGCTGGGGCAGAACATTGGTGCTCTCTGAGCTTGGCGGTTTTCTTGCAGACATTTCATCACCATACTAGGGAACGCCATCAATGCACTTTTTTTTTTTAGTACGTGGTAATTTCGGTCTTTAAGCAACCGGTCCTGTATTCCTGGCGGGCGGAAAGCAGCATCCTTACACCGTGGATCAATTCGAAACCCGACAGATCGGTTGCCAACCGCAATTCTTCACGAGCAGAAGCCGAAAACCTCGCCCGGTGGCACTTCTTTTCAAAGCTCCAGGCAATTGTGGGCACTCAACAATGTCGGGCATCACAGGTTCTAGTGCCACTTGTGTAGGTGTGTGTGTGTGTTTGTGTGTATTCCTCTCTCACCTGCCTTGGAAAAGACCCAGAAAATCAACCGGGGCTGCTGTTCCCATCTGAACGATTACGTGCCTTTGTAAAGAACAGTTTGTATTCTCCGCTCCTTTCCCAGTACAATTCAAGGCCAAAATTCCGCAGCAAAAAGTGTGGGCTGCGTACAACGTGTGGCTTTCTGGCAACACCGCCTGCTTTTATTTCCAGTTTCCCAGGAAAGAAAAAAAAAGAGGGTGTCTTTGGATGGCCAGAGATAAATAATAATAATAATAAAATAAAATGGTGCTTGGTTCCTTCTGTGCCACGAACCTCACAATGGACGTAATTGACATTCAAGGTACTGTGTGTAACTTATTAGGCTGCTGCTCGGCGTGGGCTTGAAGTAGAGAGAGAGAGAGAGAGAGAGGGTCACGCTGGGTTTTTTCAATGTTTTGCAGCTTCAAAGGTATTTATCGGCTTCCGTTTCTTCCTGCCGGGAGCTCTGGGATTGTGCGATTCCCGCTGACGAGGGGGAAAAAAATAATAATAGAGGTTTTAATTTTATTCCCTGCCTACGTGCTGCTTTTTTTCCCTACGCCGAGGAGGAGGTGTTGTATCTATAGATCTTTTAGTATAGGGTGTTTTTTTTCTCAAATCTTGGCCACTTGAAGAGTGGGGGGACTTCAATTCCCAGAATTCCCCAGCCAGCGAATGCTGGCTAGGGAATTCTGGGAGTTGAAGTCCACCCCCTCTTCAAGTTTCAAGGTTAAGCTCTCCTTTAAAGTGATCTGCATTGGGGAGGGAAAAAAAAACTCATTGCAGGTTAAAATTTCCTTCAATGACTTCAGAAGTCCCTATTTTTACGAACGGGGGTTTCCTCGACTTAACGACGGTTTGTTTAGTGTTCAAAAGGTACAACGGCATTTGTCAGAAATGGTGTGTAGGATCTCCTGCTCGGGTGGGGTGGGGTGGGGTTGGACTAGATGATCTCCAAGGTCCCTTCCGAGTCTGTTAATCTATAAGAGACTGGACAGGCACTTGTCTGAAATGGTCTAGGATGCCCTGCTTCAGCAGGGGGTTGGACTAGAAGACCTCCAAGGTCCCTTCCAATCCTGTTCTCTGATATAGTCATTGAAAAAAAAGAGGGATTTATGGATTTATGGTCATTGTACACAATGCAATTGGTTTACGTAGCGACGTAAATTATGGCGTTTAATTGAGGTCGTAAATCGAGGCGTTCCTGTAACTTTCTTGGCAGCCACAACTGGGCATCGTCACCTCACGCACTGCCCAATCTTAGCCAGCTCCTCCTTTGTGGCCTCCATCAAAATATTAACCAGGTTAGTTTAAAAAAAAAAAAAAATCAATGCCACCCTAATGGTAGCATCTCCCTGAGCTTCAAAATTGGAAGGAAATGGGATTTCTTTTTTTAGTGCTGATTTATCAAGGATCGGTTGATCCCATAGTTACTCAGGGTTGCCCTGCTGACGAGATGGACAGCATAAATACATATGGCAGTGGTGGGTTTCAAAATTTTTTACTACCAGTTCTGTGGGCGTGGCATGGCTTGGTGGCCCCAGAGTGGGGTGGAAATGGGGATTTTGCAGTATCCTTCCCCTGGAGTGGGGAGGGACTGGGGATTTTGCAGTATCCTTCCCCTGGAGTGGGGTGGGAATGGGGATTTTGCAGTATCCTTCCCCTGGAGTGGGGATGGAATGGGGGATTTTGCAGTATCCTTCCCCTGGAGTGGGGAGGGACTGGGGATTTTGCAGTATCCTTCACCTGGAGTGGGGATGGAATGGGGATTTTGCAGTATCCTTCCCCTGCCACGCCCACCAAGCCACGCCCACCGAACCGGTAGTAAAAAAAAATTGGATTTCACCACTGGGCTGGACATACTGGTTTTACAGGCAAGCAGAGGGGCCTCCTCCCATCTTGCATTATTATTTATCGCCCGGCACATTCATGTTTTCATTTTTTTTAAAAAAAAATCATCTTGCAACTGAAGAGGTTCCTTGGTGCTCTCTGAGCCTTGCCTGTTTTCTGGCAGTCATTTCATTAACCAAATTAGGTAATGTTCACACCGGTGCTTGAGCACTGATGATGTTACCTAGTTTGGTCATGAAATGTTTGCCAGGAAATAAGGGCAAGCTCAGAGAGCACCAAGGACCCCACAGTCGTCCTCCTCCTCTTCCTCTCCGCAAACCCCACTCCCTTCTAGCACTAATGACGATTTTAATTTGGTTTTAATGGGGTTTTAAAATTGGTTTTAAAATGAGAGTTTTAAATTCGGCCTATGATTTAACTATTTTAATCTGCTTTTAAATTCTATTTTGTACATCGTTTTTATTATGGCTGTTCACTGCCCTGAGTCCTTCGGGAGAAGGGCGGTATATAAATAAAATAAAATAAAATAAATAAATAATGACAGTTCCCTAGTTGGGTCATGAAACGTCTGCAAGAAAATCACCCAGCTCAGAAATCACCAAGGACCCAACAGTCCCCCTCTCCTCCTCTTGCTCCTCCATGCCTCCTCCTCCTCCATTCTGCAAACCCCATTCCCTTGCAGCACTGATGATGTTCCCTAGTTGGGTCATGAAACGTCTGCAAGAAAACCACCAAGTTTCAGAGAGCTCCAAGGACCCCAAAGTCGTTTTCCTACTTTCTTGCAAACCTTCATCCCTTCTACTCCACAGTCCTCCTCCTCCCCCTTCTCCCTTTCTCTTCCTCCACTCTACAAACCCCACTCCCTTCTACTATAGCACTGATGAAGTTGCCTAGTTGGGTCATCAAACATCTGCAAGAAAACCACCCAGATCAGAAATCGCCAAGGACCCAACAGAGCCTTGGTGGTGCAGCGGACTAAGTGCTGTTATGTAGCACTTAGCTGCCAGCTGCCTGCAATTAGTGCGAGTTCAAATCTCACCAGGCTCAAGGTTGACTCAGCCTTCCATCCTTCCGAGGTAGGTAAATTGAGGACCTGGATTGTGGGGGTAATAAACTGACTTTGTAAAAACACCGCTTATGGGGGGCCAAAAGCCCTAATAAGCAGTTATATACAAAAGAATGAAGGCTATTGCTATAAGTGCATTGTAAGCTGCCCTGAGTCTTTGGAGGAGGGCGGCATATAAATTGAACGAATAAATAAATAAATAAACAGTCCCACTCTCCTCCTCCTCTTGCTCCTCTATGCCTTCTCCTCCTCCTCCGTTCTGCAAACACCACTCCCTTCCCGCCATTGATGACGTTCCCTAGTTGGATCATGAAACGTCTGCAAGAAAATCCACCCAGCTCAGAGATCACCAAGGACCCCACAGTTGTCCTCCCCCTCCTCAAATCCTATTCCCATGATGGCGAATCTATGTCACGCGTGCCACAGGTGGCACATGGAGCCATATCGGTGGGCACGCCGGCTGATTTTCGGGCCCACCGGAAGTCGGGAATTGGGTAGTTTCCGGCGTCTGGAGGGTCTCCAGGAGGGTGGGGAAGGCCGTTTTCGCCCTCCCCAGGCTCCTAGAAAGCCTCTGGAACCTGGGGAGGGCGAAAAACGGACCTACCATGCCATCACGTGCCAAAAGTGGGGGGAGCGCAGGTGGGGGGTTGTGTGCGCATGCATGGGGAGGCAGGGTGAATTATGGGTGTGGGCACATGCGTGCGTGACCCCCACACACACTCCCCCCCCGGCTTTTGGCACGCGACGACAAAAAGATTAGCCATCACTGCCCTATTCTCTTGTAGCACTGATGATATTACCTAGTTGGGTCATGAAACGTCTGCAAGAAAACAACCCAGCTCAGAGATCACCAAAAGACCCCACAGTTGCAACCTCGAGCTATACATATACATATACATATACATATACATATACATACATACATACATACATATATTTAACATCTTTCAACATAGGAAAAAACCCTGATTGCAAAAATATCACACATTTATACCTATGAATTAAAATAAATAAATATAAATATAAATATAAATATATATATATATATCGCCCTTTGTACTGGCCATCTTGCAATTCTGCAAGCAACCAGGTTGCCCCCCCCTCCCCTCAAAAAAAAAAAAAAAAAGATCGCCCCAACCACGCGGGGGCGCTGAGCGCCTCTTCGCGTCTGTCCTCCCTAGCGGCCGCTGAGGGTACTGCAGCCGGGAAAGCGTTCTACGAGGAGGCCCGGAGGTGGGTGGGGGAAGGCATCATTTCGGCCTCTCCCGCGGTCGAAGCACAAGAGTCTGCCGGCTTCGAGGCCCCTCCCGCGCCGGACGCGGACGATGGGACACAGAATCCCCACCCGCCCTTTTCCCCATAACCCTGCGGAAGAACAACGCCGACAAGGCCTTATTATTATTACTACTATTATGAGGCGGCCAAAATGGCGGCGGCACCGCCTTCCTTGGCTCCGCCCCTCTCTCTCTCTCTCTCTAAGCTCGCTCGCGCAAGGCCTGCTGGGACGCGGGAGGAGGAGGAGGAGGAGGTTGAAAAAGGACCCTTTGCGCAGGCGCGGCTCCTCCCCCTCCCCAATCCCCCTCGACTCCTGTTCGTGCCGCTCGCCGGCCGCGCCTCAGCCTCGCCTCGTCCTCGCGGTGCGGATTTTTGACGCCGGGACGCGAGATGGGCGTCCGCATGGAGACCATCGCCCCCGGGGACGGTGAGAGAGACGGGGAGGGCCCGGGGATCCCCTTCCCCCCCCACTCCTCCCCCTCCCCCCCATGGGTGTGTGGGTGTGGGGGGGGGTTCGTGGGTTATGTGGGGAGGGGGCTCCCCTCCCCCCTTTTGACAGGACTTTCTTCTCTCTCTCCCCCTCCCCCCCCCCGCAGGGAGGACCTTCCCGAAGCGCGGCCAGACCTGCGTGGTGCACTACACGGGTGAGTGGAGGGGGGGGAGGAGGAGGGGAGGGGGTCTCTCCAAAGGGAGGGGGGGGGAGTCTTGAAAGGCGCCCCCTCCCCATCCTTCAGGGGCTTCCTTCAAGGGCAGCCGACTTCCCCCTCCCCCTCCCCAGCCCTTGGTGTCTTGGATGATGGGGTGTTTTTTATTTGGGGGGTGGGGGTGTCCCCCTTCCCATCATCCCCAGCCGGTGGCCCTGAAAAGCCTAGGAAGGGGGGGGCAGCTGTCGGGTGGGGGCTCTCCTGCTTGGAGAGTTTCCCCCCACCCCCACATTCCTCCCTCCCTCCTTTCCCCAACATATACTCTGAGAAAGACACAATCTTCCCCCCCCCCCCAATATTACACCCACACACTCCTGGCACGTGGACACACACACACACACACACACACACAGATAAAGACACAATCCTGCCCCCCCCCCAACATGACACACACACTCCTGGCATCTTCCATTTCTTCTCCCCCTCTCCCTCCCTCTTGCTCTCTCTCACACACACACTCCTGGCACGCGCCCACACACACACATGCATGTGCATGCACACACAGAGAGAAATACACAATCTTCCCCCCCCCAACATTACATACACACACATACTCCTGGCCTCTTCCATTTCCTCCCTCCCTCCCTCTCCCTCTTTCTCTCTCTCTCTCACACACACACCCTTTCCTGGCACACACACACACACACACACACACACACACAGAAATACACAATCTTGCCCCCCCCAACATTACATACACACACATCTTCCTGGCATCTTCCATTTCCTCCCCCCCTCCCTCTCCCTCTTTCTCTCTCTCTCTCTCTCTCTCTCACACACACACACACACACTTTCCTGGCACACACACACACACACAGAAATACACAATCTTGCCCCCCAATATTACACACGCATCTGGCATCTTCCATTTCCTCTCCCTCCTTCCCTCACACTCCCACACACAGAAATATACAATCTTGCCCCCCAACATTACACACCCCTGTTGGCATCTTCCATTTTCTCCACACTTTTGACATCTTTCCCCCCCCTTCCCCCAAAACATCACTCTTGGCAGCATGACACATAAACACAACCTCTTGGCATTTTGTCCCGTCCCCCCCAAATACTTTGGGCTTCTTAGCCTCCCCAACACCACAAATAAATATATACATACATACATACATACATACATACATACATACATATATATATATATAGACACATACACGGTGTTGGGGAGGCTAAGAAGCCGTCACACCGTGTGTGACGATGCCAAGAATATATATACACACTCTTGGCATTGTCACACATGCTCCTGACATTTTGTCCCCCTCCCCCATTCTTTTGGCATCTTGCCTCCCCCAACAACACACACACACAAACACTCCTGGTATTTTGTCTCGTCCCCTTCTCTCCCCCCAAAAAACACTCATGGTTTCTTGGCCCCCAACAACCCTCATGTACACACTCCTGGCACCTTCACATCCACACACTCTTCTGGCATTTTGTTCCCTCTCCATGCTCCTGGCATCTCACCCCCCCCCCCCCCCGCCCCCCAACACACACATACTGCTGGTATTTCCCACCCACCCCCAACCTCTGGCATCTTGCCCCAACACACACACACACACACACACACACACACACACACACACACCCTTGGCACCTGCACTCTTCTGATCAGAGTGGCACTCCTGGACCTTGGCCATGCTGGCAGCCTCCCATTCACCCCCTTCCTCTCCCGCCAGGTGCGGCGCCTGGGTGTCCCTGCTCTGCCCTTTCTTCCATGCCCCATGGCTGCCTTTGGCTGGCACGGGAGGAACTCTCCCCTTGCCCCCCTCCCCGACATGCAGACCCCAACCCTGAGCCTCCCACCCTTCCTTCATCATGAATTTTCCCTTCCTGCCACTCATGGGCACAGTGCACCTCCCTCCCTTGTGATTCTCTTAATGGCGCTTCCCCCTCTTGCCTGTCCTGTTTTCTTGTACCCTGTTCCGTGTTGTGTGGATTTGTGTTTTCCATTGGCAGTCTTGCTCCTTCAGTGCTGTTGGGGTGACTGGAATGTGCCCTCTGAGGGGGGAAAAAAATCCACATTCCTGATCCAAAATGTGCTTTTAAGAGCTGCTTGATTGGTATTTCAATCTCGGCCTGAGAAAAATCCTTGCCTTTTTCTCCTTGAGCAGTAACAAAGTTGTGGTGATTTGCATTCCCCCCCCATGCTTTTGTATCCCCCTTTCCTCAATTTTATTTTTATTTGCATCCCGCCTTGATTAATGCAAAATGCAGCTTCTTAACTGACAGCCCGTGTTGCTTAGTAATTCATTCCTGCAAGTGTTTTTTTTAAGCGCTGCTTCAGTAAGACGCTCTCTGCTTGTTATAATACCTCATCTGTAAGTTGCGTGATCCATTTTCGCGAGGTGAGCAATTCGGGAGGAATTGCACCCTCGGAAATGGTTGTGCCCAGCAGTCGGTGGATTCGTTTATGTGCAAGATATTATTCTGATCTGGTGGTCTTGCTTGTAGAAAACCCCTTTTGCAAAGGATCTCTCTTCTCTGAATCTTATTTTTGCTCCTTTAATTTATTTTTATTTATTAAACCTACATGCTGCCCATCTTCGCTGTCCAGAGTGAGTAAAAAAATGTTGGTTAAAAGGCACCCATTGCTATAGCAACCTTGAAACCGAGATGGTTAGGAAGCGATCATCCTGATACAGAAAATTAGACACTTATTAAGGCTTGGACTTCATTCTGGGAAGCTTTTTATCTGTAAAATAAACAATAGAAGAGGAATTTTTCCATTGCCTTGTTTAGCTGCCTGTTTTCTTCGGGTGATCTGTCTGATTTCCATGGAGGCTTTGAATGTGCCGAAAAGCACATTTTTCCATGTTACTTTCTTTGGCAGGTAATTTCACTTGGTTGTTTTCAAAGCTGGGTGGGACTGACAGTTCATAGATCAAGTGAAGACTTCTTGCTGACTTCATAGTCTTCATCACCGTAGGAATTTCCTTAGGAATAGAATAGAGGTGGAAGGGACCTTGGAGGTCTTCTAGTCCAACCCCTTGCTTGAGTAGGAGACCCTACAGACAAATGGTTGTCCAATCTCTTCTGCAAAAGCTTCAGTGTTGGAATATTCACAACTTCTGGTGGCAAGTCGTTCCACTGGTTAATTGTTCTCACTGTCAGGAAATTTCTCCTTAGTTCCAGGTTGCTTCTCTCCTTGATGAGTTTCCACCCGTTGCTTCTTGTCCTGCCTTCTGGTGCTTTGGAGAATAGCTTGACTCCCTCTTCTTTGGGGCAGCCCATCAAATACTGGAAGACTGCTGTCATGTCACTCCTGGTTCTTTTTATTAAACTAGACATACCCATTTACTCCAACCATTCTTCATATGTTTGAGCCTCCAGTCCCCTAAAGATTGAAGGATCCAACCTCCCTCCAAGGGTTGAAGTTTAATTGGACCTTCAGGATACCTTCTGATGGGGCGGGGGGGGGGGGGAATTCATTTAGCATTGCTTCTTCATCTTCGTGAAGAAGATGATGCCACCTCATATATCGGAAGACTGCATGCATGATCCATAAGGAGTCAAAAGTTGGGGGATTTTGGGGGCAGCCCGAAATTCCAAGCCACAAAACACCGATTTGGATATTCTCTTGGGGTTTTCTTGCGGTTTTTTTGTGGTGCAAGAATTCCCACGGCTTCATTGGTTGACTGAGTCTGGATGGAATCTAGAAAGGAACGTCGCGTATACCAATATCCCAAATCTCGGGTGGGCAACTGTGGCCCTTTGACAACCTGTGGACTTCAACTCCCAGAATTCCTGAGGCAGCCAAGGTGGCTGGGGAATTCTGGGAGTTGAAGTCCACAGATCATAAAGGGGCCATATTTGCCCACTTCTGTCCCAAATGGTTATCAATGGCCTAGAACAGGGATCTCCAACCTTGGCAGCTTTAAGCCTGGCGGACTTCAATTCCCAGAATTCCCCAGCTTTGCTGGCTGGGGAATTCTGGGAGTTGAAGTCCGCCAGGCTTAAAGCTGCCAAGGTTGGAGACCCCTGTTCTAAAAGACCTAAAAACCTGATGATTTTGTGGTTGTGATTTGAAGGTTGGATAGGGAGTCTTGAGCTTCTGACTTTGTGATGGTTGTAGGGTGCCCAACAAATCAAACCTGAAATTTCTTGGCAGTGAGAACAATTAACCAGTGGAACATCTTGCCTCCAGAAGTTGTGAATGCTCCAACACTGGAAGTTTTTGAGATTGGATAGCCATTTGTCTAAAATGGTGTAGGGTCTCCTGCCTGAGCAGAGGGTCAGACTAGAAGACCTCCAAGGTCCCTTCCAACTCCCCTGTTATTCTATTCTAATTTTTTTTTTTTAAATTTGATTTATATGCTGCCCTTCTCCGGAGACTCAGGGCGGCTTACAATGCGTTAAGCAATAGCCTTCATCCTTTTGTATATTTATACAAAGTCAGCTTATTGCCCCCACAAACTGGGTCCTCATTTCACCTACCTTAGAAAGGATGGAAGGCTGAGTCAACCTTGAGCCTTGGAGAGATTCGAGCCAGCAGAAATGGCAGGCAGCTGTGTTAATAACACGGTGCGTAGACCACTGTACTATCAAGGCTAATTTTGAACCTCCTGCAGGCAGAAAATATTTTCTTTCATTCTCAAGACAGCTTTCTGGACTTGGACCGATTAGGGAAACATCAGCCGGGGCTCAAAGATTGAAAATAACTCTTGCTCAACCTTTAAACCTCTTTTTAATATCTGTGGAATTCTGGGAGTTGAAGTCCACAGGTCTTAAAAGGGGCCGAGGTTGAAAAACACTGCTTGTAAGGACACTGCAGAGGAAGAGCGTGTCAATACAGGTAGTCTTCAACTTACGGCCGCAATGGAGCCCGCCATTTCTCTTGTTAAGCGAGGCAGTTGTTAAGTGAACTTTGTCCCATTTTACGACCTTCCTTCCCACGGTTGTTAAGTAAATCACTGCAGTTGTTAAGATAGCAACATGGTTGTTAAGTGAATCTTCCCCACTTGACTGCTCAGACGGTCGCAAAAGGGATCACGTGACCCCGGGACACTTCAACCGTCATAATTACATGCCAGTTGCCAAGCGTCTGAATTTTCGATCACGTGACCATGGAGATGCTACAAAGGCCGTAAGCGTGGAAAACGGTCCCAAGTCACCTTTTTTCAGTACCGTTGTAACTAGAACGGTCACTATGTGAACCGTCGTAAGTCGAGGACTACCTGTAGTGCTTTTTATCTCTCTCTCTCTTTCTTTTTTTAAAAAAGCCAGGTGCGATGGCCTAAACGGACTTTTTTCTTTGTTAATTTTTTTTTTTAATTCTGACGCAATAGTTTTAATTGCGTGTTTAATTCTGTGACTGTGCTTAGAGCCCGTATGGAGAGCTGCAGCAAAATGGAGAGAGCCAGCTCTTGCCTTGCTGGTTCTCCACCCACGAGAACCTAGCTGGAAAGCAGCAGGCTGAAAAAAAAAGAAAGAAAGAAAAGCAACAAGGAACAGCAGAGACAGCTTGAATAGAATAGAATAACCGAGTTGGAAGGGACCTTGGAGGTCTTCTAGTCCAACCCCCTGCTTAGGCAGGAAACCCTACACCATTTCAGACAAATGGTTATCCAACATCTTCTTAAAAACTTGCAGTGTTGGAGCATTCACAACTTCTGGTGGCAAGTTGTTCCACTGATGAATTGTCCTCACTGTTAGGAACTTTCTCCTTAGTTCTAGGTTGCTTCTCTCTTTGGTGAGTTTCTATCTGTTGCTTCTTGTCCTGCCCTCAGGGGCTTTGGAGAATAGCTTGACTCCCTCTTCTTTGGGGCAGCCCCTGAGATATTGGAACGCTGCTATCATGTCTCCCCTGGTCCTTCTTTTCATTAAACTAGGCACACCCAGTTCCTGCAACTGTTCTTCAGATGTTTCAGCCTCCAATCATCCCCTAGTCCTCTTTATTGCTCTTCTCTGCACTCTTTCTAGAGCCTCCACATCTTTTTTTACACCGTGGCGACCAAAACTGAATGCAGGATTCCAAGTGAGGCCTTACCAAGGCCTTATAAATATGATATGAATGAAGAATGAAGGCTATTGCTTAGCACATTGTAAGCCGCCCTGAGTCTCCGGAGAAGGGCGGCATATAAATCAAATTTAAAAAAAAAAATATTAACACTTCATGTGATCTTGATTCTATCCTTGGTCGGGATTTGAAATTTTCTTGGGGAGGTGTGAAGCTAATTCAGGAAGGAGAATAACCTCAGGGATAGAATCCAGGCCAGGTTGTCTGAAGGTAGTCAGATGATCACCGGAGGGCATCTGGTTGAGGGACGTTAAACCTAGTTAGCTTGGTCCGGTCTATCCTCACAAACTAAGGAAGAACTTGAAGATGGTCCAGGTGAGAGGGCCTCAGGAAAGTTGACCCTACCATAACTTGGTCTAGTTCTGTAGGAATGCCAGATGCAGGGAAGTTGCCATAAATCAGGGGTCCCTTGATCACTTGTAAGTCTGGTGGATTTCAACTCCCAGAATTCCCCAGCCAGCCAGGCTTAAAGTGACCAAGGTTGGAGACCCCCCTGCCAGGGGTGGGTTCTAAATTTTTTTACTACCGGTTCTGTAGGCGTGGCTTATTTTGTGGGTGTGGCTTGGAGGTCATGTGACTGGGTGGGCGTGGCTAGCTGGTCAGAGTCATTTCTGGAAGGTCCTCGCACTTACGACCAGTCCTCGCACTTACGACCCGACTCATTTGTTGGCTTTTAACGCTGATCAGCCGTAGGGCGGCCCTTTGAAGCCCCGCGGCAAGAGTTTAAACAGTTTTTTTTCCATCTAGTCATCAGCTGGGACTCAGGAGGCAGCAATAGATTGGGGGTGGGACCAAATAAAAGGTAAAAACGTGGGGGGGTGGGAGGGCAGGGGAGGGGAGAACCGGTTCGGTGACGTCATATTGTCACCGCTACCGGCTCGGCCGAACCGGGAGAAACCCACCACTGCCCCCTGCTATAGATGGGAAAAAAAACCCATCAGGGAAAATGCCGAGAGGATACTTCTGGTTCTTTCTCCACTGGGTATTGTAACTTGATGCTGCCAAATTTTATTTATTAAAATTTGTTTGCTGTCCATCTCGCCAAAAGGCAACTCTGGGGAGCTTACAGGGTTAAAAAGCTATACAAATATATCTCTATCTCTCTCTTTTTCTTCTCTCTATCATCAGAATGCAGTACTTTAGGCTAACTCACTCCAGGCTAACTATATCCAATTTACATCATCTATCTCTGTACTATCTATATCCATCTATCAATCATCTCTACTCTTTCATCTATCTGTCTGTCTATGTCTGCCTGCCTGCCTATATCTCTATCATCTATCTGTCTGTATCTCTGTCTATTATCTATCATCCATCCATCCATCCATCCATCCATCTCTCTCTGTCTCTGTCTTCCTGTATCTATCTATCTATCTATCTATCTATCTATCTATCTATCTATCTATCTATCATCTATCTATCTATCTATCTATCTATCTATCTATCTATCTATCTATCTATCTATCTATATCTGTATCTCTGTATCTATCATCCATCCATCTCTCTCTGTCTTCTATCTACAATTAAAATATAAATCATGGTTAAAAGTAAAAAGATGGGGACGGAGGTTACATGATAGGCAGTGGGGGGAGATGGGATCTGCTTTTGGCCCGGCCCGCCCCCCCCCCCCCTTCCAGTGGGAAATTCCACCATTGGGGTCCCAAGCCATCTGGCAGAGCCAGGTTTTCAGGAAGGGTGAAAGGCAGATTTCCCTCCCCAGGGTGGGTGGGTGGGCAAGATGTTCAAAAGGGCAGGGTCCATGGCAAATTGGGGTACATTGATGCTTTTTTGATGCGGGGGGGGGCACCTGAATGTCCCCTAAAGCATGGCCTTCAGCCCCCCCCCCCCTTGCCTGTCAATGAATGGGAAACACACCGGTTTCTCCCCCCGAGAACAGGGACTCAGACCCCCTCAGCCCCCCACAAAACAGTGGTTCCCCCAGCTCCTCTTTGCTTCTCTCCATCCCCACCCCCCTACTCGCCTCCTCCCCCCTCCCTCCCGCCCACCGGCCTCTCCATCTGCTTGGCTTTCCTTCCCTGCTGCCACTGGGTGGGGAAAGGAAATGAGCAGGCTGCTTCTGGGCTGACAGGAAGGCCAGAGGGGAGGGGGGCTGGCAGAGGATCAAGTCTGGGGAGGGGGAGAGAGTGAGAGAAAAGATGGTCAGATGCTGCCTTCTCCGGTTAGTGACCTTTGACCTCTTAGTTTTGCTTCTTTTCCCCCCCTCCCCTCCCAAACAGCTCGGCTCGGGTATTTCATGTGAGGCGGCAAGAGAATTGCCTTCGAAGGTTGGCCTGAGCAAACGGGTGATGAAAGGGAAGGAAATTTTGGGGGGGGGGGGGAAATGGCAGAGAGCCAGCTTGGCATAGTGGCTAAGGTGCCAGGTTAGAAACCTGGGAGGCTGGGAGTTCTAGTCACACCTCTTAGGTATGAAAGGCAGTTGGGCCAATCACCAGGGGACAGTGAGTTCTAGTCCCGCCTTGGGCGTGAAAGCCGGCTGGGTGACTTTGGGCCAATCACCAGGAGATAGAGAGTTCTAGTCCCGCCTTAGGCACGAAAGGCAGTTGGGTGACTTTGGGCCAATCACCAGGAGATGGAGAGTCCTAGTCCCGCCTTGGGCGTGAAAGCCGACTGGGTGACTTTGGGCCAATCACCAGGAGATAGAAAGTTCTAGTCCTGCCTTAGACATGAAAGGCAGTTGGGTGACTTTGGGCCAATCCCCAGGAGACGGGGAGTTCTAGTCCTGCCTTGGGCGTGAAAGCCAGCAGAGTGACTTTGGGCCAATCACCAGGAGATGGAGAGTTCTAGTTCCGCCTTAGGCGTGAAAGCCGACTGGGTGACTTTGGGCCAATCACCAGGAGATAGAGAGTTCTAGTCCCGCCTTAGACACGAAAGGCAATTGGGTGACTTTGGGCCAATCCCCAGGAGACGGGGAGTTCTAGTCCCGCCTTAGACACGAAAGGCAGTTGGGTGACTGGGCCAATCCCCAGGAGACGGGGAGGGACTTACGGGGGGAGGGAAGAGAGGTGAGGAGAAGGATTGTGGGGTCCTTGGTGCTCTCTGAGCTTTGTTGTTTCCTTGCCGACGTTTCATCACCCAAATAGGTGACATCATCAGTGCTAGAAGGGTGTGAGGTTTGGGAGGAGGATTAGGATTATGGGGGTCTCTCGCGCTCTCTGAGCTCGGTTGTTTTCTAGCAGATGTTTCATTACCCAACTAGGCAACATCATCAGTTCTGGAAAAAGGGAGTGTGGACTAATGGAGGTGGAGAAGAAAAAGAGGAGAGGAGGCAAAGAGAAGGGGAGGAGGAGGAGGGTCTTTGGTGCTCTCTGTTTTCTTGGAGACGTTTCATGACCCAACTAGGGAACATCATCAGTGCTAGAAGGAAGGGGCGTTTTGCTCTCTGTTTATATACTTTGTGGCTTTCTGGAAGGCCAAAATGTTGGGGGATTGCTGGAACCCAGTGGGAATCCAGAGGCCGGAAACTGGCTGTTTCCAGCCTCTGGAGGGCCTCTTGGGGGGGGGGGGGGGGCGAGGCCATTTTTGCCCTCCCCAAGTTCCTAGAAAGACTCTGGAGCCTGGGGAGGGTAAAAATGGGCCTTCTGGTCCCACTGGAAGTTGGAAAACGGGCTGTTTCCTGGCTCTGGAGGGCCTTGGGGGGGGGGGTGGAGCCTGGGGAGGGCAAAAAATGGGCCTACCGAGCGCACCGGGTCATCACGTGCCAAAAGCAGGGGTTGCGCGGGGGGGAGGGTCACGAGTGCATACGCGGGGTGCATTGAATTATGGATGTGGGCACGCGTGCACGACACCCCCCCCCCCCCGCCTTCCCCCTGTTTTTGGCACGCGACAGCAAAAAGGTTAGCCATGTCTGGTGTAGTCTCTTTCAAATACATGTTGTACGTCATAGTTATAATCATTATTTTCATAGTTGTACCATAACCAAAGTCTATACATTTACCACTCTATATGTTTTAATCTATGGTCACGTACAGTCCACTAGTACTATTACTTCATATCTATCTATCTATCTATCTATCTATCTATCTATCTATCTATCTATCTATCTATCTATCTATCTCTATCTATCTATCTATCTATCTATCTATCTATCTATCTATATTATATATTATATATTATATATTATATATTATATATTATATATTATATATTATATATTATATATATATATTCTTATATATATCTCTCTATTTTGTTAATCTTTCGATATTAGGTTACTAATCTCTTGCACCATTTGTACAATAAGTCCCATGTTAAACAATGCTCCGATTCCTCCCCATTCCTGCTATGTTTTAGTCTCCAGGTCCCCCTAATCACCAGTTGATCATCATTCTGGATCCTGGTTCTTTCCATTGGGTTCGCAAGGGTTGTGTGTAGGTGTCCGAACACAGTTGCTTCGCCTTCCCTCTGCCTCTCCTCCCCGTGCCCAGCGGTGAGAGTGGTTCTCCGGTGCCAACGTGGGCGCGAGAGATTTGGATGACGAAGAACAGGCTGACTAATTCTTTTTACCAGCGCTTTTAAAAAGAGAGTTGGAAGCAGAACATTGATCAACGGCAGTAATTCAGGTTTTTAATTTTTTGTTGTTGTTCAAGAGGCATGGCAATTAAGTCCCGTTCGTCTCCTAAATCTTTAAAAGCAGCTTTTTTTTTTTTGTGGGGCATAAAGCATTAAGTGGGTTTCTGGAGAACAGGCAAAAGAACGCCTTCCTCATAATATCTCCAACCTTGGCAACTTTAAGCCTGGCGGACTTCAACTTCATACGACTGATCCCGGACCTCCGTACTTTCCGCCGAGCCCTGAAGACTTTTTCTATTTCAGCAAGCCCTGGCTGGCTTAAAATTTTTAACTGGTTAATTTTATGGGTAAGGGGTTTTAAATTGGGGAAGCCAAATTGATTTAATTATGTTTTAAATTATTTTAATTTTCATATTGTATGTATTTTAATCTTGGCTGTTCACTGCCCTGAGTCCTCCATCAATTGCAGAAACCTTTTGGGAAAAGTGTATTTTCTAAAACTAGCTAATGCCACTTTTTTTTTTATGCAGTAGTACCGTAAAATTATATATCAATGGAAAGATAGTTTAATCAAAGATGTAATGCAATAACTTTTATGAAGGATTTGCTATTAGAATAGCAGTGACAGTATAAAGAAGAAAAGTGAAACATGTAGAAAAAAACGAGATATACAAACATTTATTATTGATTGATTGATTGATTGATTGATTGAATTTCTATACTGCCCTTCTCCCAAAGGACTCAGGGCGGTGAACAGATGTCAGTTAATAGAATAGAATAGACTAGAATTCTTTATTGGCCAAGTGTGATTGGACACACAAGGAATTTGTCTTTGGTGCATATGCTCTCAGTGTAGATAAAAGAAAAGACGCATTCGTCAAGAATCCTAAGGTACAACACTTAATGATAGTCATAGGGTACAAATTAGCAATCAAATCATATTAAGAAACAATCAGTATAAATCTTAAGGATACCAGCAACAAGGATACAGTCATACAGTCATAAGTGGGAGGAGATGAGTGTTAGGAACGATGAGAAGATTAATAGTAATGCAGACTTAGTAACCAGTTACAAAATACAAAAATTATTCCCATGTTAGTTAATACTTAGTTGGGTAACTTTTAGCATGAATGACGGCCTTACAATGTCTTCCCATGGAGTGAACCAAGTCTTTGAGTTCTGCAGCTGTTCTAATGTGAAACCAAGATTGAATGATGGCTTCTGTTAACCTGGTTTTATTGCTGGGTCACTTCTGACTAACCAGTTTCTTTAGTTGGCTCTGTAGATTTTCAACTGGGTTAAGATCTGAACTATTCCCAGGCCATTCCAGCAGTGGAATAGGATTATGTTGAAACTCCAAATTAAAAAAAAAAGTGGTGTTATTAGCCTTCAAACCTCAAAAAAACACTTTCCCCAAAAGGTTTCCACAATTTTGGCCGCTACTATAGGTAGCTGCAAGGATTTTGAGGAAATCTTGGAACACTCTGAGAAAAATAGTAGATACAGGCCAAATTCAGGTAATTTTGGCTGTTTTGTGACTCAGCGGCTGGAAGATAGGGAATCGTCACCAAATGTAGGACAAGGGCAAGATTTCTGCTTTCCCCCCCTAAAGAATCTTAATAGATAGTCCTCAACTTACAACAGTTCATTTAGTGACCATCCGAAGTTACAATGGTACTCGTAAGTGGCTTACAACCATTTTTCACGCTTATGATCGTTGCGGCTTCCCTGTGGTCATGTGATCAAAATTCAGAAACTTGGCCTGTGCGTCAGAAAGTGTCCTGGGGGTCATGTGACCTCCCCTTCTGACCAGCAAAGACAACGGGGAAATCCAGATTCACTTTAAAAAAAACCCTGTGTTACTCACTTAACAACTGAAGCGATTCGCTTAGCAACGGCAGCAAGAAAGCTCGTAAAATGGGGGCAAAACCCACTTACCGACTGTCTCGCTTAGCAGCATAAAATGTTGCGCCCCGTTGTGGTGGTAAGGACGACCTGTATGGATTTATCATTCTTTATTTTATTTTTTGCATTATGTCTGAATATGTGAAAACAATTGAGTGTTGTTTAGTAACAAGAACATGGCATAAAATTGGTGCTCGGTCCAATCGGCTGATAAATTATTCCGCCCGAAATTAGGCGAGGATTTGTCCCAATCCTTCCCTTAGATTTGCTGGTGTGGAAGCTGGGAGACCCCTGGTTTTTGAATGAGCACCCCCTCCTCTGAGAATCCTGAACTACTTTTCAGTGCCAGGCCTCCCATAAACAAACCTAACCTTATTTTTTGATGAAATTAATGGGTGAAGAGGAGGAGAAATAACTGGTTGGGTTGGGTTGGGGTTGAGTTCTTCAGCCCTGACCAGTGGGGGGGGGGGGATTGGCAACTGTGTGTCCCAGGGACCCTGACCCTGGCAAGGAAGATTTCCACAGACGTAGGGTGAGGCCTTATCTCTGTGCTGATGACTTCCAGCTGAATGACTTTCTAACAAGGTCAAATGGGGAAAAAAAAAACATTTTTGGAGGTACTGATAGAAGAGAATATTTGTAGCTCAAGGTTGAACTTGTGGGGTCCTTGGGGCTCTCCCGAGTTTAACAGCATCAGTGCTAGAAGGGAGTGGGGTTTGCAGATTGGGGGGAGGGAGGAGGAGAGGAGGAAAGGAGGAGGAAGAGAGGGAAAGGAGCAGTGGAGGAGAAGAGGAGGAAGAGAGGAAAGGAGGAGGGGAGGAGAAGAGAGGAAGGGAGAAGAAGAGGGCAAGGGAGGAGGAGAATCCTTGGTGCTTAACAGCATCAGTGCTAGAAGGGAGTGGGGTTTGCAGATTGGGGAAGGAGGAGGAAGAGAGGAAAGGAGGGGAGGAAAGGAGGAGGGGAGGAGAAGAGGGGAAGGGAAGAGGAGAAGATGGGAAAGAAGGAGGAGAACTGTGGGGTCCTTGGTGCTTAACATCATCAGTGCTAGAAGGGAATGGGGTTTGCAGATTGGGGGAAGGAGGAGGAGAGGAGAAAAGGAGATGGAAGAGGAAAGGAGGAGTGGAGGAGAAGAGAGGGTTTGCAGATTGAGGAAGGAGGAGGAGAGCAGAAAAGGAGGAAGAGAGGAAAGGGAGAGTGGAGGAGAGGAGGGAAAGGGAGGAGAAGGAGAACAATTGGGGGTTCCTTTGTGTTCTCTGAACATGGTTGTTTTCATGAAGATGTTTCATAACCCAACTAGGTAATATCTTCAGTGTTAGAAGGGAGTGGAGTTTGCAGATTGTAGAAGAAGTGGAGAAGAAGAGGTGGGGAGGAGAAGAGGAAGGGGGGGAAAGAGAGGAGGAGGAGGAAGACTGTGGGGTCCTTTGTGTTCTCTGAACTTGGTTGTTTTCCTGCAGACATTTTATTACCCAACTAGGTAACATCATCAGGGCTAGAAAGGAGTGGGTTTGCTCTCTCTTTATATACTGTGACTTGTCCTGTTAGTGTTGATGGGATAGTAACAGAGCAACAATTAGAAAAAACAGCCCACCACCAAGATAAACTCAGAGAGTGCCAAGATCCCCACAGTCATCGTCTTCCTCCTCCCTCCTCCTCCTCCTCCTCCTCCATTCCCACTCCTTTCTAGCACTAATGATATTACTTAGTTTGGTAATGAAAGCAATGGATGGAAACTCATCAAGGAGAGAAGCAACCTAGAACTAAAGAGAAATTCCCTAAAAGGGAGAACAATTAACCAGTGGAACAAAGTTGTAAATCTTTTCTTTTTATGTATCTTTTCTTTTTATGTACACTGAGAGCGTATGCACCAAGACAAATTCCTTGTGTCCAATCACACTTGGCCAATAAAGAACTATTCTATTCTATTCTATTCTATTCTATTCTATTCTATTCTATTCTATTCTATTCTATTCTATTCTATTCTATTCTATTCTATTCTATTCTATTCTATTCTAATTCTAATTCTAATTCTAATTCTAATTCTAATTCTAATTCTAATTCTAATTCTAATTCTATTCTACTCTATTCTAAATGCTCCAACACTGGAAGTTTTTAAGAAGAGATTGGATAACCCTTTGTCTGAAATGGTTTAGGGTTTCGTGCCTGAGCAGGGGGTTGGACTAGAAGACCTCCAAGGTCCCTTCCCGACTCTTGTTATTCTGTTATTCATTCCTGGTGGCACACCGCCTTCGGAGGAGGCTCTAGTGGGCATCCGGCCAAGCAGGACAGAGTGAATGAGCAATGCCCGCCTGCCTGTCTGCCCCCTAATTCTTCATTCAGCTTCCAATTTATTGCACATGCACACAACTGTTTCCCCCGGGATACAGGTCCCATTTGTGGGTCTGTTTGCAACTTGTCCTGCCTTTTGTGCGATCAGATTGTTCTCGAAGCGTTCGCCGAACAGCCACCAAGTTAAGGAAGGCCGTTTGACAGATAAAATCCCATGCATGTTGGGTACCGGAAGGGTGCCAGCGACCAAGATTGAAGTAATTTCTGCCCCTGTGCATTAATTAAACAGGCCTCAGATTTAGCTGTCAGAAGACCGACTCAAATTTGGAGCAGCCTAAAAATGAAATAGATGCTGTATGAGGCTGATATATACCGCCCTCCCATCTCTGGATACGGTTTTTTTTTTGGTGATGTTGGTTTTTTTTTTGTTTTTTTTTTTAACAGTTTGCAACAAAGCCAGCCTTTTTGCAGAGGCGGTTGGCAGAATAGGATTTGGGAATAGAGATTTACTTAAAATGTGAGCCAGCCGCGTGCCTCAGCTGCCCAAAAAAAAGCCTAAGTCCTAGGCTGCATTAACAGAGGGAGAGAATCAAGATCATGGGAAGTGTTAATACCACTTTATAAGGCCTTGGTAAGACCATAATTGGAATATGGCATCCAGTTTTGGTCTCGATATTAAAAAAAAGGATGCTGAGACTCTAGAAAGAGTGCAGAGAAGAGCAACCAAGAGGATTAGGGGACTGGAGGATAAAACATATGAAGAACGGTTGCAGGAATTGGGTATGTCTAGTTTAATGAAAAGAAGGACCAGGGGAGACATGATAGCAGTCTTCCAATATTGGAGGGGCTACCACAAAGAAGAGGGAGTCAAGCTATTCTCCAAAGCACCAGAAGGCAAGACAAGAAGCAATGGGTGGAAACTAACCAAGGAGAGAAGCAACCTGGAACTAAGGAGAAAATTCCTGACAGTGAGGACAATTAACCAGTGGAACTGTTTGCCACCAGAAGTTGTGGATGCTCCAACACTGGAAGTTTTTAAGAAGAGACTGGAAAGCCATTTGTCTGACATGGTATAGGGTCTCCTGCTCAAACGGGGTTGGACTAGATGAACTCCAAGGTCCCCTCCAACCTTATTGTTTTATGAATGGATTTCCTCTTTCTGCATTACAGACCCCTCGCATCCTGGACATAAACTGTTTCAACTCCTACCCTCAAAACGATGCTATAGAGCACTGCACACCAGAACAACTAGACACAAGGACAGTTTTTTCCCGAACGCCATCACTCTGCTAAACAACTAATTCCCTCAACACTGTCAAACTATTCATTAAGTCTGCATTACTATTAATCTTCCCATCGTTCCCATCACCCATCTCCTCCCCACTTATCACTGTATGACTGTTGCTGGTATCCTTACGATTTATATTGATATTGTTTCCTGATTGCTTATTTGTCCTCTATGACTATCATTAAGTGTTGTACCTTATGATTCTTGATGAATGTATCTTCTCTTTTTATGTACACTGAGAGCGTATGCACCAAGACAAATTCCTTGTGTGTCCAATCACACTTAGCCAGTAAAGAATTCTATTCTATTCTATTCTATTCTATTCTATTCTATTCTATTCTATTCTATTCTATTCTATTCTATTCCATTCCATTCCATTCCATTCCATTCCATTCCATTCCATTCCATTCCATTCCATTCCATTCCGAGACTCTTTGACAAACATTTGGGGTCAGGCGATTCCCTTTTGCAACCTGTTTTCTGACAAGCAGACTCCATGGGGGAAGCCAGATTCACTTAACAACCGTGTTACTAACTTCAGACCTCCGGACTTTTTGTCGGGCCCTGAAAACACGCCTATTCCATCTAGCTGGGCTGGCTTGATCCCATTCTCTCAGTCTTAATTGAATTCGGTTTTAATTGGGTTGTTTTAAATTTTGGGCCGAAATTATTTAATTGTTTTTTAAACTTTTCAAATTTTATATGCAATGTTTTATCTCGGCTGTACACCGCCCTGAGTCCCGCAGGAGAAGGGCGGTATAGAAATAAAATAAATAAATAAATAAATAAGCAAACAACATAAAAATGGGGCAAAACCTGCTTGCTGTCATGCTTAGCAACCGAAATTTTGGGCTCAGTTGTGGGTGTACGTCAAGGATTACCTGTATTTACAATTTCACTTTAACGTCGTGAACCACCCAGAGTCTCCTCACGGCAAGGTGGGTGACCAACAGATTTAACGAATTTAATAATTTAATAGGCATGTGTGTGACACAAAGGGTTTCTCGTTTGGCCAAACCATGCAAAATATCCTGCTGGAAATAAAATTCCTCTTCTTCCTACCTTTTGTTCCATGTATCTGAAAACTAGGACAATAATTAATTTAAAATTAATAAAACTAGGATTAATTTAGATACGGGGCCTTTCCAGAAATGATTTGCAGGCAAGAATCAGGACTTCCCAAGACACCCCCGCAGACTTGCTGACCTGAAATAGAACGTAGAACATAAAATACAGGTGGTCCTCGAGTTACGACCACAACGGAGTCCAGAATTTATGTTGCTAAAGCGACACGTTTGTGAAGAGGGTTTTGTCCTATTTTTACGACTTTTCTCGCCGCGTTTGTTAAGTGGACCACTTGCAGGTATTAAATTCGGTAACCCGGTTGCTAAGCGAATCCGGCTTCCCCATTGACTTCGCTTGCCCGAAGGTCGCGTGACGTGACACCCCCCCCCTTCCCCTCCGGGACACTGCGACGGTTGTAAATACGAATCAGTTGCCGAGCTTCTGAATTTTAATCACGTGACCACCGGGGATGCTGCAACGTTCATAAGTGTGAAACATGATTCTAAGAGCCTTGGTAGTACAGTGGTCTAAAGCACCCTGTTATTAACACCAGCTGCCTGCAATTACTGCAGGTTCGAATCTAACCAGGCTCAAGGTTGACTCAGCCTTCCATCCTTTCTAAGGTAGGTAAAATGAGGACCCAGATTGTGGGGACAATAAACTGACTTTGTATAAATATACAAAAGTATGAAGGCTATTGCTTAGCGCATTGTAAGCCGCCCTGAGTCTCCGGAGAAGGGCGGCATATAAATCAAATTAAAAATCAATTTAAAATCAATCACTTTTTTCCAGTGCCGCTGTAACTTTGAATGGCCACCAAACAAGAAATGTATTTAATAGAAAATCAATAAAAGAAAAAAAAAGAAAAGAAAATGCTGCTGGAAGAAACGTCTCAGCCAAAAAAAAAAAGAGAGAGAGAGAGAGAAAATTGTGAGTCTGATTTTTTTAACACAAAGTGTGCAGGATAGCACAAGGGTGGGCTAGGGTGCTGAGCATGGATTGCTGTTATTCTCGCAAGTTGCTCAGCTGCACCAGGTGCAAAAATAGATTAGCAAAACAGACAAATAAGATATATCCTTACGGATGGAGAGTTATGACCGTTTTTCACACTTACGACCACTGCAGCATCTCTGGAGTCACGTGATCACGATTCGGACACTTGGCAACCAGGGTGGATAAAAATAGATGATTTAGATTTTTTTTTAAAAAATCAGATTTTTTTTTAATTTAAATCACATTTTTTTAGATTTTTTAAAATCAAATTTACTTTAATAAAATGCTTTTGGAGTAAAAATCTATCTAAAGATAGGGTTTCTATTTAACGATACAGCATGAAATGGAGCTTAGTTATGTAGCATGAGGCTGTAATATTCTGCAATATTTACATTTTTGGTAAACTCATTCAATGAATCCAAGCTCTGCAAGCTAAACAGGAAACCTTCATTTTGTTTGCAAATAATAATATTAAAAGATTCTCGGCAAGGCTGAGTCCTTAACGTTTAAAGAGCACCTGTCATTTCAGATCCATCCTGGCAGCGCCTGTTAGTGGGCATCCACTCACCTGCTGCCCGCCACGTCCCTCACCTTGTGGTGTCCCTGCCGCATCGCCAGCCAACCCGTTAAAGTGACTGGGACTGTCGGTGAGTCCACGGCGGGTCAGAGGAGGAGCCGCTGCGGGACAGAAATGACAGTTCCTCTTTAAAAATGATGATTTAAATCGAGTTGATTTCAGTCAAGCCTTTTTACTAAGTGATTTAAATCGTGATTTAAATCGACTTGATTTAAATCAAATCCACCCTGTTGGCAACTGGTATATATTCACAACAATTGAAATGTCCCTCGGTGCTGGGATTACTATTCGCCACCTTCCCAGTCGTCTTCCAACAACAACAATCAACTCAAGGAGAAAGACTGGATTCGTCTTAACGACCGCATTGATTCGCTTAGCAACGGCAATGACTGGCTTGGCAACGGCAGCAAATAAAAACCGGACATGACTCGCTTAGCAGCCGCCTTGCTTAGCAATAGAAATTCTGGTCTCAGTTGTGGTCATAAGGCGAGCGGGCTTGAAGGGCTGTGTGTCAAGGAGGACTTGCATGAAAGTTTGCTGGAGCTGGCTGTCTTCACACTGTCTTCTGGTCTGTATGGCTGAATTTTGCTTGGGGAAAATCCTCCGTTGGTGTTCCAGAACAATTAACCAGTGGAACTACTTGCCTCTTGAAGTCGAGGGTCTGGAGGTCTTTAAGAAGAGATTGGGCCGCTATTTGTCTGACTTGGTATAGGGTTTCCTGTTTGAGCAGAGGGTTGGACTAGGAGACTTCTTAAGGTCCCTTCTCAACTCTGTCATTCTGCTTTGTTATCCTTTTAATGAACTACTTTATTGCTTATGCCTATTTTACAAGGCATATTCCCAGACTGCCACTTTGCACCCGGGCCAGACTAGATAAGATTCAATGGCATTCAAAGGGAGTCGGAATTTATCCTCTTGTGCCTATGTAAGGATTCCAGGCTAATTCCTCGCTTCACTCCTTCCCCCTCCCATCTCGGCCACTCTCCTCCTTGAGCAGGAGGTTGGACTAGAAGACCTCCGAGGTCCCTTCCAACTGTTCTGTTATCCTGTCTTTCTCCGACACTACAGCTTGAATGTCCTTGTCCTAAACCCAAGTCCTGGTCTTCCCCACCGTCTCCGAATTCTACCCCAGCTCCTCTCCTTCGTGCAGCTCCTGTCTGCTTCCTCTCGCTGCTCGAAAGAAGACAAAAAAAGCTTTATTTTGCTCCTCCCCACAGGCATGCTGGAAGACGGGAAGAAGTTTGACTCGTCTCGCGACCGGGGCAAGCCGTTCAAGTTCGTGATGGGCAAACAGGAAGTCATCCGCGGCTGGGAAGAAGGGGTCGCCCAGGTAGGCTGGTAGTGTTGGAGGCCAGGAGAAATGGCTGATCTTGCTGTCCATCCGTCCATCCGTCAGGGGTGAAATGCTACCGGTTCGAACCAGTTCTCCCGAACTGGTAGTAAAAAATGCTACCGGTTTGGGCGAATTGGTAGTAAAAAAAACGCTACTGGTTCGGGCGAACCGGTATTTCCAATAATCAGCTGTGCTGCGTGATCCTGCTTTCTGGCGAATCTAAATCGCGCAGCACAGCTGTTCCCCTCACTGTACAATGTACCTTTGCAGACTCAGAAAAGGCTTCTTAATCCTCCTTTCTCAGCGCTGCGCGGTAGCGCCTGCGGTACGGCTGCGAATGAAGCGCACGTTTGGCACGCACCGCGCACCTGCAACAAATTGGTAGCGAAGCGAACTGGTAGCAGACTTCAGAGCTTTCACCCCTGCCATCTATCCATTCTGGTTTGGAGGCAGGAAACAATCGGGATCCAGGGTGGTGTGTTTCTCAACCTTGAGAGAGGATGTGTGGACTTCAACTCCCAGAATTCCCCAGCCAGCATGGAAAGGGCTTGGAAGGGGTAGCTGATTCGCCAGGGCGTGGTGCCCCCGGGGTTGCCACAAACGGAGAAGCGGCTGGCAAGAGGCCAGTCTCCCCATCTCTTCATTTTTGTTTGAACAAAAGCGTGTTTCAGTCAGTGGCATCAAGGACTCTGTGGGCTCCTGAATGCTCTCTGAGCTGGGTTCTTTCTTGGGGACATTTCATGACCCACCTAGGTAACGTCGTCAGTGCTAGAAGGCGATCAAAAGCAGGGTGGATTTGATTTAAATCGAGTTGATTTAAATCACAATTTAAATCATGATTTAAATCACTAGTAAAAAGGCTTGATTTAAATCAACTCGATTTAAATCGTAATTTTTAAAGAGCAACTGTCATCTCTGCTACTCCTTTGACCCACCGATAGTCCCAGTGTTGCAGAATATACGGCCTCCTGCTACATAACTCAGCTCCATTTCATGCTGAATAAACTAAATGATTTATGTATCTTAAATAGAAAACTATCTTACGATAGATTTTTACCCCAAAAGTTTTTTATTAAAATAAATTCGATAAAAATCAAAAAAATCCGATTTAAATAAAAAAAAACTGATTTTTTTGATTTTTTTAAAAAAATCATTGATTTTTATCCACCCTGATCAAAAGCCTAATGAAGGAATCATGGAGAACACTCCCACCGACAGGGGGAGGGCAAGCGCCACTTGTATATATTTATTAGTCCAATTTATATGCCGCCCTTCTCCATAGACTCAGGGCGGGTTATAATGCATTATAGCAATAGCCTGCATACTTTTATGTATATACCTGCTTATTAGGGCTTTGCCCCCCCCCCCCCCCCCCAAGCGGTGGTGTTCTATACAAAGCCGGCTTATTGCCCCCACAATCCGGGTCCTCATTTTACTTACCTCAGAAGGATGGAAGGCTGAGTCAACCTTGAGCCTGGTGAGATTTGAACTCTCACTAATTGCAGGCAGCTGGCAGCTAAGTGCTAGCACTTAACAGCACTTAGTCTGCTGCACCACCGAGGCTCCTCAGACAGCAATATAAACAGGCAGCAAACCCCCTCTCCCTTCTAGCACTGATGATGTTACCCAGGTGGGTCATGAAACGTCTCCAAGAAAACCCAATAGGCTGACATAAACTGGCTGGAGAGGGAATTCTGGGATTTGAAGTCCACACATCCACAAGGTCCCAAGGTTGAGAATCCTGAGTTACTCTCATCCTCCCACCAACATGATCTCTTCATGCTTGGACTCTTCGGTCTTTGCTTGAACCCAGAGCAGTGTCCTGTCCCCCTTCCTCACACAGGCAAACGTAATACCAAGCATGCCTGCCAATATTTTATTAGGTAAACAGATTAGAATTCCTGGCAGACCAAGGTTTTGGCAGCAGACTGCCGAATGCCTGCCAAGACCGTTTTCACTCCCGTAAAGCAGAAGAGGACTTATCTTCAGTCCGTTCCAGGAGCAACAAATTATCCACGAGACAAAGAGTTTAGTCAATGTTCAGTCCAAAATATATCCAAGCCGAATTTCAGAGATCACGATGTGACTTTCAGGGTTTAACTTTGTCCGTCACAAAGCCCGAAGAGCAATCAGCACACCCACTTTTATTCCTTGTGGGGTGTGGCTCAGTGGCTCAGCTCAATCTCTGGCCCTCCCACGCCTCTTCCGTTGCTGCGCACGCTTCTCCCTCCGACGCTGCCTGGGATCAAGCCAGGATTCATCCACCTCGCTCCCTATCAATTGGTGCTCCGATATGCCTTCCTCCTGGCACATCCCAGGCTCTTCCTCCTGGCCTTCGGAGGGAACCTGAGGCATTGCCAGAGAGGAGGGTCCTGGAGAGGGAGGCCTTGTCAGTTCCTCCCCATCACCTTCTGAGTCCTCCTCCTCTGTTAGGACAGGCTCGGGAGTCGGGGTCACAACACGCGGCTTCTCACCCTCTTAACTTCTCACTCCTCTTTGTTTTCCAGATGAGTGTCGGCCAGAGAGCCAAGATGATAATATCTCCAGATTATGCGTACGGGCACACCGGTCACCCTGGTATCATCCCACCAAACGCCACCCTAATTTTTGACGTGGAGCTTATAAAGCTGGAATGACTGAGAGGCCTCCGTCCTCCCATTTCCCTGCTCTGGGGTAAATGATCGTCTCGCAAGAGCCTTTGCCAAATGGGCATTTGGGGAGGGGGGGGGCGCTGACTGCGGGAAGAGGGCCCTTTTGGCGGGGGGGCGTTGGGGTCTGTCAGCTTGGCAGAGCAAGGTGTACCGATAGAAGAGAATTTTGAAGCTCAGAGTTGAACTGTGGGGTCCCTGGTGGTCTCTGAGCTTGGTTGTTTTGTTGTAGACATTTCACAACCCAACTAGGCAACATCATCAGTGCTAGAAAGGGGGAGGGGTTGTGGAGAGGAGGAAGAGGAGGACGACTCTGGGATCCCATGTACTCTCTGAATTTGATGGTTTTCTTGCAGACGTTTCATGACCCAACTAGGGAACATCTTCAGTGCTAGAAAAGAGGGGTTTGCGGAGGGGAGGAGGAGGAAGGGGAGGGGAGGAGGACTATGGGGTCCATGGTCTTCTCTGAGCCTATTTGTTTTCTTGGAGACGTTTCATGACCCAACTGGTTAACATCATCAGTGGTAGAAGAGAAAGGGATTTGCTCTGCTTATATACAAATTTCTGCCAACCTAGCAGTTCGAAAGCACGTAAAAAATGCAAGTAGAGAAATAGGGACCATCTTTGGTGGGAAGGTAACAGCGCTCCGTGCGCCTTTGGTGTTGAGTCATGCCGGCCACATGACCACGGAGACGTCTTCGGACAGCGCTGGCTCTTCGGCTTTGAAACGGAGATGAGCTCTGCCCCCTAGAGTCGGGAATGACTACCACGTATGTGCGAGGGGAACCTTTACCTTTACCTATATACAAGTAGCTTGCCCTGTCATTATCTATGGGAGAGTTCTTGCTGTTTTCTTGATTAGGTTTTTAGTCGCCTTCGAGCACTGATGATGTTACCTAGCTGGGTCGCGAAACATCTGCGAGAAAACCACCCAGCTCTGAGAGCATTAAATCACAACTTTATACCCCCTGTGATGACCCAGGGCATGGCACACAGATAACACGAACAGCTGGCAGTTCAAACCGCCCCTTTATTGCTCCAAAGCTCCCCAAACGTTCCCACGTTTCTGGCAAGTCCCAGAGCAGAGTGAGAACAAACCCCCACACAAACCTCAAGCAGCCTCTGGCTGCAATTAGTCCAGCCCAGCGCTGTCTGCACCAAGGCTGCACAGCAATAAATCCCAAATGTCTTTGGCAAAACAAGAATCAAGCAAGGAGGTCAGGGAGCAAAAGATTCAGATAATTACCGTATTTTTCAGAGTATAAGATGCTCTGGACTATAAGACGCACCTACCTTTTTTGGGGAGGAAAACAAGAAAAAAAAAATCTGCCTCTGCCTCCCAGCAATTTGCCTCCTTGCAGCAAACAGCCTGTTTCAGTTTCAGCACAGCCTGATTAGCACAAGAAAAAAAAAATCTGCCTCTGCCTCCCAGCAATTTGCCTCCTTGCAGCAAACAGCCCGTTTCAGTTTCGGCTTCAGCACAGCCTGATTAGCACAAGCAGCTGATTGTCGGTTGGATCATCCTCCCCACAATCAGCTATTTCAGGCTGCAGGGATTGCCATAGCTTATTGTTGCCTCTGTGCGTTCCAGGCGGCGGGGATCGGAATGGGCAACAGGCAATGGCAATCCCTGCAGCCTGAAACAGCTGATGGTCGGGAGGCCGATCCAACCGACAATCAGCTGTGCTGATAACCGGGCTGCAAGGAGGGAAAATTGCTGGGAGGCAGAGGCCAAAGGGTGGGGGCCGGTGGGGCTACATTCGGTGTAGAAGATGCACCCAAATTTTCATCCTCTTTTAGGGAAGGGGGGAAAAGTGCGTTTTATACTCCGGAAAATACGGTAGTCTAGAACGCCAACAAAAGAATGCAAGGAGTCTTCAGGAACTCAGCGTTTGTTCCCCACGGCATCTCCTTTAAGTCACATTCCCCAGGTGTGCCTGGTGAAGCTGGGCGGGGCACTCTCCTTGCTCTGTCTCTCCTCCCTGCCTGCAGGCCTTAACTAATTCCGGACAGCCTTGCCTGGACCGACTCTGCCCTTCCCCAGTTTCCTCCAAGGCCAACAGAGCTGCCGATTCAGACTCCAGGCGGGGGCGTGGGGGTGGGGGGGGGATGACACCCCCATTGTGACAAAACTCCCAAGCCCGAAGAGATGGGGAAGCCGGACTCTGCCAACCCTCTCTCCCAAGCCCCCCCCTCCCCCCCACAACCTCTGGACCCACGCTCTTTATTTTGTCTCGACAGGTTCGGCACACGGAGAATTCCCAGAGTCCTTCGCTTTGAGATGAATGCACACCAATTTGTATGGAGCTTTCCCGGCTACCCGCCACTCTCTCGGTGTCGCACCTCCGCCCCGATTTGAATGTTTCTGAGCCGCTTCCTCGTTTTCCTCCGTTCTCCTTTGACGGTTTTTTTTTTGAACCCGATGCAAAAAACACGGCCCCTTTAAGACGGGCGGACTTCGACTCCCAGAATTCCTCAGCCAGCAACGCTGGCTGAGGAATTCTGGGAGTCGAAGTCCACCCGTCTTAAAGGGGGGCCATGTTTGTGGACTCCCCTGCTCTGTGCTATAAACCTCAGCTATTATTTTTCGTGGGGGTGGGTGGGTTGTGGGTTGGGAAGAGGGGAGGGGGGGACAATCATTGTCCTTTAATCTTATTATTTGAGGGTTTTTTGGGGGTGTAGGCTTGAGTTGTGTACAATTGAGGCGTTCTAGTTGGCATCTCCCCTTCTATACAAATCTTTTTTTTTTTTTCCTGCAAAAATCCATTTGCTTCTGGAAGCTCCTGCCAAGCTGTTGGAGGGGCTTTAGAGAGGGGAAATCCCCCCCCTCCCCATCAGCCCTAGTCGACATCCGAGGGTCCCCTATCCTCCCCCCACGTATTCTCCCAAAATTGCTTCCATTCAAAGGGGAAAGAAAGTTTCTCGCCACGAGAACAGATCCGCGGCTTTTAAACTCGATTTTTTTTTTTCCCTCTCCTCCCTCCCCTGGAGATTTTTTTTTAACTTCCAGCAGTCCGACGACGAGCGAAACTCAAGTCCTGCTGTTCGCCGTAAAGTGAGGAAGAGCGGGGGAGGGGGGGAGAACATCCTGTCTTTCCTCATCCCACCGACCCCCCCAAAATTCCCATAAGTTCTCTATGGAAAACTGATGCTGGTCGTCTGCAGCTCTTGCGACCCCCCCCCCTTTACGCCCCCCACTCCACGTGCCATCCCTTCTTTCGACGGTCCCCTCCCCACCCCCTCCTCTCCCCACCGTCGTGAGTTTTGGTAAGAGAATCGCCACTGCCCTCTTCTTTTCCCCCCGTCCACAATCAT
The DNA here is from genome assembly GCA_037215915.1 of Pantherophis vulpinus. Lineage (NCBI taxonomy): Eukaryota > Metazoa > Chordata > Lepidosauria > Squamata > Colubridae > Pantherophis > Pantherophis vulpinus. The sequence goes on from JAXLNS010000003.1 coordinate 3,925,455, forward strand.
CCTCTTCCTCATCATCATCATGTGAAAGTATAGAGTTTTATTACTGCAATAAAAATGCTTTATGCTGGCTTTTCTCAAAAAAAAAAAAATAAAAAAAAATCCCTCCTCCGGGTCTGAAGGCGAGTGGTTTTCTTTTGATTTCTTTTTTTTTTTTTTAACCGATTCCGTGGTGGGAATCAGCCGGTTCGGGGAAAACCGGTAGCGGTGACTGCAGGAGGCCATCCTATTTCGCCACGTTTCAAAGGCGCGCGCGAGAGCAAAGAGCATTCGCGCGCTCACATTTACGAACCGGTAGGGAAGGTTAAGTGAATCCCACGTCTGCCAATAGTCCTCGACATACGACCGGAATCGATTCCGGAATTTCCGTGCGGCTAAGCGAGACATTGGATAAGGGAGCTTCGCCTCCATTTTACGACCTTTTTTTTTTTTTTTTTTGGGCCACAAGTCGTGAAGTCCGTCGCTGCCGTTGCTAAGTGAAGCGAATCTGGCTTCCCCGTTGACTTGGCTTGCTGAATCCCGAAGGTCGCAAAATGGGGGGGGGGGGAGAATCATGTGACTCCGGGACACAACGGCGGTCCTAAATAGGAGCCAGCCTGCGAATTTTGATCACGTGACCACGGGGATGCGGCAGCGGTCGTAAGTGTGAAAAACGGTCGTCATTTTCTCCCCCAGTGCCGTTGTAACTTTGAACGGACACTAAATGAATGGTTGCAAGTCAAGTTGTGGGGAGGCTCCATCACTGGAGGCTTTCAAAAAGGGACTAGACGGCCATTTGTCTGAAATGATATAGGGCAGTAATGGCAAACCTTTTTTGCCGTCGCGTGCCAAAAGCAGGGGGAGCATGTGGGGGGTATCGCGCACACACGTGCCCACACCCATAATCCAATGTGCCCCGCCCCCCAAGTGCATGCGCACATGACCCCCTCACTCCCCACGCTTTTGGCATGTGATGGCCCGGTAGGCCTGTTTTTCACCCTCTCCAGGCTCCAGAGCCTTACTTGGAGCCTGGGGAGGGCGAAAACAGCCTCCCTCCCACCCCCAGAGGCCCTCCGGAAGCCGGAACCGGCCTGTTTCCCGACTTCTGGTGGGACCAGAGGCCTGTTTTTCACCCTCCCCAGGCTCCAGAGGCTTTCTAGGAGCCTGGAGAGGCGGAAAACGGCCTTCCCCGGCCCTCCGGAGGCCAGAAACGGCCTGTTTGGTGACTTCCGGTGGGACCGGAAGGCCTGAAAATCAACTGGCCATGTGCACTGGAGCTGAGCTAGGGCAACGATGGCGTGCCCACCAATATGGCTCCACGTGCCCCAGGTTCACCCTCATGGATATAGGGTCTCCTCTAGCAGAGTGTTGGACTAGAAGACCTCCGAGGTCCCTTCCCCACTCGGGTATCCTGTTATTCAGCACTCTGCTAGAGGAGACCCTGTCTCATTTCAGACAAATGGCTCGAACTTCAGGCTCGGACACTGAGGGCCAGATTCTTCCTTCCATCTTAAAACTCCAAATCTTTCTTCCCTCCTTTCTTTCTTTTTCTTTCTTTCTCCCTGCCTGCCTGCCTCCTTTCCTTTTCTTTCTTTCCTTCTCTTCCTCTCATCCTTCCTTTCTCCCGCTCCCTCCCTCCCTTTCTCCTTCCCCTCTCTTCCCTCCCTCATCAATACCACCCTTCCACCTTTGTCTTGTCTTGTCTTGTCTTTTTTCTTTTCTTTCTTTCTTTCTTTCTTTCTTTCTTTCTTTCTTTCTTTCTTTCTTTCTTTCTTTCTTTCTCTCTCTCTCTCTCTCTTTCTTTCTTTTTCTTTCTTTCTTTCTCCCTGACTGCCTCCTTTCCTTTTCTTTCTTTCCTTCTCTTCCTCTCAACCTTCCTTTCTCCCACTCTCTTCCTCCCTCTCTTTTCTTTCTCCTTCCCCTCTCTTCCCTCCCTCATCAATACCACCCTTCCACCTTTCTCTTATCTTTCCTTTTTTCTTCTCTTCTCCATTTCTTTCTTTCTTTCTTTCTTTCTTTCTTTCTTTCTTTCTTTCTTTCTTCCTTCCTTCCTTCCTTCCTTCCTTCCTTCCTTCCTTCCTTCCTTCCTTCCTTCCATCCATCTCTCCTTCCTCCTTCCCTCCCCACTCCCATCTCCCTCCCAGCAGTATTATTCCATATCCTAAGGACCACCTGTATTTCCATTCGGTTGGGGCCTCTTCCCCTTTTATCACAAAACTCCCCCCCCCTCTTCCTAAGCAGTCCTTCCTTCCAGCTGCTTCTCTTGCAAATTAAAATTCCCGGAAAAAGCCTCTCTTGTTTACGACGGCTGACCTTGCTTCTGCTAGGAGAGAGGTCAGCCATTATGTCTGGCTGTTTGGAGCTGGCCTGGGAAGCCCTTCCCCCTCCCTACCTTGGTGGTGAGGCCCATCTTCCTTGCACGTTGCCTGGATCACTGCCGTATTAACCGGAACAACCCAGATGGCAGAATCTAACCTATTGCAAGGGGAAACCACAGCTATTTGCATTGTATTTTATTTTATTTTGCTTTCCCCCCCAAAGATGTCAGTCCTGGTGTAATGAAGAGAAAGACTAGGGGTGATCTGATAGCAACCTTCCAGGATTTGAGGGGCTGCCACAAAGAAGAGGGGATTCACTCATTTTCCAAAGCCCCTGAAGGCAGGACACGAAACAACGGATGGAAACTAACCAAGGAGAGAAGCAACCTGGAATTAAGGAGAAATTTCCTGACAGTTAGAACAATGAACCAGTGGAACAGCCTGCCACCAGAAGTTATGGGTGCTCCATTGGAAGTTTTTAAGAAGAAACTGGGCAGTCATTTGTCTGAAATAGTCTAAGGTGTCCTGCTTGAGCAGGGGGCTGGACTAGAAGACCTCCCAAGATCCCTTCCAGCTCTATCCTGATTAAATGGAAGTAAGAAGAAATTTCCTGACAGAACAATTAACCTGTGGAACTGCTTGCCTCCAGAAGTTGTGGGTGCTCCATCCCTGGAGGTTTTTACGAAGAGACTGGACAGCCATTTGAAATGGCCTAAGCCCTAGGGTCTCCCTCTTTCTTTCTTTCTTTCTTTCTTTCTTTCTTTCTTTCTTTCTTTCTTTCTTTCTTTCTTTCTTTCTTTCTTTCTTTCTTTCTTTCTTCCTTTCTCTCTCTCTCTCTCTCTCTCTCTCTCTCTCTCTTTCTTTCTTTCTTTCTTTCTTTCTTTCTTTCTTTCTTTCTTTCTTGGTTCGATTTATATGCCGCCCTTCTCCGAAGACTCGGGGTCTTACAATGCGTTAAGCAATAGCCTTCATACTTTTGCTTAGTAGGGCTTTGCCCCCCCCCCTTAAGCGGTGTTCTTTTTTTTATACAAAGCCGGCTTATTGCCCCCACAATCCGGGTCCTCATTTTACCTACCTTGGAAGGATGGAAGGCTGAGTCAACCCTGAGCCTGGCGAGATTTGAACTCGCAGTAATTGCAGGCAGCTAAGTGCTACCTTAACAGCACTTTAGTCCGCTGCACCACCAAGGCTCTTGAGCAGGGGGTTGGACTAGAAGACCTCCAAGCTCCCTTCCCAACTCTGCCATTCTGTTAAGAACGCCTGGAGCCTCCTTAGAAAATAGAAACGCTGGGCTGAAGATCCCCAGCGCTGGGGAATGTTCCCTCCGATCCAGTTAATGACAAAAACGAGGAAGAGGTGGGAAGGGAGAGGTTCAGGAGAAGATATGGGGTCCTTCACACTGTCCGAACTTGGTTTTCTTGCAGACGTTTCATTACTTTTACTTTACTTTTATTTGATTTATATACCGCCCTACTCCCAAAGGACTCAGAGCAGTGAACAGCCAACAATAATATATATATATATACAAAATTTAAAAAGCAGAAATAAAATCGAATTAAATAGTTTGGCCCAGACAAATTAAAAAAAAAAACCAATCAATTTAAAACAAATTAAACTTAGAATATTAAAAATTACTAAACTAGGTAACTATCAGTAGCAGTGATGATGTTACCCAGTTGGAACAACCAAGCTCAGACAGCACCAAGGACCCCACAGTTCTCCTCGCACTGATGATGTTACCTAGTTGGGTAATGAAATCCATTTAATTTAATCAGGATAGAGCTGGGAGGGACCTTGGAGGTCTTCTAGTCTAGCCCACTGCTCAAGCAGAACACCCTATACCAGTGATGGCTAACCAAAAGCGGGGGGAGTGCAGGGGGTCACGCACACGCGTGGCCACACCCATAATCCAATGTGCCCTCCCCTCCCCCACACATGTGCGCACGACCCTCCCGCACTCCCCCCACTTATGACACAGTGGGCCCGGTAGGCCCGTTTTTCGCCCTCCCCAGGCTCCAGAGGCTTTTTTGGAGCCTGGGGAGGGCAAAAACAGCCTCCCACCACTACTCCGAGGCCATCCAGAGGCTGGGAATGGCCTGTTTGCTGACTTCCGGTGGGACAGGAAGGCCCGAAAATCAGCCGGCCGGCACGCGCATGTGCGCTGGAGCTGAGCTAGGCCAACGCTTGAGTGCCCACCGATATGGCTCTGCGTGCCACAGGTTCGCCATCACGGCCCTATACTATTTCAGACTAATGACTCTCCAGTTTCTTCTTAAAAACTTCCAATGGAGCACCCATCACTTCTGGTGGCAGGCTGTTCCACTGGCTAATTGTCCTCATGTCTGCAAGGAAATAACCAAGCTCAGAGAGCACCAAAGACCCTACAGTCTTCCCCCTCCTCCTCCCGCCTCTCCCCCACTCCTTTCTAGCACTGATGATGTTACTTAGTTTGGTACCTTGGTGGCGCAACAGACTAAAGCGCTGTTAAGTAGCACCAGCTGCCTGCAATTACTGCGAGTTCAAATCTCCCCAGGCTCAAGGTTGACTCAGCCTTCCATCCTTTCTAAGGTAGGTAAAATGAGGACCCGGATTGTGGGGGGCAATAAACTGACTTTGTATAAAAAAAAGAACACCGCTTGGGGGGGCCGAAAGCCCTACTAAGCAGGTATATACAAAAGTATGAAGGCTATTGCTTAACGCATTGTAAGCCGCCCCCCACTCCCCAAACCCCAAAGCCGCCACCCCCCCCCCATCTATTTCTCACGCCTGTGCACGACTCGGAGGTCATGTCAACCCAGATTTGCAAAGGAAGCTGGTGCTTTTCCCTTCCAACTTGTCTGCTTCCCGATTTTTTTAATCGTTAAAAAACCCCAAAACATTAAGGATGGCCTGGGGCGCCAAGTAGAAGACGAAATAACTAGGCAGTCCTCGACTTGCAACTCTTCGTTTAGTGACCGTTTGAAGTTGCAAGGGCACTGATAAAAAAAATGACACACACATTTTTCACACTGAACACCGTTGCATCATCTCTGGGGTCACATGGTCAAAACTCAGACCATCCATCTTAAAGGATGCTGGCTGGGGGATTCTGGGAGTTGAAATCCATCTTAAAGGATGCTGGCCGGGGGATTCTGGGAGTTGAAGTCCATCTTAAAGGATGCTGGCCGGGGGATTCTGGGAGTTGAAGTCCATCTTAAAGGATGCTGGCCGGGGGATTCTGGGAGTTGAACTCCATCTTAAAGCCTGCTGGCCGGGGGATTCTGGGAGTTGAAGTCCATCTTAAAGCCTGCTGGCCAGGGGATTCTGGGAGTTGAAGTCCATCTTAAAGGATGCTGGCTGGGGGATTCTGGGAGTTGAAGTCCATCTTAAAGGATGCTGGAATAGAATAGAATAGAATAGAATAGAATAGAATAGAATAGAATAGAATAGAATAGAATAGAATAGAATAGAATAGAATAGAATTTTTTATTGGCCAAGTGTGATAGGACACAAGGAATTTGTCTTGGTGCATACGCTCTCAGTGTACATAAAAAGAAAAGATAAAAGGAAAGTGGTCCATTTATGCTGGCATGAAATATTGCAGCCTGCCTGCCTGCCTGCCTCATCCTGGCCTCTTCCAGACGCGATTATTATCTGCTATTTTGAACACATAACATGTTTAACCAGAGAAGTGAAAAAGCCAAGATCCACATCTTAACACGACGTGAATACTTCAGGATTTGGGGCGGCACAGACCTGTTTTGTCTCAATTATGCCACTCCAGAAAAATGGAGCTAAAATGACTCCCTGGATATCCGAGTAGTCCATTGCATGCAAATACCCAGGTGTGCAAAATTACTATTTCTTCCTTTGATCTAGTAGTGCAAGATAAAACTTGTTGCAAGCATTGATTTGACTCCCATTTTTCTTCTCTTCCTTCTTTTCTGCTGAAGGAGGGATTTTCAACCGCTCTCCTTTCCAAGCTTACTAGACAGGTAGTCCTTGACTTACGACCGCAACTGAGCACCAAATTTCTGTTGTTAAGCGAAACAGTTAAGTGAGTTTTGTCCCATTTTACGACCATTCTTGCCATAGTTGTCAAGTGAATCATTGCAGTTGTTAAGTTAGTAACGCAGTCATTAAGTGAATCAGGCTTCCCCGTTCACTTTGCTTGTCAGAAAGTCGCAGATCACATGACCTCGGGACACTGCGACCGTCATAAATAGGAACCGGTTGCCTAGCATCCGAATTTTGATCATGTGACCTTGGAGATGCCACAACAGCCGTTACCAGTCATAAGTCACTTTTTTTCAGTGCCCTTGTAACTTTGGTCACTAAATGAATGGTTGTAAGTCAAAGACTACCTGTATAAATTTTTCCCAACTACAGGTATCAAACTGATGAGTTGTGCTGGAGAGTATCCCAGCTTTGGCCTCCAGGTGACGCTGCATGCTTGCATCTACTGCCACCTCTAGGGAAATGCAGATTTTTTTTCCCCTCCCAGTAGCTACTGATGTATTTTCAGTTTCCTTCTGCTCCCTGGATATCCTGGAAAATCGGAAACACTGGCATATATCTGCAACTCTGGTTCTCTGCATTAACTGGATTTTATTAAAGGGGTTTCCTGCAGATGTCGGGCACCGAAGCCCAACAAAGGTGATTAGGGGACTGGAAGCTAAAACATATGAAGAAAGGTTGCAGGAATTGAGTATGCCTAGTTTAATGAAATAAACGGGACGTGGTGGCTCAGTGGCTAAGAGGCTGAGCTTGTCGATCGAAAGGACGGCAGTTCAGCGGTTCGAATCCCTAGCGCCGCGTAACGGGGTGAGCTCCCGTGACTTATCCCAGCTTCTGCCAACCTAGCAGTTCGAAAGCAGGGAAAAAAATGCAAGTAGAAAAATAGGGACCACCTTTGGTGGGAAGGTAACAGCGTTCCATGCACCTTTGGCGTTTAGTCATGCCGGCCACATGACCACGGAGATGTCTTCGGACAGTGCTGGCTCTTCGGCTTTGAAACGGAGATGAGCACTGCCCCCTAGAGTCGGGAACGACTAGCACATATGTGCGAGGGGAACCTTTAGTTTTTTAGTTGAATGAAAAGAAGGACCGGGGTGGGGGTGGGGAGACATGATAGTGGTATTCCAATATCTCAGGGGCTGCCCCAAAGAAGAGGGAATCAAGCTATTCTCCAAAGCACCTGAAGGCAGGACAAGAAGCAGCAGATGGTAAAAACTCAAGGAGTGGGAACAATTAACCAGTGGAACGGCTTCTCTCCAGAAATTGCGGGTGCTACAACACTGGAGGTCTTCAAGAAGAGACTGGAACTTGTGTGAAATGGTGGAGGGTCTCCTGTTTGAGCAGGGGGGTTGACTAGAAACCCTCCAAGGTCTTTTCCAACTCCGTATTCTGTTATCCACTGTCTCCTTCAAGGTCAATAGCTTTTAGGGGCTCAGTGGCAATAGCCCTTAGACTTATGTACCGCTTCCCAGTACTTTTACAGCCCTCTCTAAGCAGTCTTAACAGAATTACAGAGTTGGAAGGGATCTTGGAGGTCTTCTAGTCCAGTCAGCCTCTTTGCCCCCTACAATCTGGGTCCTCATTTTACCCACCTCGGAAGGATGGGAGCCTGGTGAGAATCGAACTGCCAAATTGCAGTCAGCCAGCAGTCAACAGACGTAGCCTGCAGTACTGCACTCTAACCACTACGCTGTTGTGGCTCCGTTGCCTGAGCCTGGGCTATCGACAGATGCAGACTCTGAGAGTGAGGAAGAGGAGTTGGCAAGGCCTCCCTCTCCAGGACCCTCCTCTCTGGCAATGCCTCCGGAGGACACCGAAGGCCAAACGATAGGCTCAGAGCCAAGCACGTCCCCGCAGCCACAGGTGGACAGCGACGAAGGAGATAAGTGCTGGCTGGACCCTTGGCAGAGGCGCAGGGAGAAGCGTGCGCAACAGAGGGGAAGGCGTGCCAGAGATTAGCTGAGTCACTGGACCACACCCCACAGGGTATAAATGTGGGTGTGGTGGCCGGTTCAGTTTGTGACGAGCAAAAACTAGAAATAATCCATGATCTCTGCGTTACTGGACTTTGCCTGCTTTATCAGACTGCATTTGGATTAATCCTTGTATTGTTGAAACTCTGCCTGTTTTATCGGAATGCTGGCAGTCTAATATTTGTTTTGTGTGAGTAAAGTCTGAATTGGCAGCTAGTCACTGGGTTGCTGCCAGTTTTATCTTCAAAGAGTTTTGTCGTGTGGCTTATTAACTCCGGGCCGTCTGTGGGGGTGCATGAGTGGAACGGGGACAGAACATGCGCCACCTCGGCTCCGATATTCTGCTCTTGTCCCCACTTCCCCAATTTCTGGATCTGCCCCATGAACCGTAGGAGTTGCCAGAACCAAAGCGCCCCCTGGTGGAGCCAATTGGAGAAGCCAACTTTAAACAGCCAACCGGTAAGTCTGGGGAGGACTTGGCAAAATTATTTCAAACTCTTTTAATAGTTTTCATCATTTAACTTCCTTTTGCTAATCTTAAGAGCATCCCCCATGACGTATATAGTACAGGTAGTCCTCGACTTAACGGCTATTTGTTTAGCGACCTTTCAAAGTTATAGCAGCACTGAAAAAAGTGACATAATTAGTCCTCGTAGTTATGATTGTTGCAGCTTCCCCACAGTCGTGTGATCAAAATTCAGTCGCATGTATTTATGATTATTGCAGCATCCCGTTATTTGTCACCTTCCTAGCCGGCTTCTGAAAAGCAAAGTCAATGGGGGAATCCAATTTCACTCAACAAGTGCTTTAATTCACTTAGCAATTATAGCAACAAAAAAAAAGTCATAAGAGAGGAGCCTGGTGATGCAATGGACTAAACTACTGTTAAATAGCACTTAGCTGCCAGCTGCCTGCAATTACTGCAAGTTCAATTCTCACCAGGCTCAAGGTTGACTCAGCCTTCCATCCTTCCGAGGTAGGTAAAATGAGGACCCGGATTGTGGGGGCAATAAGATGACTTTGTATAAAAAAAAAGAACACCGCTTAGGGGGCCCCCGAAAGCCCTACTAAGCAGGTATATACAAAAGTATGAAGGCTATTGCTTAAAAAAGCATTGTAAGCCGTCCTGAGTCTCCGGAGAAGGGTGGCATATAAATCAAACTAATAAAAATAAATAAAATAAAACTGGGTACGGCTCAGTTAACAACCGGCCTTGGAAGATGAGATGAAGAGATGCTGCCTGGGAAGTGATCAGAGAAGAGGTAGCATAGCCCTGAGCTGCATAACGGGCTGGGAAAAAGATTGGGGCGGGGGGGGAAACCCTCCGTAATTTCTCAAGCTGCAAATGAGATGGTGGGAGATTTATGCGACCAGACTTGCAAAATTAACAGAATAACAAAATTGGAAGGGACCTTGGAGGTCTTCTAGTCCAACCCCCTGCTCAGGCAGGGAACCCCAAACCATTTCAAACAAACGCTTGTCCAATCTCTTCTTAAAAACCTCCAGTGTTGGAGCAACCACAATTTCTAGTGGCAAGTTGTTCCACTGACCGATTAATCTTAACTGTTGGGAAGTTTCTCCTTAATTCCAGGTTGCTTCTATCCTTGATTAGTTTCCATCCACTTTCTTCTCGTCCTCTTCTTTGTGGCAGCCCCCTCAAATACTGGAAGACTGCAAGGTCACCCCTAGTGAGGGGTGGGTTCTACTTACCTTTACTACCGGTTCGCAACGGGACCGTACAGAAGCTTCCTGTTCTGCCCCAGCTATGGACCCCAAAGAATACAGCACACACAAAGTTTGTACAAAACTTAATTTACTAAAATAACTTTCTTAACAGCCTACAAGAAACCAAAGATAAAGTAATCACAACCTTACTAAGGTTGGCAGAAAGCCCAGAAGCAATTTGCAGAGAATCCAGATGCGAAGGAGAATGAACTAAAGTTGTTCCCTACAAATTGCTTCAGTTGGTGTTCCTCCTTAAATAGGCTAAGGGAGTGGCTGATTAGCCCCAAGCCTTACTCTCGAGGAGACCTCCTCTTGAGGAGCCACTCCTGCCTTTTGGCAGCTCTGCGCGCCCGTGCATCGAGAAGAGGCTCCTCCTCTTCTTCCTCTTCACTTGAAGGAGCTTCCGGAGGTTCTGAAGGCCCTGGCTGAATCCCGGCCTCTGGCACCACATCTTCTCCAGCCTCCTCACTGTCCGACTCGAGTGCCGGTTGCACAGGATGCTGGTGCAGCACCACACCAGCCTCCTCGCTGTCAGAGTCAGCTACAATCCTCACAGGCCACTGACGGGCCACAACACTTCCTGATGACGTCCGGGTTGGTGGGCGGAGCCTCCTGCTGGTTTTACTACCAGTTCTTGCAAACCGGGGGCAACCCACCACTGCCCCTAGTCCTTCTTTTCATCAAACGAGACCTACCCAATTCCTGCACCCGTTCTTCATATGTTTTAGCCTCCAGTCCCCTCATCCTCTTGGTTGCTCTTCTCTGCACTCTTTCCAGAGTCTCCACATCTTTCTTACATCGTGGCGACCAAAACTGGATGCAGGATTCCCAGTGTGGCCTTAGTACCAAGGCCTTGTAAACACGGATCATGATTTAACAGGCTGTCATGAAGATCCAGAAGGGCCTTCACTTCTGCAACTCCTTAAGGTGTGGGAGGATTGCGTCAGCAAAGGAAAACTTAACCGGAAATTGCTTTAATACCAGTTGGTGAGGTGGAGATTCTGGAATCTAAGCCTGCCACTCGAATCCCAAAGCAACAGGCTCTTGGCTCCAGGCTGTGGGGCTGTGCCCACAGGAAGGATGGATGGCAAGGCAGTTAGGAAGCAATCCATTGGGCTGGATTTGCAGAATCGGAATAGAGCTGGAAGGGGCCTTGGAGGTCTTCTAGTCCAGCCCTCTGCTCGAGCAGGAGATCCTATACCATTTCAGACAGCTGGCTGTCCAATCTCTTCTTAAAAGCCTCCAATGATGAAACACCCACAACTTCTGGTGGCAAGCTGTTCCACCGGTTAATTGTCCTCACTGTTAGGAAATTTCTCTTTAATTTTTTTTTTAATTTTATTTATTTCTTTATAACAAAATATTTACTCACACACAGATCACGACGGGAGCTTTACAGAAATTTCCCTTTAATTCCAGGTTGCTTCTCTCCTTGATTACTTTCCATCTGTTGCTTCTTGTTCTGCCTTTTGGTGCTTTGGAGAATAATTTGACCCCCCTCTTCTTCGGGGCAGCCCCTCAAATACTGGGATATTGGCCAGACCCCTTCCACAGAAGCTGCTGGCCAGAGGCACTGAATAACGTACAATCTCAAAATCAGGGGAACGGAAAGGTTTGGACTTTCTTGAGGTACAGCTTCTTTGCAAGGCTTTGGATTTGTTGCTGGAGTTTTGCTATTAGCTATTGGTTATATTATACAGAGGCCCTGCAGAAATGGACACTTATATTATATTTATATTAAATATTTATTTAATTTATATACCGCCCTTCTCCCGAAGGACTCAGGGCGGTGAACAGCCATAATAAAACAGTGTACAAAATAGAATTTAAAAGCAGATTAAAGTAATTAAATCATAAGCCAAATTTAAAACTCTCATTTAAAACCAATTTTAAAACCCCATTAAAACCAAATTAAAACCATTTATCCCATCAGAGCGTCCACTTCACATGGACACATCTTAATTGTTTGCCTAGAACAAGTTTTCTCAACCTCAATGACTTTAAAATGAGTGGATTTGAATTCCCAGAATTCCCTAGCCAGCATGTTGGTTGGGGGATTCTGGGAGTTGAAGTCCACCCATCTTTTTTTTTTTTTTTTTTTTTAATTTGATTTATATGCCGCCCTTCTCCGGAGACTCAGGGCGGCTTACAGTGCGTTAAGCAATAGCCTTCATACTTTTGTATATTTTATACAAAGTCAGCTTATTGCCCCCACAAACTGGGTCCTCATTTAACCTACCTTAGAAAGGATGGAAGGCTGAGTCAACCTTGAGCCTTGGAGAGATTCGAACCAGCAGTAAATTGCAGGCAGCTGTGTTAATAACAGGGTGCTTTAAACCACTGTAGTACCAAGGCTCTTAAAGCCTGCTGGCTGGGGAATTCTGGTAGTTGAAGTCCACCCATCTTAAAGCTTGCTGGCTGGGGAATTCTGGGAGTTGAAGTCCACCCATCTTAAAGCCTGCTGGCTGGGGAATTCTGGGAGTTGAAGTCCACCCATCTTAAAGCCTGCTAGCTGGGGAATTCTGGGATTTGAAGTCCACCCATTTTAAAGCCTGCTGGCTGGGGAATTCTGGGATTTGAAGTCCACCCATCTTAAAGCTTGCTGGCTGGGGAATTCTGGGAGTTGAAGTCCACACATCTTAAAGCCTGCTGGCTGGGGAATTCTGGGAGTTGAAGTCCACCCATTTTAAAGCCTGCTAGCTGGGGAATTCTGGGAGTTGAAGTCCACACATCTTAAAGCCTGCTGGCTGGGGAATTCTGGGATTTGAAGTCCACCCATTTTAAAGCCTGCTGGCTGGGGAATTCTGGGATTTGAAGTCCACCCATCTTAAAGCTTGCTGGCTGGGGAATTCTGGGATTTGAAGTCCACCCATCTTAAAGCTTGCTGGCTGGGGAATTCTGGGAGTTGAAGTCCACACATCTTAAAGCCTGCTGGCTGGGGAATTCTGGGATTTGAAGTCCACCCATTTTAAAGCCTGCTGGCTGGGGAATTCTGGGATTTGAAGTCCACCCATCTTACAGTTGCCAAGTTTGAGAAAAAAAGAGGTTTAGAGCAAAACTCTTTGTCTGCTCCAAAGTCACCTGGAAAGGGGTGCTGTTTGGCACCTACCTATCCTTTTCATCACCCAGCAGATTGGAAACCACGCAGGTAAGGGAGGAACAAACCCCAGCCAGCTTGTTTCCCTGACGTCAAACAGGTAGCCTCACCTGGTTCTTTCGCCACCTAGCTTAAGTTTCGCTCCCAGTCAGCTGATTTCTCTTCCTCCTCTCCCAGCCTCTCTTATCACCTAGCAGGAAGGCTGGGAGCACTGTAGCCAGGAACGGCATTCTCACCTGAGGAGTCTGACAGGTAAGGAACCTGCTTGGCATCAGTGGGATCCAGCTGTTTTTTGGGGGGGCCTCCTTTTTCCTTCTCTTCCTGTTGATCATCTCCTCCTTCAGACTGCTTCCTCCAACAGGGTTTGTAGGTGCGACGCACCTGTGCAGGTAAATGGTGGGGAAAGTGTAAGTTATTTAATGTTGGAGGGACCAAAGGAATAATATTGTATTTTGTTAGTATTTTATTGGCATAGTTTTCTCTTTTTAATATTGTAAGCTGGGTAAGATGGTGATGGATAGTGGATGGATGGATGGATGGATGGATAGATAGATAGATAGATAGATAGATAGATAGATAGATAGATAGATAGATAGATAGATATAGATGATAGATATAGATGATAGATGTAGATGATGGATGGATGGACGGACAGACGGATGGACAGACACACAGATATGGATGGATGGATGGATAGATGGATAGATAGATAGATATAGATGATAGATATAGATGGTGGATGGATGGATGGATGGATGGACGGATAGACAGACAGATATGGATGGATGGATGGATAGATGGATAGATAGATAGATAGATATAGATGATAGATATAGATGGTTGATGGATGGATGGACGGACAGACAGACACAGACAGATATGGATGGATGGATGGATGGATGGATAGATAGATATAGATGATAGATATAGATGGTTGATGGATGGATGGATGGACAGAGACACAGACAGATATGGATGGATGGATGGATGGATAGATAGATAGATAGATATAGATGATAGATATAGATGGTTGATGGATGGATTGACGGACAGACAGACACAGACAGATATGGATGGATGGATGGATAGATAGATAGATATAGATGATAGATATAGATGGTTGATGGATGGATGGATGGACAGACAGACACAGACAGATATGGATGGATGGATGGATAGATGGATAGATAGATAGATAGAGATGATAGATATAGATGGTTGATGAATAGATGGATCAAATTTGAGAGATTCCAAAATTCCTTTAGTCCCAAGATTCCTTTAGGATGGGATATAAACCGGGATTTTTAATACAGGTAGTCCTCGACTTAAAACAGTTCATTTAGTTCATCTTGCCACAACAGTGGCAAGAAAGCATCGTAAAATGGGGCAAAACTCACATAACGAATGTCTCACTTAACCATAGAAATGTTCGGCTCAGTTGTGCTGGTAAATCGAGGACTAACTGTTATTTTAATTTTTAGGAAAATTTACGGTTCCTGAGGGTGTTTGGTGTTTCAGTTGTGTCTTTTCCACTCGCAAATTTCTCCCGCTTCCTAACTCTTCCATATTGCCTTGGCTTTTTTGGGAAAGCATCATATCCTCCCCCCACCCATATTGGATTCTCATTCCCATTATCCACAGCCAATCAAGCACTAGAAAGGAATCATTTCTTGAGTTTCTAGGGCCAATATGCCCCCCCCCTCAGAAAATCATTTCATTTCATTTTTTTCATTTCATTTTATTTAATTTGTATACCGCCCTACTCCCAAAGGACTCAGGGCGGTGAACAGACACAAAATAAAACACGTAAAATACAAAAATTAAGAACAGAAGTAAAATCGAATTAAATCAATTTAGCCCAAGACAAATTTAAAACCCCAGATTAAGAACAAATTAAAATTTACATTAAACTCATTGAACTCAAATCCATGTTTTTGCAATTTGGTTTTAAAATCCCAGCTTTATTTTTCCATTCACACAATATGGAAACCAGAGAGAGAGTTCCAGTTTTATTTTCCAGCCTCTTTAAGTGACTAATATTTTCCTTTGAGCAAGAAATAATGGATGGAAACTAAGCAAGGAGAAAAGCAACCTGGAATTAAGGAGAAGCTTCCTAACAGTGAGGACAATTAACCGGTGGAACAGCTTGCCACCAGAAGTTGTAGGTGCTTCATAACAGGAGGTTTTTAAGAAGAGACTGGACAGTCACGTGTCTGAAATGGTAGAGGGTCTCCTGCTTAAGCAGGGGGCTGGACTAGAAGACCTCCAAGGTCCCTATTCTGATTCTGATTCTTAGTTCTGGTTTTGTAAAGCTGGGAATCCTCTTTTCCACGGGAATTGGGCTGTTTGAGAAACTCCCCTGGGGAATTTCAACACTCAAAACCAAACAAGAATTCTTTCCCCGAAGCACCTGAAGGCAGGACAAGAAGCAAAGGAGAGAAGCAACCTGGAAATTAAGGAGATAGACCATCTCCTGACAATTAGAACAATTAACCAGTGGAACAACTTGCCACCAGAAGTTGTGGGTGCTCCATCACTGGAGGTTTTTAAGAAGAGATTGAAAACCCATTTGAAATGGTATAGGTCTCCCATGTTGGGGTTGGACTAGAAGACCTCCAAGATCCCTTCCAACTTTTGTTATTCTGTGTTTTGGCAACCAAGTGAGTAGATTAATCTCTCCTTCTCTTAAAACCAAAGATCAGACTAATCAAGTGCATTTAATTAGAACCACCCAGTCAAACCTTCAATGAGATTAAATGAAGGCAAGTAAAAGCAGTTCCTTAATTTACGACCACAACTGAGCCCAAAATTTCCGTTGCAAAGCGAAACAGTTAAGTGCGTTTGTCCTATTTCATGACTTTTCTTGTCACAGTTGTTCAGTGGGTAACACGGTTGTTAAGTGAATCTGGTTTCCCCCCGTTCGCTTTGCTCGTCAGAAGGTCATAAAAGGGAATCACACGACCCCAGGACACTGCAACCGTCATAAATATGAACCAGTGGCCAAGTGTCTTCATTTTCACATGACGGTGGAGTCGTAAGTGTGAACAAATGGTCCTAAGTCACTTTTTTTCAGCCCCCGTTGTAACTTTAAACGGTCACTGGACCAACTGTCGTAAGTCGAGGACTGTCTGTAATTTGCAAGGTGAAGAAATCTTGGCCAGAAAAGATTTTTAAAAAGGAGCAAAATTTAGAATTTGTAGATAAGAAAAAAAAACGGGGGGCATTGAAAAACGTTGGCCGCGGAATGTTTAACTTATTTTACGTGAATCGGATTTAAACACACTTTATTAATTTGGGTTGTTTTTAATTGAAGGATTGGCCTACAAGCAAACAGGAGGAGCTGAGCCACAAAGGACATCTTCTCTGGAAAGAAGCTGGACGATTTAGGACAATTCGGCCTTGACCGTGTCCCCTGCGCCTTTCCAGTTGCTTTTCTTCTGAGACTCGGCCTCCGCCATGTCAACCTTGTACCCGACGCTGGAAGATATGAAGATTTATCACATGTTGACGGTGCGAATTGCTTTCTTCTCATCTCTGCGGAAGCCACCGCTTGGAGTAGGGACAATGCAAGGGACAAAGTGATAGACAGATTCCGTTCTGGGTCTTAAGAGGTGGTGGTGAAATCTAAAGTTTGGTACTACCGGTTCTGTGGGCATGGCTTGATGGGGTGGGGGGTAATGTGACTGGGTGGGCGAAGAGGTTGTAAAAAAATGCTTTCAAAAGGCACTGACGATCCCAGCTGAGTTGCCTGATCAGCAGAGGCTTTTTTTCTTTTAAATGCCTCTGACGATCCAAGCTGAGTTGCCTGATCAGCAGAGGCTTTTTTTCTTTTAAATGCCTCTGACGATCCCAGTTGAGTTGCCTGATCGGCAGAGGCTTTTTTTCTTTCAAATGCCTCTGACGATCTAAGCTGAGTTGCTGATCGGCAGAGGCTTTTTTTCTTTTAAATGCCTCTGTCAATCCCAGTTGAGTTGCCTGATCAGCAGAGGCTTTTTTTCTTTCAAATGCCTCTGACGATCTAAGCTGAGTTGCTGATCGGCAGAGGCTTTTTTTCTTTTAAATGCCTCTGTCAATCCCAGTTGAGTTGCCTGATCAGCAGAGGCTTTTTTTCTTTCAAATGCCTCTGACGATCTAAGCTGAGTTGCCTGATCGGCAGAGGCTTTTTTTCTTTCAAATGCCTCTGACGATCTAAGCTGAGTTGCTGATCGGCAGAGGCTTTTTTTCTTTTAAATGCCTCTGTCAATCCCAGTTGAGTTGCCTGATCGGCAGAGGCTTTTTTTCTTTCAAATGCCTCTGACGATCTAAGCTGAGTTGCCTGATCAGCAGAGGCTTTTTTTCTTTTAAATGCCTCTGACAATCCAAGCTGAGTTGCCTGATCGGCAGAGGCTTTTTTTCTTTTAAATGCCTCTGACGATCCCAGCTGAGTTGCCTGATCGGCAGAGGCTTTTTTTCTTTTAAATGCCTCTGACGATCCCAGCTGAGTTGCCTGATCAGCAGAGGCTTTTTTTCTTTTAAATGCCTCTGACAATCCAAGCTGAGTTGCCTGATTGTCAGAGGCTTTTTTTCTTTTAAATGCCTCTGATGATCCCAGCTGAGTTGCCTGATCGGCAGAGGCTTTTTTTCTTTTAAATGCCTCTGATGATCTAAGCTGAGTTGCCTGATCGGCAGAGGCTTTTTTTCCTTTAAAAGCCTCTGACGATCCAAGCTGAGTTGCCTGATCGGCAGAGGCTTTTTTTCTTTTAAATGCCTCTGACGATCCTAGCTGAGTTGCCTGATCGGCAGAGGCTTTTTTTCTTTTAAATGCCTCTGATGATCTAAGCTGAGTTTCCTGATCGGCAGAGGCTTTTTTTCCTTTAAAAGCCTCTGACGATCCAAGCTGAGTTGCCTGATCGGCAGAGGCTTTTTTAAAAAAACCTCTGCCGATCAGGTAACTCAGCTTGGATCGTCAGAGGCATTTAAAAGAAAAAAAAAGGGGGGTTTTCTTTTAAAAGCCTTTGACGATCCCAGCTGAGCCACGCAATCATCAGAGGCTTTTTTTTTTACTTTTAAAAGCATTTTTTCGGCCGAAGAAGTTGTAGAAAAAATGCTTTTAAAACTTAAAAAAAAAGCCTCTGATGATTGTGCGGCTCAGCTGGGCATGGAGTGGGGGCAGGGATTTTTGATACCGGTTCTCCGAACCACCCACCTCCATCGCTACCGGATCAGGCGATCCGGTCCGAACCGGGAGCATTCCACCCCTAGTGCCAACCACAGGTAGTCCTCGACTTATGACCACAATTGGGACCAGAATTTCTGTTGCTCAGCAAGGCGGTTGTTAAGTGAGTCACGCCCAATTTTTTTCTTGTGCCACGGTTGTTGAGCAAATTCCTGCCGTTAAATGAACGAGGCGGTCATTAAGTGGGAATCTGGCTTTTTGCAGTGACTTGGCTTGTCGGAGGTCAGCTGGGACGGTCACAAGCGATCACAGGACCGTGTGACACTGCAATTGCCATAAACATATGCTGGTTTCTAAGGTTTCCTTGAATTTTGATCACGTGACTGTGGGGATGCTGCAACGGTCATAAGTGTGAGGATCGGTCGTAAGTCGCTTTTTTCAGTGCCGTTGCAACTTGGAATAACGACGAATACTTGTTCATTGAGGATTACTTGTATTACTCAACTAGAGCAAAAATATGATTTAATTAAATTATAACTAATGTTCCAATCACTTTCAACAGATAGAGGTAGTTCTGGATTTACAACAGTTCATTTAGTGACCATTCAAAGTTACGGCGCTGAAAAAAGGACCGTTTTTCACACGTTGCAGCATCCTCAGGATCAGGTGATCAAAATTCAGACATTTCGCAACTGAACTCATATTTATGACGGTTGCAATGTCCCGGGGTCACGTGATCCCCTTCTGCGACCTTCTGACAAGCAGCTGCCCAGAGTCCCTCGGGCAGCATAGAAATGCGATAAATTAAATTAAATTAAATTAAAGTCAATGGGGGGAAGCCAGATTCACTGAACGATGGCGTGACTCACTTAACAACGGCAGCGATTCACTTAACAACCGAGGCAGGAAAGGTCGTAAAATGGGGCAAAACCCCTGTAACAACTGTCTCGCTTAGCGACATAAATTTGGGGACTCAATTCCGGTCGTCTGTTGAGGACGACCTGTACAGCAAAAATAACGAATGTTTTAAATTAATTTAAATTAATTAATGTTTGAAACCACAATTGATGGTTTCATTTTAAACAAGGGCGGCTGAAAAATGGGAATTTCCAAAAAGGGGCCGAAATGCCAACCTCTCCCCTATTAATGGGTCACCATTAAATCTCTTTTATTTCTCCATCTGATCCATCAATCCTCACTCAACCTTAGGACTCCAAATCATGGACTTTTTTTTTTTTTAAATTAGATTTATATGCCACCCTTCTCCGAAGACTCAGGGCGGCTTACAGTGCGTTAAGCAATAGCCTTCATACTTTTGTATATTTATACAAAGTCAGCTTATTGTCCCCACAAACCAGGTCCTCAATTTACCCACCTTAGAAAGGATGGAAGGCTGAGTCAACCTTGAGCCTTGGCGAGATTCGAACTTGCAATAATTGCAGACAGCTGAATGTTAATAACAGGCTTTTCGTCTGTTGAGCTATCCAGGCTCCTTGTTTCCTTCCCATCATTCCCAAGCCTTAAGGACTCCTTGGGCTGGGGATGATGGGAGTGGAATCCAAAATATTTGGAGCGTCTCCTGTGGGTTTCCTAGGCTGGAAACGCCAAGGCGAAAGATAAGCCTTATCCGGCCAACCCACTGGGAGTGGGAAGCCTTCCCATCGTTGCCAAGAAGAATGCAATGCAATAATTTTAGTGACTTTTCTGGTTCTCCAAGCTTTGTCATCCGATATTCGGCTAGATTGCAACACGCAGGACTGGATGGTTGAGATCTTGCCAACAGTTGGAAAGTTTTTCCTAACCTTTATAATCAAAGGAACGTCTCCAGAAGATGTGGGTGCTTCATTGCTAGAGATTTTGAAGTCCCTAGGGGGAGAAGGGCAGTATATAAATTCAAATATAAATAAATAAAAATAAAATTTGTTTGGATGGAATGATATAGGGCAGTGTTTCTCAACCTTGGTAGCTTGAAGATGGGTGGACGTCAACTCCCAGAATCCCCCAGCCAGCGCTGCTGGCTGGGGGATTCTGAGAGTTGACGTCCACCCATCTTCAAGCTACCAAGGTTGAGAAACACTGATATAGGGCCTCCTGCCTTGAGGAGTGGGCTGGGACCCCTTCCAGCCCTAAGATTCTACCCATCTAAAGGCATGCTGGTTGGGGAGTTGAAGTCAGAGGGAGATCCAGCCTGGGATTAAGGAGAAACTTCTTAACAGTGAGAACAATTAGAATGGAATAACAGAGTTGGAAGGGACCTGGGAGGTCTTCTAGTCCAACCCCCTGCTTAGGCAGGAAACTCTATACCATTTCAGCTTGGCGTCAGAAATTGTGGGTGCTCCATCACTGGAGGCTTCCAAGAAGAGCATTTGGCTGACTTGGTATAGGGTCTCCTGCTGGAGCAGTGGGTTGGACTAGAAGACCTCCAAAGATCCCTTCCAACTCTGTTTCTCTCTTATACCTCTCACCCTTTAACCTTGGGTGCAATCCCAAGAAGAACTTCAAGGACTATTTATGGAAGCCAATTAGGAAACCAATACCCAATTAGATGTATCTCCTGCTTTGGGAATCAGGAGCTCAAATCATTTTTCTCACGACTCAAACATGCTTCTCCAGAAAATTTCGTCTTCAGATCTTGGATCACCTTGGTTTTTCTCTATTTCTGCTTCAAAGGTGTCTAAATTTGAGCATCGAACCCAGTGGTGAAATCCAAATTTTTGGACTACCGGTTCTGTAGGCGTGGGTTGGTGGGTGTGGTGTGGCTTGGTGGGCATGGCTTGGTGAGCATGGCAGGGGAAGGATGCTGCAAAATCTCCATTCCCATCCCACTCCAGGGGAAGGATACTGCAAAATCTCTATTCCCTCTCCACTCCTGGGGGGAAGGATATTGCAAAATCTCCATTTCCACCCCACTCTGGGGCCAGCCAGAGGTGGTATGTCAGGTTTCGATGTCATCTCAGATAAATTGCACTCCCAAACAATTAATCTTTGCTGAAATATTCCATTTATTGAGTACGACAGATCTGGCCGCGACTTCGTCGTAGCCGATACTAACCCTCTGACCCCCAAACCCTTCCCTTTCCGTTCCCCAATTCTCATCGTCTCATTGCCCATCTTCCAAGTCAGTCTCCCCAGCTTCTGACCTCAGCCCACAGGAATGTCCCCCTCCCATCCCATCTCCTAGGGGATATTATCTACAGAGAAAATAAGTAGGTGAAAAGTCAAGCCTCGTCTTTTTATGGCAGCATCAGAATGCTGACATGGTATTTGCTGGTTCTCTGAACTGCTCAAAATTTCCGCTACCGGTTCTCCAGAACCTGTGAGAACCTGTTGGATTTCACCCTTGATCAAACCCCAACTCTGGTCTGTCTGGATTGATCTCTCCTGATTTAGAATGATACTCTCTTCTAAAATAACATTGGGCATTGTTGTGGCTGATTCCTGTTTTCATGTTTTATTCCTGCTGCAGAAGTAAAGCAGAGTTCACGGACAGAAGTTGTACCTTTTCAAAAATCATTTAATATTAGAGGTGGGGAAAAAACAACTTCTTGACTGTAAGATCTGTCCATGGTGCAGCAATCTCTTTGTAGAGTAGTATTTCTCAAACTTGGCAACTTTAAAGAGGTGTGGACTTCAACTCCCAGAAGGTCGTATGATCCTTCAAGGTGATAACAAACAAGGAATGTCCTTGACCCCTGAGTCATACTATCATATGGGGTGGAAATATGTAGAAGCAAAAAAATATTAGACAAAAATACAAAGGTGGTTGGAAAAATTTACAAAGCAGCATATTGACTTAAAACCAGAAATATTTTTTGTTGGGGATTTTGCCCGAAACCTATAGTAAAGGGAATGCATATTTAATTATACATGTATTAACTGCGGCTAGAATTGTATTTGCACAAAACTGGAAGAGTGAAGAGGTCCTTACGGAGGAGAATGTGATTAGGAAAATATTAGAATGTGCAGAAATGAATAGATTAACGTTGGCTATACAGGAGAAAGAACAAACTGAATATTATATGACATGGGAGCTATTTTATGGCTGGTTGGAGAACAAAAACAGAAACTAGAAATAAATGGAGATTAAAGATAAAGGTTCCCCTTGCACATATGTGCTAGTTGTTCCCGACTCTAGGGGGCGGTGCTCATCTCCGTTTCAAAGCCGAAGAGTCAGCAAGGACTGTCCAAAGACATCTCCATGGTCATGTGGCTGGCATGACTCAATGCCAAAGGCACATGGAATGCTGTTACCTTCCCACCAAAGGTGGTCCCTATTTTTCTACTTGCAATTTTTACGTCCTTTCGAACTGCTAGGTTGGCAGAAGCTGGGACAAGTAACGGGAGCTCACCCCGTTACGCGGCACTAGGGATTCGAACCGCTGAACTGCCGACCTTTTGATTGACAAGCTCAGCGTCTTAGCCACCGAGCCATCGTATCCCTAAATGGAGATTAGTGAAATATAGAAAAAATGTTAAAACAAAGATGTAAATAATATGATGATTTTGACTAATATGTCTGATAAGACTATTGTGTTTAATATTACTATTATACTCTTATTAGAAGATAAGTTAAGAGGGAGAAATGAATAGATTCATTATGCTTATTATTATTATTGTAAGATAGAGAATCAATATCAATGTAATGAATACTGTGAATTTTGATCGTTATTGCACAGATATTTGTATTCAGACGAAACCTGGTTTAATGGAAGATGAAATGTTTAAATAAAAAAATAAAAAAATACCGTATTTTTCGGAGTATAAGATGCACCTTTCCCCCCCCTAAAAGGGGGTGAAAATTTAGGTGCATCTTATACACCGAATGTAGCCCCGCCCACCCACTGGCCCCCACCCTTTGGCCTCTGCCTTGCAGCAGTTACCTCCTTGCAGCAAACAGCAAGAAAAAACAGCTCCTTTCAGCTTCAGCACAGCCTAATTAGCACAAGTTGATTGGATCGGCCTCCCGCCTCTCAGCTGATTTGCTCTCAGCTGTTTTGCACAGGGTTCTGCTGCTTGCTGCAAAGAGGTAAATTGCTGGAGCAGATTTTTTTTTTCCTTGCGCTAATCAAGCTATGCTGAAAACGAAACTGAAAGTAAAGCAGGCTGTTTGCTGCAACGAGGCACAATGGCTCAGAGGCAGAGGGAGATTTCTTTTTCTTCTTTTCTTCACCCAAAAAGGTAGGTGCGTCTTATACTCCGAAAAATGCGGTATATTAAAAAAAAGAAAGAAAGGAATGTCCTTTAGAGATGAAACGGTCGTATTGTCTTCTCTTTTGAACTAGGGAGTTATGTGCCTCATGTCTTCTCCTTTTTATCATTATAGGCCCGGGAGAATACTGTAGGACCACAGCCCATAGCTCCAGCTCCTGCTCCTACTGCGAGTGAGATGCCGGAGCCACCCAAAGCAGATGGTAATGTACTCCAGACATCATCCAATCTTTTGGGTCACCATCAAAACAAGCTCTTCTATGGAGAACCAAATGACGACAGCCCAGTGGAGCCCAGTGGTGGGATTCAAATAATTTAACAACCGGTTCTCTGCCCTAATGACCAGCTGGGTGGGCGTGGTCATGATGGGCGTGGTCAGGGGGTCTGTGACAGGCAGCACTCGGCCTCCTACACCCCCCTGGGAGCAAAAATGGGCTGAGGGGGGGCACCCCCCTGCGCTCCGTTTTGGGCCTAGTAGGCCTCCCTGCAGCCTCCTGGGAGCAAATACGGGGCGCGGGGGGCCATGCTGTGCCCCATTTTGGGCCTAGTAGGCCTCCCTGCAGCCTCCTGGGAGCAAATACGGGGTGCAGGGGGGCCATGCTGTGCCCCATTTTGGGCCTAGTAGGCCTCCCTGCAGCCTCCTGGGAGCAAATACGGGGCGCGGGGGGCCATGCTGTGCCCCATTTTGGGCCTAGTAGGCCTCCCTGCAGCCTCCTGGGAGCAAATACGGGGCGCGGGGGGCCATGCTGTGCCCCATTTTGGGCCTAGTAGGCCTCCCTGCAGCCTCCTGGGAGCAAATACGGGGCGCGGGGGGCCATGCTGTGCCCCATTTTGGGCCTAGTAGGCCTCCCTGCAGCCTCCTGGGAGCAAATACGGGGCGCGGGGGGCCATGCTGTGCCCCATTTTGGGCCTAGTAGGCCTCCCTGCAGCCTCCTGGGAGCAAATACGGGGCGCGGGGGGCCATGCTGTGCCCCATTTTGGGCCTAGTAGGCCTCCCTGCAGCCTCCTGGGAGCAAATACGGGGCGCGGGGGGCCATGCTGTGCCCCCCCTGTGCCCCATTTTGGGCCTAGTAGACCTCCCTGCACTTATCTGGGAGCCAAAATGGGGCATGTGAGAACTCCTGGAAGGGGCGAGTGGGCAGGGCCAGCCAGCAATTTAACAACTGATTCGCCCGAACCGGCCTGAACCGGCTGAATCCCATCACTGGCTCTAGCAAGCTTTGTCTGAGCCAAGACCAAAATGTACCAACCGGCCAATCCTTTGAATAAATAGTTATTTCTTCCTTTTCTTTTTTTTTTTTCCAGTGCCGCCAGTTTTGTACCCAAATCTTGCCGATCTGAATGATTATATGGGCCTCTCCCTTTCCAGTGAAGAGATCCAGAAGAATTTGGGTCTCGTTCCGACAGGCAATTCTGTAAGCATTTTGGAACGCAGCTGTGGCGGAGATTCCATGTGCCTTTCCCCCCACATAAACTCATGTCCACGCAGGAGATGATAGCTTGTAACTAACCTAGGAGAAGGATCTTGGAGTCCTAGTGGACAGTCATTTAGATATGAGCCAGCCGTGTGCAGCAGCTGCCAAAAAAGCCAACACAGTTCTGGGCTGCATCAACAAAGGATTAGAATCAAGATCCCGTGAAGTGTTAATACCGCTTTATAATGCCTTGGTAAGGCCACACTTGGAATATTGTATTCAGTTTTGGTCACCACGATGTAAAAAAAACATGTTGAGACTCTAGAAAGAGTGCAGAGAAGAGCAACAAAGAGGATTAGGGGACTGGAGGATAAAACATTAAAAGAACTATTGCTTCTACGTTTAGTTTGATTAAAAGAAGGACAAGGGGTGACATGATAGTGTTCCGATATCTCAGGGGCTGCCCCAAAGAAGAGGGAGTCAAGCTATTCTCCAAAGCACCTGAGGGCAGGACAAGAAGCAACAGGTGGAAACTAATCAAGGAGAGAAGCAACTTAGAACTAAGGAGGAATTTCCTGACAGTGAGAACCATTAATCAGTGGGAAGGACTTGCCTGCAGAAGTTGTGGATGCTCCTTCACTGGAGCGTTTCAAGAAGAGATTGGACAGCCATTTGACCAGAATGGCATAAGGTCTCCTTGTCAGAACTGCCTCAGATTGAATCTCTTCATAAGAGTAATCCTTAACTCCATTTATTGAGTAAAGTATAGCGGGGTTGGACTAGAAGACCTCCAAGGTCCCTTCTAACACTATTGTTCTATCCCAAAGATGCTTTTTCAGGAGGCAACTGGACTTTCCTGTTTTTTCTTTTGAAGACATTTCACTTCTCATCCAAGAAGCTTCTTCAGCTCTGACAGGATGGTGGGAAAGGGAAGGATTTATATTCCAGTCATTTGCATCCTTTTAGATTGGGATGAACATGCTTTGAATGGTGAGGGATTATGATTTGCAGAGAAAACAATTGCAGACTACAGGAACCATTTGCACCACTCAGGTGACGCTGAGGACACAGATAAACCTCCAAGTGGCCTCAACGACCCTCTAAAAGGATGCAAATGTCCAGCTGTCTTGCAAGGAATATCAATCCTTCCATTCCCCACCATCCGGTCAGAGCTGAAGAAGCTTCTTGGATGAGAAGCGAAACGACTTCAAAGAAAAAACAAGAAAGTCAATTTTGCCTCCTGAAAAAAAACAAATTTGGGACAAACATGACCTGGATGACTGAGAATTTCTTTCTTTCTTTTTTTTTTTATTTAAAAAGTTTTAACAATCATTACAACAATTTTCCCTGTAGGGAGCTCTACCTACATCCGTCTGCTCTCTTCCTCCCCTTTTCCCGGGGAGAAAGTTTCCAAGCCGCTAGACAGCTGATTTGCGCTGTTCTAGCGGCTTTACGAGACCGCGGGGCTGGCACTCAAGAAAAGAGCGTCCTCAGCGCCTGCAGTGCCACCGGAAGTCCCCGATGACTGAGAATTTCTACAGACCTCTATTAGTCTATGTCCTGCAATGTATTCATGGTTGCTTCTTCCAAGATTTAGTATGTCCCTGCTTCTAATCTAGATGTTATTTTTTTTCAGAAGAAGGACACCTCACACCTGTGATGGGTGGGAACTCTGTGTCTCCATGGCTACACACGTAACCATTGTCTGACTCTTATGTTCTCCATTAAGTAGAGGGACACCATCATTTCTATAACCAGAAAGGTCTTTGAGGGTCAGATGGCTTGTGACTCACTGATGGATGATGGCTGGTTTTGAGGTTGTGTGGGAAGAACGTTACTTAGGAACTGCGTGAGGCCAGGTCTCCTTTGGCAATTTAAGGAGCTAGTGTCAGCATCTCAGCGCTGACATAGAAAAGGGAGATAAGCCCTGAACTTTTGCCTGCTAAATCCCTTTGAAGCTCGGTCTCCGTGGAAATGAGGAGGGGGGAACATTCCTGTGAAATGACGAGACAAGAAGTCAGGAGAGTGGCTTGGAAGATAGCCAATGAGAAGCAGAGAATTGGGGATCGGAAAGGGAGGGATTGGGGGGCAAAAGGTCAGTCTTGTCCGCATCGAGCAAAGATTGGCAGTTTGGAAATTCATTTATTTTGAGATAGCATCGAAGTCTGACAGCTAGATTACTCCAGCATCCCATCAACATGTTGTGATTCAAAACCTGTAGGCACAACGGGAGGATTATGAAACCATTTTCAGCAGACAAAAGTTAGGGCATTGGTGTCCTGATTTGCTTCAATAAATATTTCTTGAAGTTTCTAGATGGTCTTCAGAAGGATTGGGTTGGGTTGGTTAAAGTGTGAAAGGTATAACAGAAAAACAGAGTTGGAAGGCACCTCGGAGGTCTTCTAGTCCAAGGGTCTCCAACCTTGGCAACTTTAAGACTTGTGGACTTCAACTCCCACCCAGCAAAGCTGGCTGAGGAATTCTGGGAGTTGAAGTCCACAAGTCTTAAAGTTGCCAAGGTTGGAGACCCCTGTTTGAATCCAACCTTCTGCTCAAGCGGGAGACCCCATACCATGTCAGACAAATGGTGGTCCAATCTCATTTTGAAAACCTCCTTGGTTTCGAGCCCCCACAACTTCTGGAGGCAACCTGATGTTCTACTGATGAATTGTCCTCACTGTCAGGAAATTTCTCCTTAGTTCCAGGTTGCTTCTCTCCTTGTTTAGTTTCCATCCGTTGCTTCTTGTTCTGCCTTCAGGTGCTTTGGAGAAGAGGTTGACCCCCTCTTCTTTGTGGGAACTCCTCAGATATTGGAACATTGCTATCAAGTCATCCCTAGTCCTTACAATTTAGAATAGAATAGAGCTTGAAGGGACCTTGGAGGTCTTCTAGTCCAACCCTCTGCTCATACAGGAGAACCTATATACCACTTCACTCAAGTGACTGTCCAGTCTCTTCTTAAAATCCTCCAGTGATGGAGCACCCAGAACTTCTGGTGGCAAGTTGTTCCACTGGTTAATTGTTCTCACTGCCAGGAAATTTCTCTTCAGTTCTAGGTTGCTTCTCTCCTTGATGAGTTTCCATCCAGTGATGGAGCGCTCACAATTTCTGAAGATTTCTTCTTTACATGAAACGAGACATACCCAATTCCTGCAACAACCCTTCTTCATATCTTTTAGCCTCCGGCCCTTTCAGGGTTGATGGATTCAACCCCTAAGAGTTGAAGTTGAACTTGGATCTTCACAAACCTTCTTGATCTGAGGAGAATAATCCTTTCTTTCTTTCTACATGGCTTCTTCAACTTGGCTTCCTCGGCAGGCCGTGGGTCCATCTTCCTCAGCTCAAGGTCCGTTGGTGGCTCCCGTGACAGGAAGCGATGCAGGGCTGCGTCGAGCGGAGATTAAACCAGGTTTGCGTGAGATCCACCTATGCAAGGACGAACGTGGGAAGACCGGACTGAAGCTGAGGAACATCGATAAGGTCAGTTTTGGAAAGGAGCTCCTAAGCAGCCTAAGATCTGGGGAAATCTACAGTTTCTAGAACATCCTGGGATCACCACCGTTTTCCATCTGGTCTTCTTAGGTGGATCTGGAGGTAGGATTGATATAATAGGACTGATAAGAGTTAGCAGGTTTTATCTGCCAAATGTCAGGATTACAATGGATGCTCTAATTAAATCACGAGCCTCGAGCCAAGCTTCAAAAGAAATCCAGTTATTTATTAGGAGCTTCATGTCGGCGTGTTTCAGGTGAAGCCAACTCTGACCCCACGTAATTTACGCCCCAATCATGACCCTGTTTCCCCCCCTTCCCCCCAGGGTGTGTCATCAATCACATTCACCAACAGAGCAATTTTGTGGATGTAGAGATCACTCCCCTCCGGCCGCTGTGGGTAACCCTGGGAGACAGCCTTGAGAGAGATATGTCTGGAATGTGCTTCTGTTTTTGGCTGCCGTGCTACTTCGTTGGTTTCCCATCCCCCTTGCCTATGGCAACTTGAGAGCAGGCTAGGGATGCTTTGCGAGTTGAAGGCACAAGTTGGTTTTATCTCCTTTGAGAGCTGGCTAAACCAGCGATAAAATGCTTCATCCCTGTGAGGTGATCTAAGGACAGGGGATTATTTAATTGTGACCTACTGAGTTAATCCGGTGGCAATGTTGGCGTCGAATCCACGCTGGAGTCAAAAGTTTAAGTTTCGGTTGTGAATGCTCCAACACTGGAAGTTTTTAAGAAAAAAATTGGATAACCATTTGTCTGAAGTGGTGTAGGGTTTCCTGCCTAAGCAGGGGGTTGGACTAGAAGACCTCCAAGGTCCCTTCCAACTCTGCTATTCTATTCTTTTCCTGGCTAAATGCAAGAGGAACCCCCTTCTGGAGCTTTCTTAGGACTGTCAATCTGCAAATAACTCATTGATAGACAAAGGTAGACATACCACGAATCTCTGCCAACCGTCTTCTCTTTATTTAACTTTAGTTATCTGCTCAACCCCCAAGTTTCCAGGTGCCCAATAAGAACTTGAGAAGAGCTCTGTTGCATCCAGCGGGGACTTGTGTAGGTAATTGCCAGAAGTCAAGTCTTGTAGGCACCCTACAGTCTTCTAATTAGCCACCATCTGGTCATCAAAGGCAGTTGGACAAATTAAAGGAAGACTGCTCTCTCTCTCTCAAGGCCTTTGAAGATTGGGGCAGTGTGTCTCCCAACACCAGCTGTGGGCAAGGACTCTGTCTCAGTGGTGAAATCCAATTTTTTTTACTACCGGTTCTGTGGGTGTGGCTTGGTGGGTGTGGCTTGGTGGGTGTGACAGGGGAAGGATACTACAAAATCCCCATTCCCTCCCCTCCTGGGGAAAGGATACTGCAAAATCTCCATTCCCTCCCTATTCTGGGGCCAGGCAGAGGTGGCATTTGCCGGTTCTCCGAACTACTCAAAATGTCCGCTACCGGGTTCTGTCAGAACCTGCTGGATTTCACTCCTGGATCTGTCTTCCTCTCCTAGTTTGAGGTTCTTCAAGATGGATGTCTTAGCTGAACCCCAGAGAAATAAAATGCTCGACTGATCTTCCTCAACTTTCGAAATGCTAAGGTGAGTGGACTTCAACTTCTGGAAGTTGAGGTCCACCAATCTTGAGGTTGAGAAATACCGGTTCAGCATATTCTCACAGGAGAAGGCCATGTTGGCTAGGGAATTCTGGGAGCTGAAGTCCACCCATGCTGGCTGGAGAATTCTGGGAGTTAAAGTCCACTCATCTTAAGGTTGAGAAACATGGGTTCAGCATATATATTATATATTCTGAACTATGTATTCTCATTGGAGAAGGCCATGTTGGCTAGGGAATTCTGGGAGCTGAAGTCCACCTATGCTGACTGGAGAATTCTGGGAGCTGAAGTCCTTAATATGCCCATGGTTGAGGAACTCCAACATAGCATTTTATTTCTCCAGAGTCTTCTTCAGCTAAGACACCCACCTTGGAGAACCCCAAACCAGGAGAGGAAGACAGAACCTTTGCCCACAACTGATGTTGAAAGACACTCTGCCCCAACCTTCAAAGGCCTTGATAGAGCTGTCTTCCTTTAATTTATCCAGCTGCCTTTGAAGACCAGATGGTGGCTAATTAGAAGCTTGTGGGGTGCCTACAAGGTTGATTTCTTTTTTATTTGTGTGCCTCCAAGCCAGAGTTAATCCCTGGGAACTACACGGACACGTTCCTGCTGTTTTCTTGGCAACCTTTTCAGAACCTGTGGGCCATTGTCATCTTCTTATTTTATTTTTATTTTATGAATCATATTTCTATGCCGCCCACTCTCCGAGGACTCTGGGCGGCTTACAACAATCGATAGTATACTAAATAGCATATTGCCCCCAAACAGTCTGGGTCCTCATTTTACCCACCTCGGAAGGATGGAAGGCGGAGTCAACCTTGAGCCGGTGAGATTTGATCCGCTGATCTGCTGAACTAGCAATCAGCTGAAGTAGCTGCAGTACAGCACTCTAACCCCTGCGCCACTTCGGCTCTTCTAACCTTGGCTCTTCTTCCGTGGGGGGAGGAAGGATGGACTGCCCAAGGTCTACCCATCTGTCTTTGTGCCCAAGACACAACTTGAATCTGAAGTCACTGTTTCCCAGTTTTTAGAATAGAAGCTTAAATCACAGCTCCAAGCGGCTTCTCTTGTGGCCTTGATGCCAGCCCCTCTAGTAGCCGAACCAGAGGAGGAGGAGGAGGAGGTGTGTGCTCTGTCCCCGTCCCACACACACACACACACCAACAGACGTCCAAGAGTTAAAAACCAAACCAGCCGACAAAATCCTTTTCCTTATGATAACGGAACTTGGCAGCAACCTCGTGGCTGCCTGCCAAGAGTTTATTACTTACGAAGGGAAGAGATAACTTCTCTCCGCTTCTGGTACATCAAAGTAAAATGCTCAATAATTACAGAGTAATTCAAGTCCAAATATAATCCAGCAAAGTCCATAGCAAAAGTCCGGCAATGCAGAATGGCGTGGAAGCTTTCAGCTTTGTTCGTCACAAGGTTTGACTGGCCACCACACTCCCTTTTATATCCTGTGGGGTGTGGTCCAGTGACTCAGCCTAATCTCGGGCACGCCTTTTCTTCTGTTGCGCGCGCTTATCTCTGCGACGCTGGCGTGGATCCAGCCAAGACTCATTACCCTCATCACTGTCCATCTGTGGCTGCGTGGACGTGCTTGGCCCCGGCCCTATCTCTTGCCCTTCGGCGGACACCGAAGGCATTGCCAGAGAGGAGGGTCCTGGAGAGGGAGGCCTTGCCAACTCCTCTCCTTCACTCTCGGAGTCCTCTCCTGCCGATGACACAGGCTCAGGTAACGGAGCCACAACAGTGTGGGAGTAAGGGTCAGCATCTAGGCAACCTGAGAGCTCCGAGGGGGAAGAGGGAATGGAGCTGGCAGAGAGAGAGAGAGACAGAGGCAGAGCCTGGACCGTCTGTCAGCCTTCAGATAGAGACTCAACAGCCCCCAGGTCTGCAGGTGGCTGATGAGGAAGAGGAGGAACAGCGGGGTCCAGTCAGTGCCTGACGCGTGGATGCGCAGAAGGTGGACAGACAGAAAGACAGAATAACAGAGTTGGAAGGGAACTTGGAGGTCTTCTAGTCCAATGCCCTGCTTAGGCAGGCAACCCTGAACAATTTCAGACAAAGTGCTGTCCAATCTCTTCTTAAAAACATCCAAGGAGAGGAGAGCAGTGGAAATCTATGGGCCGGTTCTTGGGACGGAAGAGTCACCGCTGCTAGCGAAGCCCCACCCTAGTTCTGGGGATAAAAGGCAGGCGGCGGGGATGAATAGATGGGGCAGACAATGATTCATTTTCTGGCTGGACGGACTTGTTAGCTTGCGGTAAGAGAGAAACCTTTTGCTGGGGCTGCCGGCACTCCTAATTAAAGGAGTTTAATTGAGTTCGCTTCAGAGGGTTTGTCGTGTTTGGGGAGCTTAACAGTAACAGAGTTGGAAGGGAACTTGGAGGTCATTTAGTCCAACCCCCTGCTCACTCAAGAGACCTGTACTAGGGATTCGAACCGCCGACCTTTCTGATCGATAAGCTCAGTGTGTTAGCCACTGAGCCACCTAGTCAGATAAGAGCTGGGTCAGAACAGTTTCTTACAAGGTGGAACATCCTGTTGTGGCCCGTCAGCGGCCTGTGCAGCTAAGCTGATTCTGACAGCGAGGAGGCTGGTGTGGTGCTGCGCCAGTAGCCTGTGCAACTGGCACTCGAGTCGGACAGTGAGGAGGCTGGAGAAGATGTGGTGCCAGAGGTGGAGATTCAACCAGGGCCTTCAGAACCTCCAGAAGCTCCCATAAGTGAAGAGGACAAAGAGGAGGAGCCTCTTCTCGATGCTCGGGTGCGCAGAGCTGCCAAAAGGCAGGAGTGGCTCCTCAGGAGGAAGTCTCCTCGAGAGTAAGGCTTGGGGCTAATTGGCCACTCCCTTAGCCTATTTAAGGAGGAACGCCGATTGAAGCAATTTGCAGGGAACAACTTAGTTCACTCTCCTTCGGGTCTGGATTCTCTGCAAATTGCTTCTGGGCTTTCTGCCAACTCTAGTAAGACTGATTACCTTATCTTAGAATTCTGGTGGGCTGTTAAGACAGTTCATTAACAGCCTTTGAATGATAAAGACTGAGTTATTTGAGTAAAATAAGCTTTGTATAGAGTTTGTGTGTGCTGCGTTCTTTGGGGTCCGTAGCTGGGGCGGAAAACCTCCTCTCCATATCGGCAAGATGCCACACCAGTTGTCTCTTCTCCTGCCAGGGGCTCTTCGTGCAGTTGGTCAAAGCGAATTCCCCGGCGGCTCTGGCGGGGCTGCGTTTTGGCGATCAGATCCTCCAGATCAATGGGAGGAACTGCGCGGGATGGAACATGGACAAGGCAAAGCGGGCGCTGAAGAAGGCCTCTCCGGAGAAGATCGTTATGGTGGTTCGGGACAGGTGAGGATTGGGGAACTGGGGACGGTGGTCAGCCAGGCCCATTTTGTGCCCAGAGTGCCCATGTTCCTCATCTATGAGATTCCAGTCCATGCTGTCTTCTGGAGAACGTTGACAACTTTTCTTCTGAACAGAATAAGACTTGAAGGGACCTTGGAGGTCTTCTGGTCCAACCCTCTGCTCAAGCAGGAGACCCTATAGCTGTGATGGCAAACCTACGGCATGCATGCCACATGTGGCACGTGGAGCCATATCTTTGGCGCACGAGCGTTGCCCTAGCTCAGCTCCAGCATGCAGGCATGTGCCAGCCACCTGATTTTCAGGCCTTCCGGGCCCACTGGAAGTCAGGAAATGGGCTGTTTCTGGCCTCCGGAGGGCCTCCAGGGGGATGGGGAAAGCTGTTTTCACCCTCCCCAGGCTCCTAGAAAGTCCCTGGAGCCTGGGGAGGGCAAAAAAATGGGCCTACTGGGCCCACCATGCCATCACATGCCAAAACCGAGAGGAGTGCGGGGGGATCGCGTACACATGCGCAGGGGGTGGGTGGGGTGCATTGAATGATGGGTGTGGGCACGTGCAGTGTGACCCCCCTGTGCTCCCCCCACTTTTGGCACGCGGCGGCAAAAAGGTTAGCCATCACTGCCCTATAGCGTTTCAGACAAACGGTTGTCCAATCTCGTCTTGAAAACTTTGAGAGTTGGAGCATTCACAACATCTGGTGGCAAGCAGTTCCACTGGTTGATTGTTCTCACTGACAGGAAATTTCTCCTTAGTTCTAGGTTGCTTCTCTCCTTGATGAGTTTCTACCTGTTGCTTCTTCTCCTGCCCTCAGGTGCTTTGGAGAATAGCTTGACTCCCTCCTAAGCCTGTCATTTTGTTGATTGATGAAAACCAATATTTCGATTGCAACAGTCAAGAGAATGTAGAGAAAAGTAAAGTCCTTCACTTAGGCAAGAAACCCCAAAAGTCCACATAGAGACTGGGGGAAACCAGGCTTAATAGCAGGAACAGTGAGGGAGATCTCGGAGTCCTAGTAGACAACCAGCTAAATAGGAGCCAGCCGTGTGCGGTGGCAGCCAAAAAAGCCAATGCAATCCTAAATTGCATTAAGAGAGGGATTCAATCAAGATCAAGGGAGGTACTGATACCACTCTATAAAGCCTTAGTAAGACCACACTTAGAATTCTGCATCCAGTTTGGGTCATCACACTATAAAAAAGATGTTGAGACTCTAGAAAGAGTGCAGAGAAGAGCAACCAGGATGATGAGGGGACTGGAGGCTAAAACATAGGAAGAACGGTTGCAGGAACTGGGCATGGCTAGTCTAGTGAAGAGAAGGACCAGGGGAGGCAGGAGAGCATCTTCCAATATTTGAGGGGCTGCCCCAGAGAGGAGGAAGGGGGTCAAGCTATTCTCCAAAGCACCTGAAGGCCAGACAGGGAATAATGGATGGAAACTGACCAAGGAGAGATTCAACCTGGAAATGAGGAGGAATTTTCTGACAGTGAGAACAATCCACCCATGGAACAGAGTTGCCTTCAGAAGATGTGGGAGCTTCATCACTGGAAGCTTTCAAGAAGTGACTTGACTGCCATCTGTCAGAAATGGTGTAGGCTCTTCCTGCTTGGGTGGTGGGTTGGACTAGATGACCTACAAGGTCCCTTCCAATTCTGTTCATCTGACTCTTTCTAAGATGATCAAAGCAGGCCTGGAGGCTAAAACATACAATGAACGGTTGCAGGAACTGGGCCTGGCTGGTCTAGTGAAGAGAAGGACCAGGGGAGACAGGAGAGCATCTTCCAATATTTGAGGGGCTGCCCCAGAGAGGAGGAAGGGGGTCAAGCTATTTTCCAAAGCACCCGAAGGCCAGAGAAGGAACAATGGATGGAAACTGACCAAGGAGAGATTCAACCTGGAAATAAGGAGGAATTTTCTGACAGGGAGAACCGTCAACCCATGGAACGGAAGTTGCCTTCGGAAGTCCTGGGAGCTTCATCCCTGGAGGCTTTCAAGAAGAGACTAGACTGCCATCGGTCAGAAATGGTGTAGGGTCTCCTGCTTGGGCGGGGGGTTGGACTAGATGACCTTCAACAATGATGTCGAACCTTTTCGGCACCGAGTGCCCAAACCAGAACGTGTGGGCATGTGTGCATGCCGTAGTACCGGAAACCTGAAGACCAGCTGGCAGCATGTGCATGCCTATTTTTTTGGCCGTTTGTCAGGCCATTTTTCGGCCGTTTTTGGGCCGTTTTCAAGCCATTTTTCGGGCTATTTTCAGGCTGTTTTCAAGCCGGTTTCCAGGCTGTTTTCAGGACATTTTCAGGCCATTTTTTGGGCCAAAACTGGCCTGAAAACGCCCCCAAAACAGCCAGAAAATGGCCTGGAAAACAGCCTGTTTTTTGGCCGTTTTTCAGGCCGTTTTCAGGCTGTTTTCAGGCCATTTTCAGGCCGTTTTCCGGCCGTTTTTTGGGCCGTTTTCAAGCCATTTTTCGGGCTGTTTTCAGGCTGTTTTCAAGCCGGTTTCCAGGCTGTTTTCACGACATTTTCAAGCCATTTTGGGGGCCAAAACTGGTCTGAAAACGCCCAAAAAAACAGCCAGAAAATGGCCTGGAAAACAGCCTGTTTTTTGTCCGGTTTTCAGGCGGTTTTCAGGCTGTTTTCAGGCGGTTTTCAGGCTGTTTTCAAGCCGGTTTCCAGGCTGTTTTCATGACATTTTCAAGCCATTTTTGGGGCCAAAACTGGCCTGAAAACGCCCCCAAAAAACAGCCAGAAAATGGCCTGGAAAACAGCCTGTTTTTTGTCTGTTTTTCAGGCCGTTTTCAGGCTGTTTTCAGGCTGTTTTCAGGCGGTTTTCAAGCCGGTTTCCAGGCTGTTTTCACGACATTTTCAAGCCATTTTGGGGGCCAAAACTGGCCTGAAGACGCCCAAAAAAACAGCCAGAAAATGGCCTGGAAAACAGCCTGTTTTTTGTCCGGTTTTCAGGCGGTTTTCAGGCTGTTTTCAAGCCGGTTTCCAGGCTGTTTTCACGACATTTTCAAGCCATTTTGGGGGCCAAAACTGGCCTGAAAACGCCCAAAAAAACAGCCAGAAAATGGCCTGGAAAACAGCCTGTTTTTTGTCCGTTTTTCAGGCGGTTTTCAGGCGGTTTTCAGGCTGTTTTCAGGCCGTTTTCAGGCTGTTTTCAAGCCGGTTTCCAGGCTGTTTTCATGACATTTTCAAGCCATTTTTGGGGCCAAAACTGGCCTGAAAACGCCCAAAAAAACAGCCAGAAAATGGCCTGGAAAACAGCCTGTTTTTTGGCCGTTTTCAGGCCGTTTTCAGGCTGTGTTTCAGGCTGTTTTCAGGCCGTTTTCAGGCTGTTTTCAGGCTGTTTTCAGGCTGTTTTCACGACATTTTCAAGCCATTTTGGGGGCCAAAACTGGCCTGAAAACGCCCAAAAAAACAGCCAGAAAATGGCCTGGAAAACAGCCTGTTTTTTGGCCGTTTTCAGGCCGTTTTCAGGCTGTGTTTCAGGCTGTTTTCAGGCCGTTTTCAGGCTGTTTTCAGGCTGTTTTCAGGCTGTTTTCACGACATTTTCAAGCCATTTTTGGGGCCAAAACTGGCCTGAAAACGCCCAAAAAAACCAGCCAGAAAATGGCCTGGAAAACAGCCTGTTTTTTGTCCGTTTTGCAGGCGGTTTTCAGGCGGTTTTCAGGCTTTCAAGCCGGTTTCCAGGCTGTTTTCATGACATTTTCAAGCCATTTTTGGGGCCAAAACTGGCCTGAAAACGCCCAAAAAAACAGCCAGAAAATGGCCTGGAAAACAGCCTGTTTTTTGGCCGTTTTCAGGCCGTTTTCAGGCTGTGTTTCAGGCTGTTTTCAGGCCGTTTTCAGGCTGTTTTCAGGCTGTTTTCAGGCTGTTTTCACGACATTTTCAAGCCATTTTGGGGGCCAAAACTGGCCTGAAAACGCCCAAAAAAACAGCCAGAAAATGGCCTGGAAAACAGCCTGTTTTTTGGCCGTTTTCAGGCCGTTTTCAGGCTGTGTTTCAGGCTGTTTTCAGGCCGTTTTCAGGCTGTTTTCAGGCTGTTTTCAGGCTGTTTTCACGACATTTTCAAGCCATTTTTGGGGCCAAAACTGGCCTGAAAACGCCCAAAAAAACCAGCCAGAAAATGGCCTGGAAAACAGCCTGTTTTTTGTCCGTTTTGCAGGCGGTTTTCAGGCGGTTTTCAGGCTTTCAAGCCGGTTTCCAGGCTGTTTTCACGACATTTTCAAGCCATTTTGGGGGCCAAAACTGGCCTGAAAACGCCCAAAAAAACAGCCAGAAAATGGCCTGGAAAACAGCCTGTTTTTTGGCCGTTTTCAGGCCGTTTTCAGGCTGTTTTCAGGCCGTTTTCAGGCTGTTTTCAAGCCGGTTTCCAGGCTGTTTTCACGACATTTTCAAGCCATTTTGGGGGCCAAAACTGGCCTGAAAATGCCCAAAAAAACAGCCAGAAAATGGCCTGGAAAACAGCCTGTTTTTTGTCCGGTTTTCAGGCGGTTTTCAGGCGGTTTTCAGGCTGTTTTCAGGCCGTTTTCAGGCTGTTTTCAAGCCGGTTTCCAGGCTGTTTTCATGACATTTTCAAGCCATTTTTGGGGCCAAAACTGGCCTGAAAATGCCCAAAAAAACCAGCCAGAAAATGGCCTGGAAAACAGCCTGTTTTTTGTCGGTTTTTCAGGTGGTTTTCAGGCCGTTTTCAGGCTGTTTTCAGGCGGTTTTCAGGCGGTTTTCAGGCTGTTTTCAAGCCATTGTGGGGGCCAAAACTGGCCTGAAAACGCCCAAACAAACAGCCAGAAAATGGCCTGGAAAACAGCCTGTTTTTTGTCCGTTTTTCAGGCGGTTTTCAGGCGGTTTTCAGGCTGTTTTCAAGCCGGTTTCCAGGCTGTTTTCACGACATTTTCAAGCCATTTTTGGGGCCAAAACTGGCCTGAAAACGCCCAAAAAAACAGCCAGAAAATGGCCTGGAAAACAGCCTGTTTTTTGTCCGGTTTTCAGGCGGTTTTCAGGCGGTTTTCAGGCTGTTTTCAGGCGGTTTTCAGGCGGTTTTCAGGCTGTTTTCAAGCCATTTTGGGGGCCAAAACTGGCCTGAAAACGCCCCAAAAAAACAGCCAGAAAATGGCCTGGAAAACAGCCTTTTTTGGCCGTTTTCAGGCCATTTTCAGGCTGTTTTCAGGCCGTTTTCAGGCCGTTTTCAGGCTGTTTTCAAGCCGGTTTCCAGGCTGTTTTCATGACATTTTCAAGCCATTTTGGGGGCCAAAACTGGCCTGAAAACACCCCAAAAAAACAGCCAGAAAATGGCCTGGAAAACAGCCTGTTTTTTGTCCGGTTTTCAGGCGGTTTTCAGGCGGTTTTCAGGCTGTTTTCAAGCCGGTTTCCAGGCTGTTTTCACGACATTTTCAAGCCATTTTGGGGGCCAAAACTGGCCTGAAAACGCCCAAAAAAACAGCCAGAAAATGGCCTGGAAAACAGCCTGTTTTTTGTCCGGTTTTCAGGCGGTTTTCAGGCTGTTTTCAGGCTGTTTTCAGGCCGTTTTCAGTCCGTTTTCAGGCTGTTTTCAAGCCGGTTTCCAGGCTGTTTTCATGACATTTTCAAGCCATTTTTGGGGCCAAAACTGGCCTGAAAACGCCCAAAAAAAACTAGCCAGAAAATGGCCTGGAAAACAGCCTGTTTTTTGTCCGTTTTTCAGGCCGTTTTCAGGCCGTTTTCAGGCTGTTTTCAGGCGGTTTTCAGGCGGTTTTCAGGCTGTTTTCAGGCCGTTTTCAGGCTGTTTTCAAGCCGGTTTCCAGGCTGTTTTCATGACATTTTCAAGCCATTTTTGGGGCCAAAACTGGCCTGAAAACGCCCCAAAAAACAGCCAGAAAATGGCCTGGAAAACAGCCTGTTTTTTGGCCGTTTTCAGGCTGTTTTCAGGCCGTTTTCAGGCTGTTTTCAAGCCGGTTTCCAGGCTGTTTTCATGACATTTTCAAGCCATTTTTGGGGCCAAAACTGGCCTGAAAACGCCCCAAAAAAACAGCCAGAAAATGGCCTGGAAAACAGCCTGTTTTTTGTCCGGTTTTCAGGCGGTTTTCAGGCGGTTTTCAGGCTGTTTTCAGGCGGTTTTCAGGCGGTTTTCAGGCTGTTTTCAAGCCATTTTGGGGGCCAAAACTGGTCTGAAAACGCCCAAAAAAAACAGCCAGAAAATGGCCTGGAAAACAGCCTGTTTTTTGTCCGGTTTTCAGGCGGTTTTCAGGCGGTTTTCAGGCTGTTTTCAGGCGGTTTTCAGGCGGTTTTCAGGCTGTTTTCAAGCCATTTTGGGGGCCAAAACTGGCCTGAAAACGCCCCAAAAAAACAGCCAGAAAATGGCCTGGAAAACAGCCTTTTTTGGCCGTTTTCAGGCCGTTTTCAGGCTGTTTTCAGGCCGTTTTCAGGCCGTTTTCAGGCTGTTTTCAAGCCGGTTTCCAGGCTGTTTTCATGACATTTTCAAGCCATTTTGGGGGCCAAAACTGGCCTGAAAACACCCCAAAAAAACAGCCAGAAAATGGCCTGGAAAACAGCCTGTTTTTTGGCCATTTTTCAGGCGGTTTTCAGGCGGTTTTCAGGCTGTTTTCAAGCCGGTTTCCAGGCTGTTTTCACGACATTTTCAAGCCATTTTGGGGCCAAAACTGGCCTGAAAATGCCCAAAAAAACAGCCAGAAAATGGCCTGGAAAACAGCCTGTTTTTTGTCCGGTTTTCAGGCGGTTTTCAGGCGGTTTTCAGGCTGTTTTCAGGCCGTTTTCAGGCTGTTTTCAAGCCGGTTTCCAGGCTGTTTTCATGACATTTTCAAGCCATTTTTGGGGCCAAAACTGGCCTGAAAATGCCCAAAAAAACCAGCCAGAAAATGGCCTGGAAAACAGCCTGTTTTTTGTCGGTTTTTCAGGTGGTTTTCAGGCCGTTTTCAGGCTGTTTTCAGGCGGTTTTCAGGCGGTTTTCAGGCTGTTTTCAAGCCATTGTGGGGGCCAAAACTGGCCTGAAAACGCCCAAACAAACAGCCAGAAAATGGCCTGGAAAACAGCCTGTTTTTTGTCCGTTTTTCAGGCGGTTTTCAGGCGGTTTTCAGGCTGTTTTCAAGCCGGTTTCCAGGCTGTTTTCACGACATTTTCAAGCCATTTTTGGGGCCAAAACTGGCCTGAAAACGCCCAAAAAAACAGCCAGAAAATGGCCTGGAAAACAGCCTGTTTTTTGTCCGGTTTTCAGGCGGTTTTCAGGCGGTTTTCAGGCTGTTTTCAGGCGGTTTTCAGGCGGTTTTCAGGCTGTTTTCAAGCCATTTTGGGGGCCAAAACTGGCCTGAAAACGCCCCAAAAAAACAGCCAGAAAATGGCCTGGAAAACAGCCTTTTTTGGCCGTTTTCAGGCCATTTTCAGGCTGTTTTCAGGCCGTTTTCAGGCCGTTTTCAGGCTGTTTTCAAGCCGGTTTCCAGGCTGTTTTCATGACATTTTCAAGCCATTTTGGGGGCCAAAACTGGCCTGAAAACACCCCAAAAATGGAAAACAGCCTGTTTTTTGTCCGGTTTTCAGGCGGTTTTCAGGCGGTTTTCAGGCTGTTTTCAAGCCGGTTTCCAGGCTGTTTTCACGACATTTTCAAGCCATTTTGGGGGCCAAAACTGGCCTGAAAACGCCCAAAAAAACAGCCAGAAAATGGCCTGGAAAACAGCCTGTTTTTTGTCCGGTTTTCAGGCGGTTTTCAGGCTGTTTTCAGGCTGTTTTCAGGCCGTTTTCAGTCCGTTTTCAGGCTGTTTTCAAGCCGGTTTCCAGGCTGTTTTCATGACATTTTCAAGCCATTTTTGGGGCCAAAACTGGCCTGAAAACGCCCAAAAAAAACTAGCCAGAAAATGGCCTGGAAAACAGCCTGTTTTTTGTCCGTTTTTCAGGCCGTTTTCAGGCCGTTTTCAGGCTGTTTTCAGGCGGTTTTCAGGCGGTTTTCAGGCTGTTTTCAGGCCGTTTTCAGGCTGTTTTCAAGCCGGTTTCCAGGCTGTTTTCATGACATTTTCAAGCCATTTTTGGGGCCAAAACTGGCCTGAAAACGCCCCAAAAAACAGCCAGAAAATGGCCTGGAAAACAGCCTGTTTTTTGGCCGTTTTCAGGCTGTTTTCAGGCCGTTTTCAGGCTGTTTTCAAGCCGGTTTCCAGGCTGTTTTCATGACATTTTCAAGCCATTTTTGGGGCCAAAACTGGCCTGAAAACGCCCAAAAAAACAGCCAGAAAATGGCCTGGAAAACAGCCTGTTTTTTGTCCGGTTTTCAGGCGGTTTTCAGGCGGTTTTCAGGCTGTTTTCAGGCGGTTTTCAGGCGGTTTTCAGGCTGTTTTCA
Source organism: Pantherophis vulpinus (assembly GCA_037215915.1). Classification (NCBI taxonomy): domain Eukaryota; kingdom Metazoa; phylum Chordata; class Lepidosauria; order Squamata; family Colubridae; genus Pantherophis; species Pantherophis vulpinus. The sequence continues at coordinate 3,967,106 of JAXLNS010000003.1, forward strand.
AGCCATTTTGGGGGCCAAAACTGGTCTGAAAACGCCCAAAAAAAACAGCCAGAAAATGGCCTGGAAAACAGCCTGTTTTTTGGCCGTTTTCAGGCCGTTTTCAGGCTGTTTTCAGGCCGTTTTCAGGCCGTTTTCAGGCTGTTTTCAAGCCGGTTTCCAGGCTGTTTTCATGACATTTTCAAGCCATTTTGGGGGCCAAAACTGGCCTGAAAACGCCCAAAAAAAACAGCCAGAAAATGGCCTGGAAAACAGCCTGTTTTTTGTCCGTTTTTCAGGCCGTTTTCAGGCCGTTTTCAGGCTGTTTTCAGGCCGTTTTCAGGCTGTTTTCAAGCCGGTTTCCAGGCTGTTTTCATGACATTTTCAAGCCATTTTTGGGGCCAAAACTGGCCTGAAAACGCCCAAAAAAAACAGCCAGAAAATGGCCTGGAAAACAGCCTGTTTTATGTCCGTTTTTCAGGCGGTTTTCAGGCTGTTTTCAGGCTGTTTTGAAGCCGGTTTCCAGGCTGTTTTCACGACATTTTCAAGCCATTTTGGGGGCCAAAACTGGCCTGAAAACGCCCAAAAAAACAGCCAGAAAATGGCCTGGAAAACAGCCTGTTTTTTGGCCGTTTTCAGGCCGTTTTCAGGCTGTTTTCAGGCCGTTTTCAGGCTGTTTTCAAGCCGGTTTCCAGGCTGTTTTCATGACATTTTCAAGCCATTTTTGGGTCCAAAACTGGCCTGAAAACGGCCAAAAAAACAGCCAGAAAATGGCCTGGAAAACAGCCTGTTTTTTGTCCGTTTTTCAGGCTGTTTTCAGGCGGTTTTCAGGCGGTTTTCAGGCTGTTTTCAGGCGGTTTTCAGGCGGTTTTCAGGCTGTTTTCAAGCCATTTTGGGGGCCAAAACTGGCCTGAAAACGCCCAAAAAAACAGCCAGAAAATGGCCTGGAGAACAGCCTGTTTTTTGGCCATTTTTCAGGCGGTTTTCAGGCGGTTTTCAGGCTGTTTTCAAGCCGGTTTCCAGGCTGTTTTCATGACATTTTCAAGCCATTTTGGGGGCCAAAACTGGCCTGAAAACGCCCCAAAAAAACAGCCAGAAAATGGCCTGGAAAACAGCCTGTTTTTTGTCCGGTTTTCAGGCGGTTTTCAGGCCGTTTTCAGGCTGTTTTCAAGCCGGTTTCCAGGCTGTTTTCATGACATTTTCAAGCCATTTTGGGGGCCAAAACTGGCCTGAAAACGCCCAAAAAAACAGCCAGAAAATGGCCTGGAAAACAGCCTGTTTTTTGTCCGGTTTTCAGGCGGTTTTCAGGCGGTTTTCAGGCGGTTTTCAGGCGGTTTTCAGGCGGTTTTCAAGCCGGTTTCCAGGCTGTTTTCACGACATTTTCAAGCCATTTTGGGGGCCAAAACTGGCCTGAAAACGCCCCAAAAAAACAGCCAGAAAATGGCCTGGAAAACAGCCTGTTTTTTGGCCGTATTCAGGCCGTTTTCAGGCTGTTTTCAGGCTGTTTTCAAGCCGGTTTCCAGGCTGTTTTCATGACATTTTCAAGCCATTTTGGGGGCCAAAACTGGCCTGAAAACGCCCCAAAAAAACAGCCAGAAAATGGCCTGGAAAACAGCCTGTTTTTTGTCCGTTTTTCAGGCGGTTTTCAGGCCGTTTTCAGGCTGTTTTCAAGCCGGTTTCCAGGCTGTTTTCATGACATTTTCAAGCCATTTTGGGGGCCAAAACTGGCCTGAAAACGCCCAAAAAAAACAGCCAGAAAATGGCCTGGAAAACAGCCTGTTTTTTGGCCGTTTTCAGGCCGTTTTCAGGCTGTTTTCAGGCCGTTTTCAGGCCGTTTTCAGGCTGTTTTCAAGCCGGTTTCCAGGCTGTTTTCATGACATTTTCAAGCCATTTTGGGGGCCAAAACTGGCCTGAAAACGCCCAAAAAAAACAGCCAGAAAATGGCCTGGAAAACAGCCTGTTTTTTGTCCGTTTTTCAGGCCGTTTTCAGGCCGTTTTCAGGCTGTTTTCAGGCCGTTTTCAGGCTGTTTTCAAGCCAGTTTCCAGGCTGTTTTCATGACATTTTCAAGCCATTTTTGGGGCCAAAACTGGCCTGAAAACGCCCAAAAAAAACAGCCAGAAAATGGCCTGGAAAACAGCCTGTTTTATGTCCGTTTTTCAGGCGGTTTTCAGGCTGTTTTCAGGCTGTTTTGAAGCCGGTTTCCAGGCTGTTTTCACGACATTTTCAAGCCATTTTGGGGGCCAAAACTGGCCTGAAAACGCCCAAAAAAACAGCCAGAAAATGGCCTGGAAAACAGCCTGTTTTTTGGCCGTTTTCAGGCCGTTTTCAGGCTGTTTTCAGGCCGTTTTCAGGCTGTTTTCAAGCCGGTTTCCAGGCTGTTTTCATGACATTTTCAAGCCATTTTTGGGTCCAAAACTGGCCTGAAAACGGCCAAAAAAACAGCCAGAAAATGGCCTGGAAAACAGCCTGTTTTTTGTCCGTTTTTCAGGCTGTTTTCAGGCGGTTTTCAGGCGGTTTTCAGGCTGTTTTCAAGCCATTTTGGGGGCCAAAACTGGCCTGAAAACGCCCAAAAAAACAGCCAGAAAATGGCCTGGAGAACAGCCTGTTTTTTGGCCATTTTTCAGGCGGTTTTCAGGCTGTTTTCAAGCCGGTTTCCAGGCTGTTTTCATGACATTTTCAAGCCATTTTGGGGGCCAAAACTGGCCTGAAAACGCCCCAAAAAAACAGCCAGAAAATGGCCTGGAAAACAGCCTGTTTTTTGTCCGTTTTTCAGGCGGTTTTCAGGCCGTTTTCAGGCTGTTTTCAAGCCGGTTTCCAGGCTGTTTTCATGACATTTTCAAGCCATTTTGGGGGCCAAAACTGGCCTGAAAACGCCCAAAAAAACAGCCAGAAAATGGCCTGGAAAACAGCCTGTTTTTTGTCCGGTTTTCAGGCGGTTTTCAGGCGGTTTTCAGGCGGTTTTCAGGCGGTTTTCAAGCCGGTTTCCAGGCTGTTTTCACGACATTTTCAAGCCATTTTGGGGGCCAAAACTGGCCTGAAAACGCCAAAAAAAACCAGCCAGAAAATGGCCTGGAAAACAGCCTGTTTTTTGGCCGTATTCAGGCCGTTTTCAGGCTGTTTTCAGGCTGTTTTCAAGCCGGTTTCCAGGCTGTTTTCATGACATTTTCAAGCCATTTTGGGGGCCAAAACTGGCCTGAAAACGCCCCAAAAAAACAGCAGAAAATGGCCTGGAAAACAGCCTGTTTTTTGTCCGTTTTTCAGGCGGTTTTCAGGCCGTTTTCAGGCTGTTTTCAAGCCGGTTTCCAGGCTGTTTTCATGACATTTTCAAGCCATTTTGGGGGCCAAAACTGGCCTGAAAACGCCCAAAAAAACAGCCAGAAAATGGCCTGGAAAACAGCCTGTTTTTTGTCCGGTTTTCAGGCGGTTTTCAGGCGGTTTTCAGGCGGTTTTCAGGCGGTTTTCAGGCGGTTTTCAAGCCGGTTTCCAGGCTGTTTTCACGACATTTTCAAGCCATTTTGGGGGCCAAAACTGGCCTGAAAACGCCCAAAAAAACAGCCAGAAAATGGCCTGGAAAACAGCCTGTTTTTTGGCCGTTTTCAGGCCGTTTTCAGGCTGTTTTCAGGCCGTTTTCAGGCTGTTTTCAAGCCGGTTTCCAGGCTGTTTTCATGACATTTTCAAGCCATTTTGGGGGCCAAAACTGGCCTGAAAACGCCCAAAAAAACAGCCAGAAAATGGCCTGGAAAACAGCCTGTTTTTTGTCCGTTTTTCAGGCTGTTTTCAGGCGGTTTTCAGGCTGTTTTCAGGCGGTTTTCAGGCGGTTTTCAGGCTGTTTTCAAGCCATTTTGGGGGCCAAAACTGGCCTGAAAACGCCCAAAAAAACAGCCAGAAAATGGCCTGGAAAACAGCCTGTTTTTTGTCCGTTTTTCAGGCGGTTTTCAGGCGGTTTTCAGGCGGTTTTCAGGCGGTTTTCAGGCTGTTTTCAAGCCGGTTTCCAGGCTGTTTTCACGACATTTTCAAGCCATTTTGGGGGCCAAAACTGGCCTGAAAACGCCCAAAAAAACAGCCAGAAAATGGCCTGGAAAACAGCCTGTTTTTTGTCCGGTTTTCAGGCGGTTTTCAGGCGGTTTTCAGGCGGTTTTCAGGCGGTTTTCAAGCCGGTTTCCAGGCTGTTTTCATGACATTTTCAAGCCATTTTTGGGGCCAAAACTGGCCTGAAAACGCCCAAAAAAACAGCCAGAAAATGGCCTGGAAAACAGCCTGTTTTTTGTCCGGTTTTCAGGCGGTTTTCAGGCGGTTTTCAGGCTGTTTTCAGGCGGTTTTCAGGCGGTTTTCATGCTGTTTTCAAGCCATTTTGGGGGCCAAAACTGGCCTGAAAACGCCCAAAAAAACAGCCAGAAAATGGCCTGGAGAACAGCCTGTTTTTTGGCCATTTTTCAGGCGGTTTTCAGGCTGTTTTCAGGCTGTTTTCAAGCCGGTTTCCAGGCTGTTTTCATGACATTTTCAAGCCATTTTGGGGGCCTAAACTGGCCTGAAAACGCCCAAAAAAACAGCCAGAAAATGGCCTGGAAAACAGCCTGTTTTTTGTCCGGTTTTCAGGCGGTTTTCAGGCTGTTTTCAGGCTGTTTTCAGGCCGTTTTCAGGCTGTTTTCAGGCTGTTTTCAAGCCGGTTTCCAAGGCTGTTTTCATGACATTTTCAAGCCATTTTTGGGGCCAAAACTGGCCTGAAAACGCCCAAAAAAAAACAGCCAGAAAATGGCCTGGAAAACAGCCTGTTTTTTGTCCGTTTTTCAGGCGGTTTTCAGGCGGTTTTCAGGCGGTTTTCAGGTGGTTTTCAGGCTGTTTTCAAGCCGGTTTCCAGGCTGTTTTCACGACATTTTCAAGCCATTTTGGGGCCAAAACTGGCCTGAAAACGCCCAAAAAAACAGCCAGAAAATGGCCTGGAAAACAGCCTGTTTTTTGTCCGGTTTTCAGGCGGTTTTCAGGCTGTTTTCAGGCCGTTTTCAGGCCATTTTCAGGCTGTTTTCAAGCCGGTTTCCAGGCTGTTTTCATGACATTTTCAAGCCATTTTGGGGGCCAAAACTGGCCTGAAAACGCCCAAAAAAAACAGCCAGAAAATGGCCTGGAAAACAGCCTGTTTTTTGTCCGTTTTTCAGGCCGTTTTCAGGCCGTTTTCAGGCGGTTTTCAGGCGGTTTTCAGGCTGTTTTCAGGCTCTTTTCAAGCCATTTTGGGGGCCAAAACTGGCCTGAAAACGCCCAAAAAAACAGCCAGAAAATGGCCTGGAAAACAGCCTGTTTTTTGGCCATTTTTCAGGCCGTTTTCAGGCCGTTTTCAGGCTGTTTTCAAGCCGGTTTCCAGGCTGTTTTCATGACATTTTCAAGACATTTTTGGGGCCAAAACTGGCCTGAAAACGCCCAAAAAAAACAGCCAGAAAATGGCCTGGAAAACAGCCTGTTTTTTGTCCGTTTTTCAGGCGGTTTTCGGGCGGTTTTCAGGCTGTTTTCAAGCCGGTTTCCAGGCTGTTTTCACGACATTTTCAAGCCATTTTGGGGGCCAAAACTGGCCTGAAAATGCCCAAAAAAACAGCCAGAAAATGGCCTGGAAAACAGCCTGTTTTTTGTCCGGTTTTCAGGCCGTTTTCAGGCCGTTTTCAGGCTGTTTTCAGGCGGTTTTCAGGCGGTTTTCAGGCTGTTTTCAAGCCATTTTGGGGGCCAAAACTGGCCTGAAAACGCCCAAAAAAACAGCCAGAAAATGGCCTGGAAAACAGCCTGTTTTTTGTCTGGTTTTCAGGCGGTTTTCAGGCGGTTTTCAGGCCGTTTTCAGGCTGTTTTCAAGCCGGTTTCCAGGCTGTTTTCATGACATTTTCAAGCCATTTTGGGGGCCAAAACTGGCCTGAAAACGCCCAAAAAAACAGCCAGAAAATGGCCTGGAAAACAGCCTGTTTTTTGGCCGTTTTCAGGCTGTTTTCAGGCCGTTTTCAGGCTGTTTTCAAGCCGGTTTCCAGGCTGTTTTCATGACATTTTCAAGCCATTTTTGGGGGCCAAAACTGGCCTGAAAACGCCCAAAAAAACAGCCAGAAAATGGCCTGGAAAACAGCCTGTTTTTTGTCCGTTTTTCAGGCGGTTTTCAGGCGGTTTTCAGGCTGTTTTCAGGCGGTTTTCATGCGGTTTTCAGGCTGTTTTCAAGCCATTTTGGGGTCCAAAACTGGCCTGAAAACGCCCAAAAAAACAGCCAGAAAATGGCCTGGAGAACAGCCTGTTTTTTGGCCATTTTTCAGGCGGTTTTCAGGCGGTTTTCAGGCTGTTTTCAAGCCGGTTTCCAGGCTGTTTTCATGACATTTTCAAGCCATTTTGGGGGCCAAAACTGGCCTGAAAACGCCCAAAAAAACAGCCAGAAAATGGCCTGGAAAACAGCCTGTTTTTTGGCCATTTTTCAGGCGGTTTTCAGGCGGTTTTCAGGCTTTCAAGCCGGTTTCCAGGCTGTTTTCACGACATTTTCAAGCCATTTTTGGGGCCAAAACTGGCCTGAAAACGCCCAAAAAAAACAGCCAGAAAATGGCCTGGAAAACAGCCTGTTTTTTGTCCGGTTTTCAGGCGGTTTTCAGGCTGTTTTCAGGCCGTTTTCAGGCCGTTTTCAGGCTGTTTCAAGCCGGTTTCCAGGCTGTTTTCATGACATTTTCAAGCCATTTTGGGGGCCAAAACTGGCCTGAAAACGCCCCAAAAAAACAGCCAGAAAATGGCCTGGAAAACAGCCTGTATTTTGTCCGTTTTTCAGGCCGTTTTCAGGCCGTTTTCAGGCTGTTTTCAGGCGGTTTTCAGGCGGTTTTCAGGCTCTTTTCAAGCCATTTTGGGGGCCAAAACTGGCCTGAAAACGCCCAAAAAACCAGCCAGAAAATGGCCTGGAAAACAGCCTGTTTTTTGGCCATTTTTCAGGCGGTTTTCAGGCTGTTTTCAGGCTGTTTTCAGGCCGTTTTCAGGCTGTTTTCAAGCCGGTTTCCAGGCTGTTTTCATGACATTTTCAAGACATTTTTGGGGCCAAAACTGGCCTGAAAACGCCCAAAAAAACCAGCCAGAAAATGGCCTGGAAAACAGCCTGTTTTTTGTCCGTTTTTCAGGCGGTTTTCAGGCGGTTTTCAGGCTGTTTTCAAGCCGGTTTCCAGGCTGTTTTCACGACATTTTCAAGCCATTTTGGGGGCCAAAACTGGCCTGAAAATGCCCAAAAAAAACAGCCAGAAAATGGCCTGGAAAACAGCCTGTTTTTTGTCCGGTTTTCAGGCGGTTTTCAGGCGGTTTTCAGGCGGTTTTCAGGCTGTTTTCAAGCCGGTTTCCAGGCTGTTTTCATGACATTTTCAAGCCATTTTTGGGGCCAAAACTGGCCTGAAAACGCCCAAAAAAAACAGCCAGAAAATGGCCTGGAAAACAGCCTGTTTTTTGTCCGTTTTTCAGGCGGTTTTCAGGCCGTTTTCAGGCTGTTTTCAAGCCGGTTTCCAGGCTGTTTTCACGACATTTTCAAGCCATTTTTGGGGCCAAAACTGGCCTGAAAACGCCCAAAAAAACCAGCCAGAAAATGGCCTGGAAAACAGCCTGTTTTTTGTCCGTTTTTCAGGCTGTTTTCAGGCGGTTTTCAGGCGGTTTTCAAGCCGGTTTCCAGGCTGTTTTCACGACATTTTCAAGCCATTTTGGGGGCCAAAACTGGCCTGAAAACGCCCAAAAAAACAGCCAGAATATGGCCTGGAAAACAGCCT